>JAPDNY010000198.1:0-77312 GCA_029375565.1 Gekko gecko | reverse complement strand
CAGGGACAGGAAGGAGAGGCCACGAAGTGGAATGACAGCCCCAGGGTGCAGAAGGAGAGTGCAGGGACAGGAAGGAGAGGCCACGAAGTGGAATGACAGCCCCAGGGTGCAGCAGGAGAGTGCAGGGACAGGAAGGAGAGGCCACGGAGTGGAATGACAGCCCCAGGGTGCAGCAGGAGAGTGCAGGGACAGGGAAGGAGAGGCCACGAAGTGGAATGACAGCCCCAGGGTGCAGAAGGAGAGTGCAGGGACAGGAAGGAGAGGCCACGGAGTGGAATGACAGCCCCAGCGTACAGCAGGAGAGTGCAGGGACAGGAAGGAGAGGCCACGAAGTGGAATGACAGCCCCAGGGTGCAGAAGGAGAGTGCAGGGACAGGAAGGAGAGGCCACGAAGTGGAATGACAGCCCCAGGGTGCAGCAGGAGAGTGCAGGGACAGGAAGGAGAGGCCACGGAGTGGAATGACAGCCCCAGGGTGCAGCAGGAGAGTGCAGGGACAGGAAGGAGAGGCCACGAAGTGGAATGACAGCCCCAGGGTGCAGAAGGAGAGTGCAGGGACAGGAAGGAGAGGCCACGGAGTGGAATGACAGCCCCAGGGTGCAGAAGGAGAGTGCAGGGACAGGAAGGAGAGGCCAGGGAGTGGAATGACAGCCCCAGCGTACAGCAGGAGAGTGCAGGGACAGGAAGGAGAGGCCACGAAGTGGAATGACAGCCCCAGGGTGCAGAAGGAGAGTGCAGGGACAGGAAGGAGAGGCCACGAAGTGGAATGATAGCCCCAGGGTGCAGCAGGAGAGTGCAGGGACAGGAAGGAGAGGCCGCGGAGTGGAATGACAGCCCCAGGGTGCAGCAGGAGAGTGCAGGGACAGGAAGGAGAGGCCACGAAGTGGAATGACAGCCCCAGGGTGCAGAAGGAGAGTGCAGGAACAGGAAGGAGAGGCCACGGAGTGGAATGACAGCCCCAGGGTGCAGCAGGAGAGTGCAGGGACAGGAAGGAGAGGCCACGGAGTAGAATGACAGCCCCAGGGTGCAGCAGGAGAGTGCAGGGACAGGAAGGAGAGGCCACGGAGTGGAATGACAGCCCCAGGGTGCAGAAGGAGAGTGCAGGGACAGGAAGGAGAGGCCAGGGAGTGGAATGACAGCCCCAGCGTACAGCAGGAGAGTGCAGGGACAGGAAGGAGAGGCCACGGAAGTGGAATGACAGCCCCAGGGTGCAGAAGGAGAGTGCAGGGACAGGAAGGAGAGGCCACGAAGTGGAATGACAGCCCCAGGGTGCAGCAGGAGAGTGCAGGGACAGGAAGGAGAGGCCACGGAGTGGAATGACAGCCCCAGGGTGCAGAAGGAGAGTGCAGGGACAGGAAGGAGAGGCCACGGAGTGGAATGACAGCCCCAGCGTACAGCAGGAGAGTGCAGGGACAGGAAGGAGAGGCCACGAAGTGGAATGACAGCCCCAGGGTGCAGCAGGAGAGTGCAGGGACAGGAAGGAGAGGCCACGGAGTGGAATGACAGCCCCAGGGTGCAGAAGGAGAGTGCAGGGACAGGAAGGAGAGGCCAGGGAGTGGAATGACAGCCCCAGCGTACAGCAGGAGAGTGCAGGGACAGGAAGGAGAGGCCACGGAGTGGAATGACAGCCCCAGGGTGCAGCAGGAGAGTGCAATGACAGGAAGGAGAGGCCACAGAGTGGAATGACATCCCCAGGGTGCAGAAGGAGAGTGCAGGGACAGGAAGGAGAGGCCACGAAGTGGAATGACAGCCCCAGGGTGCAGCAGGAGAGTGCAGGGACAGGAAGGAGAGGCCACGGAGTGGAATGACAGCCCCAGGGTGCAGCAGGAGAGTGCAGGGACAGGAAGGAGAGGCCACGGAGTGGAATGACAGCCCCAGGGTGCAGAAGGAGAGTGCAGGGACAGGAAGGAGAGGCCACGGGAGTGGAATGACAGCTCCCAGGGTGCAGCAGGAGAGTGCAGGGACAGGAAGGAGAGGCCACGGAGTAGAATGACAGCCCCAGGGTGCAGCAGGAGAGTGCAGGGACAGGAAGGAGAGGCCACGGAGTGGAATGACAGCCCCAGGGTGCAGAAGGAGAGTGCAGGGACAGGAAGGAGAGGCCAGGGAGTGGAATGACAGCCCCAGCGTACAGCAGGAGAGTGCAGGGACAGGAAGGAGAGGCCACAAAGTGGAATGACAGCCCCAGGGTGCAGAAGGAGAGTGCAGGGACAGGAAGGAGAGGCCACGAAGTGGAATGACAGCCCCAGGGTGCAGCAGGAGAGTGCAGGGACAGGAAGGAGAGGCCACGGAGTGGAATGACAGCCCCAGGGTGCAGAAGGAGAGTGCAGGGACAGGAAGGAGAGGCCACGGAGTGGAATGACAGCCCCAGCGTACAGCAGGAGAGTGCAGGGACAGGAAGGAGAGGCCACGAAGTGGAATGACAGCCCCAGGGTGCAGCAGGAGAGTGCAGGGACAGGAAGGAGAGGCCACGGAGTGGAATGACAGCCCCAGGGTGCAGAAGGAGAGTGCAGGGACAGGAAGGAGAGGCCAGGGAGTGGAATGACAGCCCCAGCGTACAGCAGGAGAGTGCAGGGACAGGAAGGAGAGGCCACGGAGTGGAATGACAGCCCCAGGGTGCAGCAGGAGAGTGCAATGACAGGAAGGAGAGGCCACAGAGTGGAATGACATCCCCAGGGTGCAGAAGGAGAGTGCAGGGACAGGAAGGAGAGGCCACGGAGTGGAATGACAGCCCCAGGGTGCAGCAGGAGAGTGCAGGGACAGGAAGGAGAGGCCACGGAGTGGAATGACAGCCCCAGGGTGCAGCAGGAGAGTGCAGGGACAGGAAGGAGAGGCCACGGAGTGGAATGACATCCCCAGGGTGCAGAAGGAGAGTGCAGGGACAGGAAGGAGAGGCCACGGAGTGGAATGACAGCCCCAGGGTGCAGCAGGAGAGTGCAGGAACAGGAATGAGAGGCCACGGAGTGGAATGACAGCACCACGGTGCTCCAGAAGTGTTCTGGGACTGGAATGGCTTGTCCAAGAGTGGAATGGTAGCCCCAGGGTGCAGCAGGAGTGTTCGGGGACTGGAATGACATCTCCCAGAGTGGAATGACAGCCCCAGGGTGTTCCAGGAGTGTTCTGGGACTGGAATGACATGTCCTAGAGTGGAATGACAGCCCCAGGGTGCTCCAGGAGTGATCTGGGACTGGAATGACATGTCACAGTGGAATGACAGCCCCAGGGTGCAGCAGGAGTGTGCAGGGACAGGAAGGAGAGGCCACGGAGTGGAATGACAGCCCCAGGGTGCACCAGAAGTGTTCTGGGACTGGAATGACATGTCCCAAAGAGGAATGACAGCCCCTTGGGGGCAGCAGGAGTGTTCTGGGACTGGAATGACATGTCCCAGAGTGGAATGACAGCCCCAGGGTGCTCCAGGAGTGTTCTGGGACTGGAATGACATGTCCCAGAGTGGAATGACAGCCCCAGGGTGCAGCAGGAGTGTGCAGGGACACTAATGAGAGGCCACGGAGTGGAATGACAGCCCCAGCGTACAGCAGGAGAGTGCAGGGACAGGAAGGAGAGGCCACGAAGTGGAATGACAGCCCCAGGGTGCAGCAGGAGAGTGCAGGGACAGGAAGGAGAGGCCACGGAGTGGAATGACAGCCCCAGGGTGCAGAAGGAGAGTGCAGGGACAGGAAGGAGAGGCCACGGAGTGGAATGACAGCCCCAGGGTGCAGCAGGAGAGTGCAATGACAGGAAGGAGAGGCCACGGAGTGGAATGACAGCCCCAGGGTGCAGCAGGAGAGTGCAATGACAGGAAGGAGAGGCCACAGAGTGGAATGACATCCCCAGGGTGCAGAAGGAGAGTGCAGGGACAGGAAGGAGAGGCCACGGAGTGGAATGACAGCCCCAGGGTGCAGCAGGAGAGTGCAGGGACAGGAAGGAGAGGCCACGGAGTGGAATGACAGCCCCAGGGTGCAGCAGGAGAGTGCAGGGACAGGAAGGAGAGGCCACGGAGTGGAATGACATCCCCAGGGTGCAGAAGGAGAGTGCAGGGACAGGAAGGAGAGGCCACGGAGTGGAATGACAGCCCCAGGGTGCAGCAGGAGAGTGCAGGAACAGGAATGAGAGGCCACGGAGTGGAATGACAGCACCACGGTGCTCCAGAAGTGTTCTGGGACTGGAATGGCTTGTCCAAGAGTGGAATGGTAGCCCCAGGGTGCAGCAGGAGTGTTCGGGGACTGGAATGACATCTCCCAGAGTGGAATGACAGCCGCAGGGTGTTCCAGGAGTGTTCTGGGACTGGAATGACATGTCCTAGAGTGGAATGACAGCCCCAGGGTGCTCCAGGAGTGATCTGGGACTGGAATGACATGTCACAGTGGAATGACAGCCCCAGGGTGCAGCAGGAGTGTGCAGGGACAGGAAGGAGAGGCCACGGAGTGGAATGACAGCCCCAGGGTGCACCAGAAGTGTTCTGGGACTGGAATGACATGTCCCAAAGAGGAATGACAGCCCCTTGGGGGCAGCAGGAGTGTTCTGGGACTGGAATGACATGTCCCAGAGTGGAATGACAGCCCCAGGGTGCTCCAGGAGTGTTCTGGGACTGGAATGACATGTCCCAGAGTGGAATGACAGCCCCAGGGTGCAGCAGGAGTGTGCAGGGACACTAATGAGAGGCCACGGAGTGGAATGACAGCCCCAGCGTACAGCAGGAGAGTGCAGGGACAGGAAGGAGAGGCCACGAAGTGGAATGACAGCCCCAGGGTGCAGCAGGAGAGTGCAGGGACAGGAAGGAGAGGCCACGGAGTGGAATGACAGCCCCAGGGTGCAGAAGGAGAGTGCAGGGACAGGAAGGAGAGGCCAGGGAGTGGAATGACAGCCCCAGCGTACAGCAGGAGAGTGCAGGGACAGGAAGGAGAGGCCACGGAGTGGAATGACAGCCCCAGGGTGCAGCAGGAGAGTGCAATGACAGGAAGGAGAGGCCACAGAGTGGAATGACATCCCCAGGGTGCAGAAGGAGAGTGCAGGGACAGGAAGGAGAGGCCACGGAGTGGAATGACAGCCCCAGGGTGCAGCAGGAGAGTGCAGGGACAGGAAGGAGAGGCCACGGAGTGGAATGACAGCCCCAGGGTGCAGCAGGAGAGTGCAGGGACAGGAAGGAGAGGCCACGGAGTGGAATGACATCCCCAGGGTGCAGAAGGAGAGTGCAGGGACAGGAAGGAGAGGCCACGGAGTGGAATGACAGCCCCAGGGTGCAGCAGGAGAGTGCAGGAACAGGAATGAGAGGCCACGGAGTGGAATGACAGCACCACGGTGCTCCAGAAGTGTTCTGGGACTGGAATGGCTTGTCCAAGAGTGGAATGGTAGCCCCAGGGTGCAGCAGGAGTGTTCGGGGACTGGAATGACATCTCCCAGAGTGGAATGACAGCCCCAGGGTGTTCCAGGAGTGTTCTGGGACTGGAATGACATGTCCTAGAGTGGAATGACAGCCCCAGGGTGCTCCAGGAGTGATCTGGGACTGGAATGACATGTCACAGTGGAATGACAGCCCCAGGGTGCAGCAGGAGTGTGCAGGGACAGGAAGGAGAGGCCACGGAGTGGAATGACAGCCCCAGGGTGCACCAGAAGTGTTCTGGGACTGGAATGACATGTCCCAAAGTGGAATGACAGCCCCTTGGGGGCAGCAGGAGTGTTCTGGGACTGGAATGACATGTCCCAGAGTGGAATGACAGCCCCAGGGTGCTCCAGGAGTGTTCTGGGACTGGAATGACATGTCCCAGAGTGGAATGACAGCCCCAGGGTGCAGCAGGAGTGTGCAGGGACAGGAATGAGAGGCCACGGAGTGGAATGACAGCCCCAAGGTGCTGCAGGAGTTTCTGGAGACTGGAATGACATGTCCCAGAGTGGAATGACAGCCCCAGGGTGCAACAGGAGAGTGCAGGGACAGGAATGAGAGGCCACAGAGTGGAATGACAGCCCCAGGGTGCAGAAGGAGAGTGCAGGGACAGGAAAGAGAGGCCACGGAGTGGAATGACAGCCCCAGCGTGCAGCAGGAGAGTGCAGGGACAGGAAGGAGAGGCCACGAAGTGGAATGACAGCCTCAGGGTGCTCCAGAAGTGTTCTGGGACTGGAATGACATGTCCCAGAGTGGAATGACAGCCCCAGGGTGCTCCAGGAGTGTGCAGGGACAGAAATGAGAGGCCACGGAGTGGAATGACAGCCCCAGGGTGCAGCAGGAGTGTGCAGGGACAGGAATGAGAGGCCACGGAGTGGAATGACAGCCCCAGGGTGCAGCAGGAGTGTTCTGGGACTGGAATGACATGTCCCAGAGTGGAATGACAGCCCCAGGGTGCTCCAGGAGTGTGCAGGGACAGGAATGAGAGGCCACGGAGTGGAATGACAGCCCCAGGGTGCTGCAGGAGTTTCCGGAGAATGGAATGACATGTCCCAGAGTGGAATGACAGCCCCAGGGTGCTCCAGGAGTGTTCGGGGACCGGAATGACATGTCCCAGAGTGGAATGACAGCCCCAGGGTGCAGCAGGAGAGTGCAGGGACAGGAATGAGAGGCCACGGAGTGGAATGACAGCCCCAGGGTGCTGCAGGAGTGTTCTGGGACTGGAATAACATGTCCCAGAGTGGAATGACAGCCCCAGGGTGCACCAGAAGTGTTCTGGGACTGGAATGACATGTCCCAGAGTGGAATGACAGCCCCAGGGTGCAACAGGAGAGTGCAGGGACAGTAATGAGAGGCCACGGAGTGGAATGACAGCCCCAGGGTGCAGCAGGAGAATTCAGGGAGAGGAATGAGAGGCCACGGAGTGGAATGACAGCCCCAGGGTGTAGCAGGAGTGTGCAGGGACAGGAATGAGAGGCCACGGAGTGGAATGACAGACCCAGGGTGCAGCAGGAGAGTGCAGGGAGAGGAATGAGAGGCCACGGAGTGGAATGACAGCCCCAGGGTGCAGCAGGAGAGTGCAGGGACAGGAAGGAGAGGCCACGAAGTGGAATGACAGCCCCAGGGTGCAGCAGGAGAGTGCAGGGACAGGAAGGAGAGGCCACGGAGTGGAATGACAGCCCCAGGGTGCAGAAGGAGAGTGCAGGGACAGGAAGGAGAGGCCACGGAGTGGGAATGACAGCCCCAGCGTACAGCAGGAGAGTGCAGGGACAGGAAGGAGAGGCCACGAAGTGGAATGACAGCCCCAGGGTGCAGCAGGAGAGTGCAGGGACAGGAAGGAGAGGCCACGGAGTGGAATGACAGCCCCAGGGTGCAGAAGGAGAGTGCAGGGACAGGAAGGAGAGGCCAGGGAGTGGAATGACAGCCCCAGCGTACAGCAGGAGAGTGCAGGGACAGGAAGGAGAGGCCACGGAGTGGAATGACAGCCCCAGGGTGCAGCAGGAGAGTGCAATGACAGGAAGGAGAGGCCACAGAGTGGAATGACATCCCCAGGGTGCAGAAGGAGAGTGCAGGGACAGGAAGGAGAGGCCACGAAGTGGAATGACAGCCCCAGGGTGCAGCAGGAGAGTGCAGGGACAGGAAGGAGAGGCCACGGAGTGGAATGACAGCCCCAGGGTGCAGCAGGAGAGTGCAGGGACAGGAAGGAGAGGCCACGGAGTGGAATGACAGCCCCAGGGTGCAGAAGGAGAGTGCAGGGACAGGAAGGAGAGGCCACGGAGTGGAATGACAGCCCCAGGGTGCAGCAGGAGAGTGCAGGGACAGGAAGGAGAGGCCACGGAGTAGAATGACAGCCCCAGGGTGCAGCAGGAGAGTGCAGGGACAGGAAGGAGAGGCCACGGAGTGGAATGACAGCCCCAGGGTGCAGAAGGAGAGTGCAGGGACAGGAAGGAGAGGCCAGGGAGTGGAATGACAGCCCCAGCGTACAGCAGGAGAGTGCAGGGACAGGAAGGAGAGGCCACAAAGTGGAATGACAGCCCCAGGGTGCAGAAGGAGAGTGCAGGGACAGGAAGGGAGAGGCCACGAAGTGGAATGACAGCCCCAGGGTGCAGCAGGAGAGTGCAGGGACAGGAAGGAGAGGCCACGGAGTGGAATGACAGCCCCAGGGTGCAGAAGGAGAGTGCAGAGACAGGAAGGAGAGGCCACGGAGTGGAATGACAGCCCCAGCGTACAGCAGGAGAGTGCAGGGACAGGAAGGAGAGGCCACGAAGTGGAATGACAGCCCCAGGGTGCAGCAGGAGAGTGCAGGGACAGGAAGGAGAGGCCACGGAGTGGAATGACAGCCCCAGGGTGCAGAAGGAGAGTGCAGGGACAGGAAGGAGAGGCCAGGGAGTGGAATGACAGCCCCAGCGTACAGCAGGAGAGTGCAGGGACAGGAAGGAGAGGCCACGGAGTGGAATGACAGCCCCAGGGTGCAGCAGGAGAGTGCAATGACAGGAAGGAGAGGCCACAGAGTGGAATGACATCCCCAGGGTGCAGAAGGAGAGTGCAGGGACAGGAAGGAGAGGCCACGGAGTGGAATGACAGCCCCAGGGTGCAGCAGGAGAGTGCAGGGACAGGAAGGAGAGGCCACAGAGTGGAATGACAGCCCCAGGGTGCAGCAGGAGAGTGCAGGGACAGGAAGGAGAGGCCACGGAGTGGAATGACATCCCCAGGGTGCAGAAGGAGAGTGCAGGGACAGGAAGGAGAGGCCACGGAGTGGAATGACAGCCCCAGGGTGCAGCAGGAGAGTGCAGGAACAGGAATGAGAGGCCACGGAGTGGGAATGACAGCACCACGGTGCTCCAGAAGTGTTCTGGGACTGGAATGGCTTGTCCAAGAGTGGAATGGTAGCCCCAGGGTGCAGCAGGAGTGTTCGGGGACTGGAATGACATCTCCCAGAGTGGAATGACAGCCCCAGGGTGTTCCAGGAGTGTTCTGGGACTGGAATGACATGTCCTAGAGTGGAATGACAGCCCCAGGGTGCTCCAGGAGTGATCTGGGACTGGAATGACATGTCACAGTGGAATGACAGCCCCAGGGTGCAGCAGGAGTGTGCAGGGACAGGAAGGAGAGGCCACGGAGTGGAATGACAGCCCCAGGGTGCACCAGAAGTGTTCTGGGACTGGAATGACATGTCCCAAAGAGGAATGACAGCCCCTTGGGGGCAGCAGGAGTGTTCTGGGACTGGAATGACATGTCCCAGAGTGGAATGACAGCCCCAGGGTGCTCCAGGAGTGTTCTGGGACTGGAATGACATGTCCCAGAGTGGAATGACAGCCCCAGGGTGCAGCAGGAGTGTGCAGGGACACTAATGAGAGGCCACGGAGTGGAATGACAGCCCCAAGGTGCTGTAGGAGTTTCTGGAGACTGGAATGACATGTCGCAGAGTGGAATGACAGCCCCAGGGTGCAACAGGAGAGTGCAGGGACAGGAATGAGAGGCCACAGAGTGGAATGACAGCCCCAGGGTGCAGAAGGAGAGTGCAGGGACAGGAAAGAGAGGCCACGGAGTGGAATGACAGCCCCAGCGTGCAGCAGGAGAGTGCAGGGACAGGAAGGAGAGGCCACGAAGTGGAATGACAGCCTCAGGGTGCTCCAGAAGTGTTCTGGCACTGGAATGACATGTCCCAGAGTGGAATGACAGCCCCAGGGTGCTCCAGGAGTGTGCAGGGACAGAAATGAGAGGCCACGGAGTGGAATGACAGCCCCAGGGTGCAGCAGGAGTGTGCAGGGACAGGAATGAGAGGCCACGGAGTGGAATGACAGCCCCAGGGTGCAGCAGGAGTGTTCTGGGACTGGAATGACATGTCCCAGAGTGGAATGACAGCCCCAGGGTGCTCCAGGAGTGTGCAGGGACAGGAATGAGAGGCCACGGAGTGGAATGACAGCCCCAGGGTGCTGCAGGAGTTTCCGGAGAATGGAATGACATGTCCCAGAGTGGAATGACAGCCCCAGGGTGATGCTGGAGTGTTCGGGGACAGGAATGACATGTCCCAGAGTGGAATGACAGCCCCAGGGTGCAGCAGGAGAGTGCAGGGACAGGAATGAGAGGCCACGGAGTGGAATGAAAGCCCCAGGGTGCTGCAGGAGTGTTCTGGGACTGGAATAACATGTCCCAGAGTGGAATGACAGCCCCAGGGTGCACCAGAAGTGTTCTGGGACTGGAATGACATGCCACAGAGTGGAATGACAGCCCCAGGGTGCAGCAGGAGTATTCTGGGACTGGAATGACATGTCCCAGAGTGGAATGACAGCCCCAGGGTGCAACAGGAGAGTGCAGGGACAGTAATGAGAGGCCACGGAGTGGAATGACAGCCCCAGGGTGCAGCAGGAGAATTCAGGAAGAGGAATGAGAGGCCACGGAGTGGAATGACAGCCCCAGGGTGTAGCAGGAGTGTGCAGGGACAGGAATGAGAGGCCACGGAGTGGAATGACAGACCCACGGTGCAGCAGGAGAGTGCAGGGAGAGGAATGAGAGGCCACGGAGTGGAATGACAGCCCCAGGGTGCAGCAGGAGAGTGCAGGGACAGGAAGGAGAGGCCACGAAGAGGAATGACAGCCTCAGGGTGCTCCAGAAGTGTTCTGGGACTGGAATGACATGTCCCAGAGTGGAATGACAGCCCCAGGGTGCTCCAGGAGTGTTCTGGGACTGGAATGACATGCCCCAGAGTGGAATGACAGCCCCAGGCTGCATCAGGAGTATTCTGGGACTGGAATGACATTTCCCAGAGTGGAATGACAGCCTCAGGGTGCTCCAGGAGTGTTCTGGGAGTGGAATGACATGTCCAAGAGTGGAATGACAGCCCCAGGGTGCTCCAGGAGTGTTCTGGGACAGGAATGAGAGGCCACAGAGTGGAATGACAGCCCCAGGGTGCACCAGAAGTGTTCTGGGACTGGAATGACATGTCCCAGAGTGGAATGACAGCCCCAGGCTGCAGCAGGAGTGTTCTGGGACTGGAATGAGAGGCCACGGAGTGGAATGACAGATCCAGGGTGCAACAGGAGAGTGCAGGGACAGGAATGAGAGGCCATGGAGTGGAATGACAGCCCCAGGGTGCAGCAGGAGTGTTCTGGGACAAGAATGAGAGGCCACGGAGTGGAATGACAGCCCCAGGGTGCACCAGAAGTGTTCTGGGACTGGAATGACATGTCCCAAAGTGGAATGACAGCCGCAGGGTGCTCCAGGAGTGTTCTGGGACAGGAATGAGAGGCCACGGAGTGGAATGACAGATCCAGGGTGCAACAGGAGAGTGCAGGGACAGGAATGAGAGGCCACGGAGTGGAATGACAGCCCCAGGGTGCAGCAGGAGTGTTCTGGGACAAGAATGAGAGGCCACGGAGTGGAATGACAGCCCCAGGGTGCACCAGAAGTGTTCTGGGACTGGAATGACATGTCCCAAAGTGGAATGACAGCCTCAGGGTGCTCCAGGAGTGTTCTGGGACTGGAATGACATGTCACAGAGTGGAATGACAGCCCCAGGGTGTTCCAGGTGTGTTCTGGAACTGGAATGACATGTCCCAGAGTGGAATGACAGCCCCAGGGTACTCCAGGAGTGTTCTGGGACTGGAATGACATGTCACAGAGTGGAATGACAGCCACAGGGTGCAGCAGGAGTGTGCAGGGACAGGAATGAGAGGCCACGGAGTGGAATGAGAGCCCCAGGGTGCAGCAGGAGAGTGCAGGGACAGGAATGAGAGGCCAAGGAGTGGAATGACAGCCCCAAGGTTCACCAGAAGTTTTCTGGGACTGGAATGACATGTCCCAAAGTGGAATGACAGCCCCTTGGGGGCAGCAGGAGTGTTCTGGGACTGGAATGACATATCCCAGAGTGGAATGACAGCCCCAGGGTGCTCCAGGAGTGTTCTGGGACTGGAATGACATGTCCCAGAGTGGAATGACAGCCCCAGGGTGCTCCAGGAGTGTTCTGGGACTGGAATGACATGTCCCAGAGTGGAATGACAGCCCCAGGGTGCTCCAGTAGAGTTCTGGGACTGCAATGACATGTCCCAGAGTGGAATGACAGCCCCAGGGTGCTCCAGGAGTGTTCTGGGACTGGAATGACATGTCCCAGAGTGGAATGACAGCCCCAGGGTGCAACAGGAGAGTGCAGGGAGAGGAATGAGAGGCCACGGAGTGGAATGACAGCCCCAGGGTGCAGCAGGAGAGTGCAGGGACAGGAATGAGAGGCCACGGAGTGGAATGACAGCCCCAGGGTGTAGCAGGAGTGTGCAGGGACAGGAAGGAGAGGCTACGAAGTGGAATGACAGCCCCAGGGTGCAGCAGGAGAGTGTAGGGACAGGAATGAGAGGCCACGGAGTGGAATCACAGCCCCAAGGTGCAGCAGGAGAGTGCAGGGACAGGAAGGAGAGGCCACGAAGTGGAATGACAGCCCCAGGGTGCAGCAGGAGAGTGCAGGGAGAGGAATGAGAGGCCACGGAGTGGAATGACAGCCCCAGGGTGCAGCAGGAGAGTGCAGGGACAGGAAGGAGAGGCCACGAAGTGGAATGACAGCCCCAGGGTGCAGCAGGAGAGTGCAGGGACAGGAATGAGAGGCCACGGAGTGGAATGACAGCCCCAGGGTGCAGCAGGAGAGTGCAGGGACAGGAAGGAGATGCCACGAAGTGGAATGACAGACCCAGGGTGCAGCAGGAGAGTGCAGGGAGAGGAATGATAGGCCACGGAGTGGAATGACAGCCCCAGGGTGCAGCAGGAGAGTGCAGGGACAGGAATGAGAGGCCAAGGAGTGGAATGACAGCCCCAGGGTGCAACAGGAGAGTGCAGGGAGAGGAATGAGAGGCCACGGAGTGGAATGACAGCCCCAGGGAGTGGCAGGAGTGTGCAGGGACAGGAATGAGAGGCCACGGAGTGGAATGACAGCCCCAGGGTGCAGCAGGAGAGTGCAGGGAGAGGAATGAGAGGCCACGGAGTGGAATGACAGCCCCAGGGTGCAGCAGGAGAGTGCAGGGACAGGAAGGAGAGGCCACGAAGAGGAATGACAGCCTCAGGGTGCTCCAGAAGTGTTCTGGGAGTGGAATGACATGTCCCAGAGTGGAATGACAGCCCCAGGGTGCTCCAGGAGTGTTCTGGGACAGGAATGAGAGGCCATGGAGTGGAATGACAGCCCCAGGGGGCACCAGATGTGTTCTGGGACTGGAATGACAGGCCCCTGAGTGGAATGACAGCCCCAGGGTGCTCCAGTAGTGTTCTGGGAGTGGAATGACATGTCCAAGAGTGGAATGACAGCCGCAGGGTGCTCCAGGAGTGTTCTGGGACAGGAATGAGAGGCCACGGTGTGGAATGACAGCCCCAGGGTGCACCAGAAGTGTTCTGGGACTGGAATGACATGCCCCTGAATGGAATGACAGCCCCAGGGTGCTGCAGGAGTTTCTGGAGACTGGAATGACATGTCCCAGAGTGGAATGACAGCCCCAGGGTGTTCCAGGAGTTTTCTGGGACTGGAATGACATGTCCCTGAGTGGAATGACAGCCCCAGGGTGCAGCAGGAGTGTGCAGGGACAGGAATGAGAGGCAACGGAGTGGAATGACAGCCCCAGGGTGCAGCAGGAGAGTGCAGGACTGCAGGGACAGGAATTAGAGGCCACAGAGTGGAATGACAGCCCCAGGGTGTAGCAGGAGTGTGCAGGGAGAGGAATGAGAGGCCACGGAGTGGAATGACAGACCCAGAGTGCAGCAGGAGAGTGCAGGGAGAGGAATGAGAGGCCACGGAGTGGAATGACAGCCCCAGGGTGCAGCAGGAGAGTGCAGGGACAGGAATGGGAGGCCACAGAGTGGAATGACAGCCCCAGGGTGTAGCAGGAGTGTGCAGGGAGAGGAATGAGAGGCCACGGAGTGGAATGACAGCCCCAGGGTGCAGCAGGAGAGTGCAGGGACAGGAATGAGAAGCCACAGAGTGGAATGACAGCCCCAGGGTGTAGCAGGAGTGTGCAGGGAGAGGAATGAGAGGCCACGGAGTGGAATGACAGACCCAGAGTGCAGCAGGAGAGTGCAGGGAGAGGAATGAGAGGCCACGGAGTGGAATGACAGACCCAGGGTGCAGCAGGAGAGTGCAGGGAGAGGAATGAGAGGCCACGGAGTGGAATGACAGCCCCAGGGTGCAGCAGGAGAGTGCAGGGACAGGAATGAGAGGCCACGGAGTGGAATGACAGCCCCAGGGTGTAGCAGGAGTGTGCAGGGACAGGAATGAGAGGCCACGGAGTGGAATGACAGCCCCAGGGTGCAGCAGGAGAGTGCAGGGAGAGGAATGAGAGGCCACGGAGTGGAATGACAGCCCCAGGGTGCAGCAGGAGAGTGCAGGGACAGGAAGGAGAGGCCACGAAGAGGAATGACAGCCTCAGGGTGCTCCAGAAGTGTTCTGGGAGTGGAATGACATGTCCCAGAGTGGAATGACAGCCCCAGGGTGCAGCAGGAGAGTTCTGGGACTGGAATGACATGTCCCAGAGTGGAATGACAGCCCCAGGGTGCTCCAGGAGTGTTCTGGGACAGGAATGAGAGGCCATGGAGTGGAATGACAGCCCCAGGGGGCACCAGAAGTGTTCTGGGACTGGAATGACATGCCCCAGAGTGGAATGACAGCCCCAGGGTGCTCCAGGACTGTTCTGGGAGTGGAATGACATGTCCAAGAGTGGGAATGACAGCCGCAGGGTGCAGCAGGAGTGTTCTGGGACAGGAATGAGAGGCCACGGTGTGGAATGACAGCCCCAGGGTGCACCAGAAGTGTTCTGGGACTGGAATGACATGCCCCTGAATGGAATAACAGCCCCAGGGTGCTGCAGGAGTTTCTGGAGACTGGAATGACATGTCCCAGAGTGGAATGACAGCCCCAGGGTGTTCCAGGAGTTTTCTGGGACTGGAATGACATGTCCCAGAGTGGAATGACAGCCCCAGGGTGCAGCAGGAGAGTGCAGGGAGAGGAATGAGAGGCCACGGAGTGGAATGACAGCCCCAGGGTGGAGCAGGAGAGTGCAGGGAGAGGAATGAGAGGCCACGGAGTGGAATGACAGCCCCAGGGTGCAGCAGGAGAGTGCAGGGAGAGGAATGAGAGGCCACGGAGTGGAATGACAGCCCCAGGGAGGAGCAGGAGAGTGCAGGGACAGGAATGAGAGGCCACGGAGTGAAATGACAGCCCCAGGGTGCAGCAGGAGAGTGCAGGGAGAGGAATGAGAGGCCACGGAGTGGAATGACAGCCCCAGGGTGCAGCAGGAGAGTGCAGGGACAGGAAGGAGAGGCCACGAAGAGGAATGACAGCCTCAGGGTGTTCTGGGAGTGTTCTGGGAGTGGAATGACATGTCCCAGAGTGGAATGATAGCCCCAGGGTGCAGCAGGAGAGTTCTGGGACTGGAATGACATGTCCCAGAGTGGAATGACAGCCCCAGTGTGCTCCAGGAGTGTTCTGGGACAGGAATGAGAAGCCATGGAGTGGAATGACAGCCCCAGGGGGCACCAGATGTGTTCTGGGACTGGAATGACATGCCCCAGAGTGGAATGACAGCCCCAGGGTGCTCCAGGACTGTTCTGGGAGTGGAATGACATGTCCAAGAGTGGAATGACAGCCGCAGGGTGCTCCAGGAGTGTTCTGGGACAGGAATGAGAGGCCACGGTGTGGAATGACAGCCCCAGGGTGCACCAGAAGTGTTCTGGGACTGGAATGACATGCCCCTGAATGGAATGACAGCCCCAGGGTGCTGCAGGAGTTTCTGGAGACTGGAATGACATGTCCCAGAGTGGAATGACAGCCCCAGGGTGTTCCAGGAGTTTTCTGGGACTGGAATGACATGTCCCAGAGTGGAATGACAGCCCCAGGGTGCAGCAGGAGTGTGCAGGGACAGGAATGAGAGGTAACGGAGTGGAATGACAGCCCCAGGGTGCAGCAGGAGAGTGCAGGACTGCAGGGACAGGAATGAGAGGCCACAGAATGGAACGACAGCCCCAGGGTGTAGCAGGAGTGTGCAGGGAGAGGAATGAGAGGCCACGGAGTGGAATGACAGACCCAGAGTGCAGCAGGAGAGTGCAGGGAGAGGAATGAGAGGCCACGGAGTGGAATGACAGCCCCAGGGTGCAGCAGGAGAGTGCAGGGACAGGAATGGGAGGCCACAGAGTGGAATGACAGCCCCAGGGTGTAGCAGGAGTGTGCAGGGAGAGGAATGAGAGGCCACGGAGTGGAATGACAGCCCCAGGGTGCAGCAGGAGAGTGCAGGGACAGTAATGAGAAGCCACAGAGTGGAATGACAGCCCCAGGGAGGAGCAGGAGAGTGCAGGGACAGGAATGAGAGGCCACCGAGTGGAATGACAGCCCCAGGGTGCAGCAGGAGAGTGCAGGGAGAGGAATGAGAGGCCACGGAGTGGAATGACAGCCCCAGGGTGCAGCAGGAGAGTGCAGGGACAGGAAGGAGAGGCCACGAAGAGGAATGACAGCCTCAGGGTGTTCTGGGAGTGTTCTGGGAGTGGAATGACATGTCCCAGAGTGGAATGACAGCCCCAGGGTGCAGCAGGAGAGTTCTGGGACTGGAATGACATGTCCCAGAGTGGAATGACAGCCCCAGTGTGCTCCAGGAGTGTTCTGGGACAGGAATGAGAAGCCATGGAGTGGAATGACAGCCCCAGGGGGCACCAGATGTGTTCTGGGACTGGAATGACATGCCCCAGAGTGGAATGACAGCCCCAGGGTGCTCCAGGACTGTTATGGGAGTGGAATGACATGTCCAAGAGTGGAATGACAGCCGCAGGGTGCTCCAGGAGTGTTCTGGGACAGGAATGAGAGGCCACGGTGTGGAATGACAGCCCCAGGGTGCACCAGAAGTGTTCTGGGACTGGAATGACATGCCCCTGAATGGAATGACAGCCCCAGGGTGCTGCAGGAGTTTCTGGAGACTGGAATGACATGTCCCAGAGTGGAATGACAGCCCCAGGGTGTTCCAGGAGTTTTCTGGGACTGGAATGACATGTCCCAGAGTGGAATGACAGCCCCAGGGTGCAGCAGGAGTGTGCAGGGACAGGAATGAGAGGTAACGGAGTGGAATGACAGCCCCAGGGTGCAGCAGGAGAGTGCAGGACTGCAGGGACAGGAATGAGAGGCCACAGAATGGAACGACAGCCCCAGGGTGTAGCAGGAGTGTGCAGGGAGAGGAATGAGAGGCCACGGAGTGGAATGACAGACCCAGAGTGCAGCAGGAGAGTGCAGGGAGAGGAATGAGAGGCCACGGAGTGGAATGACAGCCCCAGGGTGCAGCAGGAGAGTGCAGGGACAGGAATGGGAGGCCACGGAGTGGAATGACAGCCCCAGGGTGTAGCAGGAGTGTGCAGGGAGAGGAATGAGAGGCCACGGAGTGGAATGACAGCCCCAGGGTGCAGCAGGAGAGTGCAGGGACAGTAATGAGAAGCCACAGAGTGGAATGACAGCCCCAGGGTGCAGCAGGAGTGTGCAGGGAGAGGAATGAGAGGCCACGGAGTGGAATGACAGACCCAGAGTGCAGCAGGAGAGTGCAGGGAGAGGAATGAGAGGCCACGGAGTGGAATGACAGACCCAGGGTGCAGCAGGAGAGTGCAGGGAGAGGAATGAGAGGCCACGGAGTGGAATGACAGCCCCAGGGTGCAGCAGGAGAGTGCAGGGACAGGAATGAGAGGCCACGGAGTGGAATGACAGCCCCAGGGTGTAGCAGGAGTGTGCAGGGACAGGAATGAGAGGCCACGGAGTGGAATGACAGCCCCAGGGTGCAGCAGGAGAGTGCAGGGAGAGGAATGAGAGGCCACGGAGTGGAATGACAGCCCCAGGGTGCAGCAGGAGAGTTCAGGGACAGGAAGGAGAGGCCACGAAGAGGAATGACAGCCTCAGGGTGCTCCAGAAGTGTTCTGGGAGTGGAATGACATGTCCCAGAGTGGAATGACAGCCCCAGGGTGCAGCAGGAGAGTTCTGGGACTGGAATAACATGTCCCAGAGTGGAATGACAGCCCCAGGGTGCTCCAGGAGTGTTCTGGGACAGGAATGAGAGGTCATGGAGTGGAATGACAGCCCCAGGGGGCACCAGAAGTGTTCTGGGACTGGAATGACATGCCCCAGAGTGGAATGACAGCCCCAGGGTGCTCCAGGACTGTTCTGGGAGTGGAATGACATGTCCAAGAGTGGAATGACAGCCGCAGGGTGCTCCAGGAGTGTTCTGGGACAGGAATGAGAGGCCACGGTGTGGAATGACAGCCCCAGGGTGCACCAGAAGTGTTCTGGGACTGGAATGACATGCCCCTGAATGGAATGACAGCCCCAGGGTGCTGCAGGAGTTTCTGGAGACTGGAATGACATGTCCCAGAGTGGAATGACAGCCCCAGGGTGCAGCAGGAGTGCGCAGGGACAGGAATGAGAGGCAACGGAGTGGAATGACAGCCCCAGGGTGCAGCAGGAGAGTGCAGGACTGCAGGGACAGGAATGAGAGGCCACAGAGTGGAATGACAGCCCCAGGGTGTAGCAGGAGTGTGCAGGGAGAGGAATGAGAGGCCACGGAGTGGAATGACAGACCCAGAGTGCAGCAGGAGAGTGCAGGGAGAGGAATGAGAGGCCACGGAGTGGAATGACAGCCCCAGGGTGCAGCAGGAGAGTGCAGGGACAGGAATGGGAGGCCACAGAGTGGAATGACAGCCCCAGGGTGTAGCAGTAGTGTGCAGGGAGAGGAATGAGAGGCCACGGAGTGGAATGACAGCCCCAGGGTGCAGCAGGAGAGTGCAGGGACAGGAAGGAGAGGCCACGAAGTGGAATGACAGCCTCAGAGTGCTCCAGAAGTGTTCTGGGACTGGAATGACATGTCCCAGAGTGGAATGACAGCCCCAGGGTGCTCCAGGAGTGTTCTGGGAGTGGAATTGAGGCATTAATAAAAGACCTCAGGGAATTAATTTCTAATTAAGTTATCACATTAGGGCTAGAAAGGCAGGCTGAAATTGCCAGCAAACATAAGGAGATGACCCATTTCAGTCAGGAAGCTTTGTGGTCTGCTCAGACAGCATTTCAGCTCGGTTGTGCAAGGCTTGCGCTGGGATGCAGGAAATGTAGCTTAACCGCAAAAAAAACTTAGGAAATATGTTAACCAGAAACTTTGAAATCTCTTGCAAATATGTTAACCTCTGTTTAAGAAAGAAACTTTGAAATCTCTTGCAAATATGTTAACCAGAAACTTTGAAATCTCTTGCAAATATGTTAACCTCTGTTTAAGAAAAACACTTTGAAATCTCTTGCAAATATGTTAAGCACAACGCAAAACTGTGTAGGAAAGTAGAGAATTTTGAAATCTTTTCTCTCTTCCTTTACTTGTGGCTTCTTGCAGCAAAGAAAGGGGAGTTACCTTTGGCTCTGGCATATAAAAGTTGTTAATGTCTTAGAGTGGGGGCTGAGTCCCCTTTGTTTTGTCGTTTGACGGCTGGACTCAGTCTGCTGCAGCAAATAAATAAGAATCTTTTCTTGATTGTCTGTGTGGTTTTCTTCTGGAGGCTATAAGCTAATCTGCATCTGCAACATTTAATGGTGCATTGGCCTTCGGGGAGAGCCGGGCTCTTGTGGCCCCCTCTAGCCACGACATCAGGGAGAGGAAGCCCAGCGAGTAACTATCAGCGGGCCCACTCTCTCTTTCGAGAGGCTGACTGTTCCCTTCCTCCTGCGCAACTTCTCCTTGAGAGTCGCTTGCTACTGAAAGGACCCAGCCAAGAAAACATTCTCTCGGTCAACAGGCGCCTCAGTCTTCAGGACAGGTCAGTATTAATCGGTTCAGCCCCTCCCAGTGCGAGGGAAGCAGGGGCCTGATCAACCCCTGAGCAGTTTTAGGTACAGTCAGGCAGGCGAGGGAGCCTTTTGGCTTCCCTGTGATCCGGGTGGGATTTGTTTGGCCTGAGTGGTGTGTCTGAATGAAAACGGGGGCGTTCATCAGAACAAACCCAACTTGAGTGTTGTCCTCTTATGGCTATGGTTCTCACTCGGGCGACCGCAGTGAGCTAGCTACAGAGGGAAGCACTTGTGGTTTAGGGAATTCCTCCTTGTGTCAGGTGTTGTGGAACCCTTACCACACCCTCGTTTTCCTACCCTTGTGTTTGTCTACTTGTCTGTTTGTTGTTATGGGTGGGACCCAAGCAAAGGCTAAACCCACGACCCCCCTTCAATTCATGCTCAACAATTTTGGAGATATTTTCACCAGTGATTATGGAGGAGATGAGCCCTTGAACCCTACCTTCCTTGAAACTTTATGCACCATTGACTGGCCAGCCTTTAATGTAGGTTGGCCCCCCGAAGGATCAATGGACTTGGAGCTCATTAGGAGAGTCTACGTTGCAGTCACTGATCCTCGCTCGGATCACCCTGATCAATTCCCTTACATAGACTCCTGGGATGGCTATGTCCGAGCTCACCCTTCCCTGATGAAAAAGACTTGGCTGCAATCGAGCCTACCCACTCAACAAGCTTCAGCCACCCTGCGCCCTATTAAGCCTCCCAGATTGTGTCCAGTGCGGTCTACAACCCTGCCTGTTCCCACAGGGTCACACCCCCAACTCATTCCCTCTGAGGATGATGACTTGCCTCCGCCTTACTCGGCTGGCAGGGCACCACGTTCAGGGCAGAGACATCAATCCTCTTTTTGGATGCCCAGTCCAACAATGACTAGAGCAAAGACTAAACCTGCACTGCAGGAGCAGGAGAAGGAGTCCATTCATTTACTACGGACAGCTGAGTCTGCCTCAGCCCCACCAGATGACCCGGAGCTGCCATTACTCCATCCACTTCTGCCCAAACATCAGACTTATCCAGATCTCACTATAGATACGGAGTTGCCCTCCACCACCTGCAGTTCCGGCAAGCTCTATCCCAGTCCTTCACTCACTCAGGAAACTTCCCAATTGGTCAAAACCCCCCTGCTTCCAGAGGTGTGCCAGAAGGCTAGCCAGGACGCCCAGCTGCCATCACCCTCGGTCCTCTGCCCCTTACGGCAGACCCCAGCTGGCGCCCAGGGAAATATCACATATGTCTACCACCCATTCTCAACTGTTGACCTTTGCAATTGGAAATCCCAAACTACGCCATATTCTGAAGACCCCAGACCGATGACCGACCTCATCACAACTATCATGACCACCCATTACCCCACCTGGCGCAATTGTCACCAATTGCTCTCTGCCCTCCTCGCTGCTGAGGAAAAGCGTGGGGCTTGGAGGCTGGCTGTAAATCGGCTGAAGCCACTCTTCCCCAGGGCGGAGTGTTTGCTGACCACCTCAGAGACAACTTCCCTGATTCAGAGCTCAACTGGGAGCCCACAACCCTGCCCAATGAGACCATATGGCTGCCTATCGGGGTTATATTCTCCAGGGTTTAAAGGAGGCGGGGAAAAAGCCCATGAATATGGCCAAGTTAAGAGATGTTATTCAGGAGGCCAACGAACCACCCTACTCTACGAGGCTACTCGAGGAGCAGACAAAGATCCATTTCTGTGGAGCCCCGAGCAACAGTCAGCTTTCCAGAAGTTAAAGCAAAAGCTCATTGAGGCCCCAGCCCTTGGACTACCCAACCCGGAAAAACCGTTCTTTCTCTGCGTAGATGAGAAGAATGGAGTGGGTCAGGGAGTCCTATTGCAAAACTTAGGACCCCACAAGCGCCCAGTTGCCTACCTCAGCCAGGCCCTAGATACTGTGGAGATAGGCTTGCACCTTGCCTAAGAGCAGTTGCCGCATGTTGTCGTCTTATCGAGATGGCCCATAAGTTCACTTGTGGTGGCCCCATGACAGTTTTTGTTTCCCATGGAGTAAAAGCAATACTCGAAGCGCGTGGCCACAAATTCCTAACTACCTCCTGCATGGCACGTTACCAGGCCATCCTCCTTGAAAATTCAGCAATCCAGCTGGCCCTGGCCACCACTCTCAACCCTGCAACCTTTCTGCCTGAAATTGAGGAAGACTTAGAGCATGACTGCCTTGTAACCACTGATCATATCTTCGCCTCTCGCCTTGATCTTAAGGAACAGCCGATCCCAGAGCCTGACCTAACTCTCTTCTGTGATGGCAGCAGCTTCCTGGACAACCTCGGACAACGCAAGGCAGGCTATTCAGTTGTCACGCATAGCTGTTAAAGTTGCTGAAAAGAAGCCCTGGATCCACTGGACGCACCTCAAACCTGCCGCCCCTATTGCTAACTGGAAGGTGTCCCCTGGAACAAGTGGCCTAAAGCTCCGCCTCACCCGCCGACGCCCTGCTTCCCCTGGGCCCGCGACCCAGGCGGACACGGCTGAAGAATCTCCAAAACCCTCTGCTGGGACTGACCTGGACTAACAGTCCCTCTACGCACAGGGGAAAATCTGAACTTCGCTGGAAAGGAAAGTCCCTGCTCTAGTCACTCCGGAGGCTGACTAGTCTACACACGGACCATCTACCACAAAATGCGTCCTAAAATCATCCTATACCTAATAATCTTTTTCCTTGTTAACAAAACTGATACTGTTCCTCCTTGTACCCCATGTATAACCAAGACCTATAGGGACAGGCAAATTACTGACACCCTTGTGTATTTCTCTGATTTTGAATGTACCACCAAAAATGTAACTGTGTGTCTACATCAGGAAACCTCATATAGAGTATGTGGGGAACAAAACCCACATGTTACAAACCTGAAAGCAACTCTGTTCGGGCCAGGGTTAATGTGTATGCTTATTCAGGGTCCACAAGAGGTCAGCCTGTTACTAATAATGCCCTGCTAGTTGCATCTAATGTTACCTTGCAGACTAATCAGGGTTTACAAGTATGCTTTGATGTGTGTGGAGCCCTGTCTAAAACTCAGGGTTATAAGGTTCCCTGCCATAATCTAGAATGGGAGCGGTCTTATGTAGCTGCCCGCCGTTATTTTTACACTGAGTCTGGTGGCAGAGCCTCAACTTCTTATGTGCCCAGCACTACCCATTATGCTTATTACTATGCACCCCTCACTGGAATGGCAAGAGGCCCTCCTCGACTCAACCAGGGCCCTGATCCATGGTTTAACCTAACCACACCCCCAGTGTCCACTCACTGTTCAAAGGGCCACTGCACCCCCTCTGTCTGCACTTCAGCCCCACAGCTACTACCGAGGGCACACGGCGTCACATCTACGGCATTGGGGTAGACGGTAGTGGCCGAGATCCATTTGGCTCAATTGTAGTGGAAATGCTGGGCTATAAACCTGCACCAGCTGAATTAAAGGTACATACCACGTTTTGGAAGGAAATGGGAAAGACCATTGAAATTCCCCCTGTCACAAAAAATCTTTTCATTGATTTAGCAGAAAGAATTGCTGGTGAACTCATGATTAAAAACTGTTATGTATGCGGTGGTACTGCCATGAGCGAGGCTTGGCCGTGGCTATCGACTGAAATACCCCTTACTAACCTCTCTGTAAAATTTAATCTCACCTGGGTAGATACGAAACGCCCAAACCATTGGGTTCTGGGAAACACATTGGTCGGGGAACTGTGTTTCATCAGACAGGGAGGGCCATTCAAAGTATCAGTCGGACAGTTAGACTGTGAGGCAGGGTGGGTGTGTAATAATTCTCGAGGGCAACAGTTTGTCTCCTTCTCTAACCGCAATGTTACTACAGGACCAAGAGTTGCTAATCTGGGCCCCCTACAAGAATTCTGGACCTCCCCGTGTAATACTAGTTGGGAATGGGTGGCTCCAGACTCCTTCTACTGGATCTGTGGTACCACAGCATATGCCGTCCTTCCTCGCTGGTGGTCTGGAGCATGTGTTCTGGGCACCATCAAACCTGGCTTCTTTCTGCTGCCTTTGTCTACCGGGGAACGCTTAGGGGTCATTGTTTATGAGTCCCTGGGCCGGCCAAGGCGGTCTATCCTCAGCTTTGAGGACCGGACCCTCCACATAGGCTCCTGGAAAGATGATGAGTGGCCCCCAGAGCGTATTGTCCAAGTCTATGGCCCAGCCACCTGGGCAGCAGATGGTACTTATGGGTATAGGACCCCTATCTATATGCTTAATCACATTATCAGGCTTCAAGCAGTGCTAGAGATAATCACAAATGAAACTTCAATGGCTCTCTCTCTCTTGGCAAAAACTAACACTCAGATGAGAACGGCCATTTACCAAAACCGCCTGGCTCCAGATTATCTGCTTGCTGAGGAAGGTGGGGTATGTGGAAAGTTTAATCTCACAAACTGCTGTTTACAGATAGATGACAATGGGAAGGCAATAGAGCAGATAACTGAACGTATGCGAAATCTGGCACATGTCCTGGTCCAGACCTGGTCGGGGTTGTTTGAAACTGAGGGTTGGTTCAGTGGAATTTTTGGGGATTGGAAGCGGACCCTTTTCCTTGTGGGCTTGGCTTTCGGGGGTCTCCCCATGTTACCATGCTTACTTCCCCTGATCAAAGGAATGGTCAACCGGGCTGTGATTGCAATAACGCCTCCAGATACTGTCCCCACTAAGCTTATGTATCTATCTGCCTCAGAGCGCCGGACAGTCTATCGCAATCGCCTGAAGTTCAATCGCCCCTGGCCCACAGCTTCTTACTCCCCAGTAAAAGTGGATAATAACAGGAAAAACAATCTGACACGCCTTTAAGTTGGTCATTCTCTCCTGTCGGCGAGTTGACCAAGAGGAGGGAGTGAGGCATTAATAAAAGACCTCAGGGAATTAATTTCTAATTAAGTTATCACATTAGGGCTAGAAAGGCAGGCTGAAATTGCAAGCAAACATAAGGAGATGACCCATTTCAGTCAGGAAACTTTGTGGTCTGCTCAGACAGCATTTCAGCTCGGTTGTGCAAGGCTTGCGCTGGGATTCAGGAAATGTAGCTTAACCGCAAAAAAACTTAGGAAATATGTTAACCAGAAACTTTGAAATCTCTTGCAAATATGTTAACCTCTGTTTAAGAAAGAAACTTTGAAATCTCTTGCAAATATGTTAACCAGAAACTTTGAAATCTCTTGCAAATATGTTAACCTCTGTTTAAGAAAAACACTTTGAAATCTCTTGCAAATATGTTAAACACAACGCAAAACTGTGTAGGAAAGTAGAGAATTTTGAAATCTTTTCTCTCTTCCTTTACTTGTGGCTTCTTGCAGCAAAGAAAGGGGAGTTACCTTTGGCTCTGGCATATAAAAGTTGTTAATGTCTTAGAGTGGGGGCTGAGTCTCCTTTGTTTTGTCGTTTGACGGCTGGACTCAGTCTTCTGCAGCAAATAAATGATAAGAATCTTTTCTTGATTGTCTGTGTGGTTTTCTTCTGGAGGCTATAAGCTAATCTGCATCTGCAACAGAATGACATGTCCAAGAGTGGAATGACAGCCCCAGGGTGCTCCAGGAGTGTTCTGGGACAGGAATGAGAGGCCACGGAGTGGAATGACAGCCCCAGGGTGCAGCAGGAGTGTTCTGGGACTGGAATGACATGTCCCAGAGTGGAATGACAGCCCCAGGCTGCAGAAGTAGTGTTCTGGGACTGGAATGAGAGGCCACGGAATGGAATGACAGCCCCAGGGTGCAGCAGGAGTGTGCAGGGACAGGAATGAGAGGCCACGGAGTGGAATGACAGCCCCAGGGTGCTGCAGGAGTGTTCTGGGACTGGAATGACATGTCCCAGAGTGGAATGACAGCCCCAGGGTGCAGCAGGAGAGTTTTGGGACTGGAATGACATGTCCCAGAGTGGAATGACAGCCCCAGGGTGCTCCAGGAGAGTTCTGGGACTGCAATGACATGTCCCAGAGTGGAATGAGAGCCCCAGGGTGCAGCAGAAGTGTGCAGGGACAGTAATGAGAGGCCACGGAGTGGAATGACAGCCCCAGGGTGCTGCAGGAGTTTCTGGAGACTGGAATGACATGTCCCAGAGTGGAATGACAGCCCCAGGGTGTTCCAGGAGTGTTCTGAGACCGGAATGACATGTCCCAGAGTGGAATGACAGCCCCAGAGTGCAGCAGGAGAGTGCAGGGAAAGGAATGAGAGGACACGGAGTGGAATGACAGCCCCAGGGTGCTGCAGGAGTCTTCGGGGACTGGAATGACATGGCCCAGAGTGGAATGACAGCCCCAGGGTGTAGCAGGAGTGTGCAGGGACAGGAATGAGAGGCCACGGAGTGGAATGACAGCCCCAGGGTGTAGCAGGAGTGTGCAGGGACAGAAATGAGAGGCCACGGAGTGGAATGACAGCCCCAGGGTGCAGCAGGAGAGTGCAGGGACAGGAAGGAGAGGGCACGAAGTGGAATGACAGCCTCAGGGTGCTCCAGAAGTGTTCTGGGACTGGAATGACATGTCCCAGAGTGGAATGACAGCCCCAGGGTGCTCCAGGAGTGTTCTGGGACAGGAATGAGAGGCCACGGAGTGGAATGACAGCCCCAGGGTGCTCCAGAAGTGTTCTGGGACTGGAATGACATGTCCCAGAGTGGAATGACAGCCCCAGGATGCAGCAGGAGTGTTCTGGGACTGGAATGAGAGGCCACGGAGTGGAATGACAGCCCCAGAGTGCAACAGGAGAGTGTAGGGACAGGAATGAGAGGCCACGGAGTGGAATGACAGCCCCAGGGTGCTCCAAAAGTGTTCTGGGAGTGGAATGACAGGTCCAAGAGTGGAATGACAGCCCCAGGGTGCTCCAGGAGTGTTCTGGGACAGGAATGAGAGGCCACGGAGTGGAATGACAGCCCCAGGGTGCTCCAGAAGTGTTCTGGGACTGGAATGACATGTCCCAGAGTGGAATGACAGCCCCAGGCTGCAGCAGGAGTGCTCTGGGACTGGAATGAGAGGCCACGGAGTGGAATGACAGCCCCAGGGTGCAGCAGGAGTGTGCAGGGACAGGAATGAGAGGCCACGGAGTGGAATGACAGCCCCAGGGTGCTGCAGGAGTGTCCGGGGACTGGAATGACATGTCCCAGAGTGGAATGAGAGCCCCAGGGTGCTCCAGGAGTGTTTTGGGGACTGGAATGACATGTCCCAGAGTGGAATGAGAGCCCCAGGGAGCAGCAGGAGAGTTCTGGGACTGGAATGACATGTCCCAGAGTGGAATGACAGCCACAGGGTGCTGCAGGAGTGTTCTGGGACTGGAATGAGGGACCACTCAGTGGAATGACAGCCCCAAGGTGGAGCAGGACTGTTCTGGGAATGGAATGAGAGACCAGGGAGTGGAACGACAGCCCCTTGGGGGTAGCAGGAGTGTTCTGGGACTGGAATGACAGGCCCTAGAGTGGAATGACAGCCCCTGGGTGCTGCAGGAGTGTTCTGGGACTGGAATGACATGTCGCAGAGTGGAATGACAGCCCCAGGGTGCAGCAGGAAAGTTTTGGGACTGGAATGACAAGTCCCAGAGTGGAATGACAGCCCCAGGGTACTCCAGGAGAGTTCTGGGACTGCAATGACATGTCCCAGAGGGGAATGACAGCCCCAGGGTGCTCCAGGAGAGTTCTGGGACTGCAATGACATGTCCCAGAGGGGAATGACAGCCCCAGGGTGCTCCAGGAGAGTTCTGGGACTGCAATGACATGTCCCAGAGGGGAATGACAGCCCCAGGGTGCAGCAGGAGTTTCTGGAGACTGGAATGACATGTCTCAGAGTGGAATGACATCCCCAGGGTGCTCCAGGAGTGTTCTGGGACTGGAATGACATGTCCCAGAGTGGAATGACAGCCCCAGGGTGTAGCAGGAGTGTGCAGGGACAGGAATGAGAGGCCACGGAGTGGAATGACAGCCCCAGGGTGCAGCAGGAGAGTGCAGGGACAGGAAGGAGAGGCCACGAAGTGGAATGACAGCCTCAGGGTGCTCCAGAAGTGTTCTGGGACTGGAATGACATGTCCCAGAGTGGAATGACAGCCCCAGGGTGCTCCAGGAGTGTTCTGGGACAGGAATGAGAGGCCACGGAGTGGAATGACAGCCCCAGGGTGCTCCAGAAGTGTTCTGGGACTGGAATGACATGTCCCAGAGAGGAATGACAGCCCCAGGATGCAGCAGGAGTGTTCTGGGACTGGAATGAGAGGCCACGGAGTGGAATGACAGCCCCAGAGTGCAACAGGAGAGTGTAGGGACAGGAATGAGAGGCCACGGAGTGGAATGACAGCCCCAGGGTGCTCCAAAAGTGTTCTGGGAGTGGAATGACAGGTCCAAGAGTGGAATGACAGCCCCAGGGTGCTCCAGGAGTGTTCTGGGACAGGAATGAGAGGCCACGGAGTGGAATGACAGCCCCAGGGTGCTCCAGAAGTGTTCTGGGACTGGAATGACATGTCCCAGAGTGGAATGACAGCCCCAGGTTGCAGCAGGAGTGCTCTGGGACTGGAATGAGAGGCCACGGAGTGGAATGACAGCCCCAGGGTGCAACAGGAGAGTGTAGGGACAGGAACGAGAGGCCACGGAGTGGAATGACAGCCCCAGGGTGCAGCAGGAGTGTGCAGGGACAGGAATGAGAGGCCACGGAGTGGAATGACAGCCCCAGGGTGCTGCAGGAGTGTCCGGGGACTGGAATGACATGTCCCAGAGTGGAATGAGAGCCCCAGGGTGCTCCAGGAGTGTTTTGGGACTGGAATGACATGTCCCAGAGTGGAATGAGAGCCCCAGGGAGCAGCAGGAGAGTTCTGGGACTGGAATGACATGTCCCAGAGTGGAATGACAGCCACAGGGTGCTGCAGGAGTGTTCTGGGACTGGAATGAGGGACCACTCAGTGGAATGACAGCCCCAAGGTGGAGCAGGACTGTTCTGGGAATGGAATGAGAGACCAGGGAGTGGAATGACAGCCCCTTGGGGGTAGCAGGAGTGTTCTGGGACTGGAATGACAGGCCCTAGAGTGGAATGACAGCCCCTGGGTGCTGCAGGAGTGTTCTGGGACTGGAATGACATGTCGCAGAGTGGAATGACAGCCCCAGGGTGCAGCAGGAGAGTTTTGGGACTGGAATGACATGTCCCAGAGTGGAATGACAGCCCCAGGGTGCTCCAGGAGAGTTCTGGGACTGCAATGACATGTCCCAGAGGGGAATGACAGCCCCAGGGTGCAGCAGGAGTTTCTGGAGACTGGAATGACATGTCTCAGAGTGGAATGACATCCCCAGGGTGCTCCAGGAGTGTTCTGGGACTGGAATGACATGTCCTAGAGTGGAATGACAGCCCCAGGGTGTTCCAGGAGTGTTCTGGGACCGGAATGACATGTCCCAGAGTGGAATGACAGCCCCAGGGTGCAGCAGGAGTGTGCAGGGACAGGAATAAGAGGCAACGGAGTGGAATGACAGCCCCAGGGTGCAGCAGGAGAGTGCAGGGAAAGGAATGAGAGGTCACGAAGTGGAATTACAGCCCCAGGGTGCTGCAGGAGTCTTCGGGGACTGGAATGACATGTCCCAGAGTGGAATGACAGCCCCAGGGTGTTCCATGAGTGTTCTGGGACTGGAATGACATGTCCCAGAGTGGAATGACAGCCCCAGGGTGTAGCAGGAGTGTGCAGGGACAGGAATGAGAGGCCACGGAGTGGAATGACAGCCCCAGGGTGTAGCAGGAGTGTGCAGGGACAGAAATGAGAGGCCACGGAGTGGAATGACAGCCCCAGGGTGCAGCAGGAGAGTGCAGGGACAGGAAGGAGAGGCCACGAAGTGGAATGACAGCCTCAGGGTGCTCCAGAAGTGTTCTGGGACTGGAATGACATGTCCCAGAGTGGAATGACAGCCCCCGGGTGCTCCAGGAGTGTTCTGGGACAGGAATGAGAGGCCACGGAGTGGAATGACAGCCCCAGGGTGCTCCAGAAGTGTTCTGGGACTGGAATGACATGTCCCAGAGTGGAATGACAGCCCCAGGCTGCAGCAGGAGTGTTCTGGGACAGGAATGAGAGGCCACGGAGTGGAATGACAGCCTCAGGGTGCTCCTGAAGTGTTCTGGGAGTGGAATGACATGTCCAAGAGTGGAATGACAGCCCCAGGGTGCTCCAGGAGTGTTCTGGGACAGGAATGAGAGGCCACGGAGTGGAATGACACCCCAGGGTGCTCCAGAAGTGTTCTGGGACTGGAATGACATGTCCCAGAGTGGAATGACAGCCCCAGGCTGCAGCAGGAGTGTTCTGGGACTGGAATGAGAGGCCACGGAGTGGAATGACAGCCCCAGGTTGCAACAGGAGAGTGTAGGGACAGGAATGAGAGGCCACGGAGTGGAATGACAGCCTCAGGGTGCTCCAGAAGTGTTCTGGGAGTGGAATGACATGTCCAAGAGTGGAATGACAGCCCCAGGGTGCTCCAGGAGTGTTCTGGGACAGGAATGAGAGGCCACGGAGTGGAATGACACCCCAGGGTGCTCCAGAAGTGTTCTGGGACTGGAATGACATGTCCCAGAGTGGAATGACAGCCCCAGGATGCAGCAGGAGTGTTCTGGGACTGGAATGAGAGGCCACGGAGTGGAATGACAGCCCTAGAGTGCAACAGGAGAGTGTAGGGACAGGAATGAGAGGCCACGGAGTGGAATGACAGCCCCAGGGTGCTCCAGAAGTGTTCTGGGAGTGGAATGACAGGTCCATGAGTGGAATGACAGCCCCAGGGTGCTCCAGGAGTGTTCTGGGACAGGAATGAGAGGCCACGGAGTGGAATGACAGCCCCAGGGTGCTCCAGAAGTGTTCTGGGACTGGAATGACATGTCCCAGAGTGGAATGACAGCCCCAGGCTGCAGCAGGAGTGCTCTGGGACTGGAATGAGAGGCCACGGAGTGGAATGACAGCCCCAGGGTGCAACAGGAGAGTGTAGGGACAGGAACGAGAGGCCACGGAGTGGAATGACAGCCCCAGGGTGCAGCAGGAGTGTGCAGGGACAGGAATGAGAGGCCACGGAGTGGAATGACAGCCCCAGGGTGCTGCAGGAGTGTCCGGGGACTGGAATGACATGTCCCAGAGTGGAATGAGAGCCCCAGGGTGCTCCAGGAGTGTTTTGGGACTGGAATGACATGTCCCAGAGTGGAATGAGAGCCCCAGGGAGCAGCAGGAGAGTTCTGGGACTGGAATGACATGTCCCAGAGTGGAATGACAGCCACAGGGTGCTGCAGGAGTGTTCTGGGACTGGAATGAGGGACCACTCAGTGGAATGACAGCCCCAAGGTGGAGCAGGACTGTTCTGGGAATGGAATGAGAGACCAGGGAGTGGAACGACAGCCCCTTGGGGGTAGCAGGAGTGTTCTGGGACTGGAATGACAGGCCCTAGAGTGGAATGACAGCCCCTGGGTGCTGCAGGAGTGTTCTGGGACTGGAATGACATGTCGCAGAGTGGAATGACAGCCCCAGGGTGCAGCAGGAAAGTTTTGGGACTGGAATGACAAGTCCCAGAGTGGAATGACAGCCCCAGGGTACTCCAGGAGAGTTCTGGGACTGCAATGACATGTCCCAGAGGGGAATGACAGCCCCAGGGTGCTCCAGGAGAGTTCTGGGACTGCAATGACATGTCCCAGAGGGGAATGACAGCCCCAGGGTGCTCCAGGAGAGTTCTGGGACTGCAATGACATGTCCCAGAGGGGAATGACAGCCCCAGGGTGCAGCAGGAGTTTCTGGAGACTGGAATGACATGTCTCAGAGTGGAATGACATCCCCAGGGTGCTCCAGGAGTGTTCTGGGACTGGAATGACATGTCCCAGAGTGGAATGACAGCCCCAGGGTGTAGCAGGAGTGTGCAGGGACAGGAATGAGAGGCCACGGAGTGGAATGACAGCCCCAGGGTGCAGCAGGAGAGTGCAGGGACAGGAAGGAGAGGCCACGAAGTGGAATGACAGCCTCAGGGTGCTCCAGAAGTGTTCTGGGACTGGAATGACATGTCCCAGAGTGGAATGACAGCCCCAGGGTGCTCCAGGAGTGTTCTGGGACAGGAATGAGAGGCCACGGAGTGGAATGACAGCCCCAGGGTGCTCCAGAAGTGTTCTGGGACTGGAATGACATGTCCCAGAGAGGAATGACAGCCCCAGGATGCAGCAGGAGTGTTCTGGGACTGGAATGAGAGGCCACGGAGTGGAATGACAGCCCCAGAGTGCAACAGGAGAGTGTAGGGACAGGAATGAGAGGCCACGGAGTGGAATGACAGCCCCAGGGTGCTCCAAAAGTGTTCTGGGAGTGGAATGACAGGTCCAAGAGTGGAATGACAGCCCCAGGGTGCTCCAGGAGTGTTCTGGGACAGGAATGAGAGGCCACGGAGTGGAATGACAGCCCCAGGGTGCTCCAGAAGTGTTCTGGGACTGGAATGACATGTCCCAGAGTGGAATGACAGCCCCAGGCTGCAGCAGGAGTGTTCTGGGACTGGAATGAGAGGCCACTGAGTGGAATGACAGCCCCAGGGTGCAACAGGAGAGTGTAGGGACAGGAACGAGAGGCCACGGAGTGGAATGACAGCCCCAGGGTGCAGCAGGAGTGTGCAGGGACAGGAATGAGAGGCCACGGAGTGGAATGACAGCCCCAGGGTGCTGCAGGAGTGTCCGGGGACTGGAATGACATGTCCCAGAGTGGAATGAGAGCCCCAGGGTGCTGCAGGAGTGTTCGGGGACTGGAATGACATGTCCCAGAGTGGAATGACAGCCCCAGGGTGCTCCAGGAGTTTTTTGGGACTGGAATGACATGTCCCAGAGTGGAATGACAGCCACAGGGTGCTGCAGGAGTGTTCTGGGACTGGAATGAGGGACCACTCAGTGGAATGACAGCCCCAAGGTGGAGCAGGACTGTTCTGGGAATGGAATGAGAGACCAGGGAGTGGAATGACAGCCCCTTGGGGGTAGCAGGAGTGTTCTGGGACTGGAATGACAGGCCCTAGAGTGGAATGACAGCCCCTGGGTGCTGCAGGAGTGTTCTGGGACTGGAATGACATGTCGCAGAGTGGAATGACAGCCCCAGGGTGCAGCAGGAGAGTTTTGGGACTGGAATGACATGTCCCAGAGTGGAATGACAGCCCCAGGGTGCTCCAGGAGAGTTCTGGGACTGCAATGACATGTCCCAGAGGGGAATGACAGCCCCAGGGTGCAGCAGGAGTTTCTGGAGACTGGAATGACATGTCTCAGAGTGGAATGACATCCCCAGGGTGCTCCAGGAGTGTTCTGGGACTGGAATGACATGTCCTAGAGTGGAATGACAGCCCCAGGGTGTTCCAGGAGTGTTCTGGGACCGGAATGACATGTCCCAGAGTGGAATGACAGCCCCAGGGTGCAGCAGGAGTGTGCAGGGACAGGAATAAGAGGCAACGGAGTGGAATGACAGCCCCAGGGTGCAGCAGGAGAGTGCAGGGAAAGGAATGAGAGGTCACGAAGTGGAATTACAGCCCCAGGGTGCTGCAGGAGTCTTCGGGGACTGGAATGACATGTCCCAGAGTGGAATGACAGCCCCAGGGTGTTCCATGAGTGTTCTGGGACTGGAATGACATGTCCCAGAGTGGAATGACAGCCCCAGGGTGTAGCAGGAGTGTGCAGGGACAGGAATGAGAGGCCACGGAGTGGAATGACAGCCCCAGGGTGTAGCAGGAGTGTGCAGGGACAGAAATGAGAGGCCACGGAGTGGAATGACAGCCCCAGGGTGCAGCAGGAGAGTGCAGGGACAGGAAGGAGAGGCCACGAAGTGGAATGACAGCCTCAGGGTGCTCCAGAAGTGTTCTGGGACTGGAATGACATGTCCCAGAGTGGAATGACAGCCCCCGGGTGCTCCAGGAGTGTTCTGGGACAGGAATGAGAGGCCACGGAGTGGAATGACAGCCCCAGGGTGCTCCAGAAGTGTTCTGGGACTGGAATGACATGTCCCAGAGTGGAATGACAGCCCCAGGCTGCAGCAGGAGTGTTCTGGGACAGGAATGAGAGGCCACGGAGTGGAATGACAGCCTCAGGGTGCTCCTGGAAGTGTTCTGGGAGTGGAATGACATGTCCAAGAGTGGAATGACAGCCCCAGGGTGCTCCAGGAGTGTTCTGGGACAGGAATGAGAGGCCACGGAGTGGAATGACACCCCAGGGTGCTCCAGAAGTGTTCTGGGACTGGAATGACATGTCCCAGAGTGGAATGACAGCCCCAGGCTGCAGCAGGAGTGTTCTGGGACTGGAATGAGAGGCCACGGAGTGGAATGACAGCCCCAGGTTGCAACAGGAGAGTGTAGGGACAGGAATGAGAGGCCACGGAGTGGAATGACAGCCTCAGGGTGCTCCAGAAGTGTTCTGGGAGTGGAATGACATGTCCAAGAGTGGAATGACAGCCCCAGGGTGCTCCAGGAGTGTTCTGGGACAGGAATGAGAGGCCACGGAGTGGAATGACACCCCAGGGTGCTCCAGAAGTGTTCTGGGACTGGAATGACATGTCCCAGAGTGGAATGACAGCCCCAGGATGCAGCAGGAGTGTTCTGGGACTGGAATGAGAGGCCACGGAGTGGAATGACAGCCCTAGAGTGCAACAGGAGAGTGTAGGGACAGGAATGAGAGGCCACGGAGTGGAATGACAGCCCCAGGGTGCTCCAGAAGTGTTCTGGGAGTGGAATGACATGTCCAAGAGTGGAATGACAGCCCCAGGGTGCTCCAGGAGTGTTCTGGGACAGGAATGAGAGGCCACGGAGTGGAATGACAGCCCCAGGGTGCTCCAGAAGTGTTCTGGGACTGGAATGACATGTCCCAGAGTGGAATGACAGCCCCAGGCTGCAGCAGGAGTGCTCTGGGACTGGAATGAGAGGCCACTGAGTGGAATGACAGCCCCAGGGTGCAACAGGAGAGTGTAGGGACAGGAACGAGAGGCCACGGAGTGGAATGACAGCCCCAGGGTGCAGCAGGAGTGTGCAGGGACAGGAATGAGAGGCCACGGAGTGGAATGACAGCCCCAGGGTGCTGCAGGAGTGTCCGGGGACTGGAATGACATGTCCCAGAGTGGAATGAGAGCCCCAGGGTGCTGCAGGAGTTTTCGGGGACTGGAATGACATGTCCCAGAGTGGAATGACAGCCCCAGGGTGCTCCAGGAGTGTTTTGGGACTGGAATGACATGTCCCAGAGTGGAATGAGAGCCCCAGGGTGCAGCAGGAGAGTTCTGGGACTGGAATGACATGTCCCAGAGTGGAATGACAGCCCCAGGGTGTTCCATGAGTGTTCTGGGACTGGAATGACATGTCCCAGAGTGGAATGACAGCCCCAGGGTGTAGCAGGAGTGTGCAGGGCCAGGAATGAGAGGCCACGGAGTGGAATGACAGCCCCAGGGTGTAGCAGGAGTGTGCAGGGACAGAAATGAGAGGCCACGGAGTGGAATGACAGCCCCAGGGTGCAGCAGGAGAGTGCAGGGACAGGAAGGAGAGGCCACGAAGTGGAATGACAGCCTCAGGGTGCTCCAGAAGTGTTCTGGGACTGGAATGATATGTCCCAGAGTGGAATGACAGCCCCAGGGTGCTCCAGGAGTGTTCTGGGACAGGAATGAGAGGCCACGGAGTGGAATGACAGCCCCAGGGTGCTCCAGAAGTGTTCTGGGACTGGAATGACATGTCCCAGAGTGGAATGACAGCCCCAGGCTGCAGCAGGAGTGTTCTGGGACAGGAATGAGAGGCCACGGAGTGGAATGACAGCCTCAGGGTGCTCCAGAAGTGTTCTGGGAGTGGAATGACATGTCCAAGAGTGGAATGACAGCCCCAGGGTGCTCCAGGAATGTTCTGGGACAGGAATGAGAGGCCACGGAGTGGAATGACACCCCAGGGTGCTCCAGAAGTGTTCTGGGACTGGAATGACATGTCCCAGAGTGGAATGACAGCCCCAGGATGCAGCAGGAGTGTTCTGGGACTGGAATGAGAGGCCACGGAGTGGAATGACAGCCCTAGAGTGCAACAGGAGAGTGTAGGGACAGGAATGAGAGGCCACGGAGTGGAATGACAGCCCCAGGGTGCTCCAGAAGTGTTCTGGGAGTGGAATGACATGTCCAAGAGTGGAATGACAGCCCCAGGGTGCTCCAGGAGTGTTCTGGGACAGGAATGAGAGGCCACGGAGTGGAATGACAGCCCCAGGGTGCTCCAGAAGTGTTCTGGGACTGGAATGACATGTCCCAGAGTGGAATGACAGCCCCAGGCTGCAGCAGGAATGTTCTGGGATTGGAATGAGAGGCCACTGAGTGGAATGACAGCTCCAGGGTGCAACAGGAGAGTGTAGGGACAGGAACGAGAGGCCACGGAGTGGAATGACAGCCCCAGGGTGCAGCAGGAGTGTGCAGGTACAGGAATGAGAGGCCACGGAGTGGAATGACAGCCCCAGGGTGCTCCAGGAGTGTTCTGGGACTGGAATGACATGTCCCAGAGTGGAATGAGAGCCCCAGGGTGCAGCAGGAGAGTTCTGGGACTGGAATGACATGTCCCAGAGTGGAATGACAGCCCCAGGGTGCAGCAGGAGTGTGCAGGGACAGGAATAAGAGGCAACGGAGTGGAATGACAGCCCCAGAGTGCAGCAGGAGAGTGCAGGGAAAGGAATGAGAGGTCACGGAGTGGAATGACAGCCCCAGGGTGCTGCAGGAGTCTTCGGGGACTGGAATGACATGTCCCAGAGTGGAATGACAGCCCCAGGGTGTAGCAGGAGTGTGCAGGGACAGGAATGAGAGGCCACGGAGTGGAATGACAGCCCCAGGGTGTAGCAGGAGTGTGCAGGGACAGAAATGAGAGGCCACGGAGTGGAATGACAGCCCCAGGGTGCAGCAGGAGAGTGCAGGGACAGGAAGGAGAGGCCACGAAGTGGAATGACAGCCTCAGGGTGCTCCAGAAGTGTTCTGGGACTGGAATGACATGTCCCAGAGTGGAATGACAGCCCCAGGGTGCTCCAGGAGTGTTCTGGGACAGGAATTAGAGGCCACGGAGTGGAATGACAGCCCCAGGGTGCTCCAGAAGTGTTCTGGGACTGGAATGACATGTCCCAGAGTGGAATGACAGCCCCAGGATGCAGCAGGAGTGTTCTGGGACTGGAATGAGAGGCCACGGAGTGGAATGACAGCCCCAGAGTGCAACAGGAGAGTGTAGGGACAGGAATGAGAGGCCACGGAGTGGAATGACAGCCCCAGGGTGCTCCCGAAGTGTTCTGGGAGTGGAATGACAGGTCCAAGAGTGGAATGACAGCCCCAGGGTGCTCCAGGAGTGTTCTGGGACAGGAATGAGAGGCCACGGAGTGGAATGACAGCCCCAGGGTGCTCCAGAAGTGTTCTGGGACTGGAATGACATGTCCCAGAGTGGAATGACAGCCCCAGGCTGCAGCAGGAGTGCTCTGGGACTGGAATGAGAGGCCACGGAGTGGAATGACAGCCCCAGGGTGCAACAGGAGAGTGTAGGGACAGGAACGAGAGGCCACGGAGTGGAATGACAGCCCCAGGGTGCAGCAGGAGTGTGCAGGGACAGGAATGAGAGGCCACGGAGTGGAATGACAGCCCCAGGGTGCTGCAGGAGTGTCCGGGGACTGGAATGACATGATCCAGAGTGGAATGAGAGCCCCAGGGTGCTCCAGGAGTGTTTTGGGACTGGAATGACATGTCCCAGAGTGGAATGAGAGCCCCAGGGAGCAGCAGGAGAGTTCTGGGACTGGAATGACATGTCCCAGAGTGGAATGACAGCCACAGGGTGCTGCAGGAGTGTTCTGGGACTGGAATGAGGAACCACTCAGTGGAATGACAGCCCCAAGGTGGAGCAGGACTATTCTGGGAATGGAATGAGAGACCAGGGAGTGGAATGACAGCCCCTTGGGGGTAGCAGGAGTGTTCTGGGACTGGAATGACAGGCCCTAGAGTGGAATGACAGCCCCTGGGTGCTGCAGGAGTGTTCTGGGACTGGAATGACATGTCGCAGAGTGGAATGACAGCCCCAGGGTGCAGCAGGAGAGTTTTGGGACTGGAATGACATGTCCCAGAGTGGAATGACAGCCCCAGGGTGCTCCAGGAGAGTTCTGGGACTGCAATGACATGTCCCAGAGGGGAATGACAGCCCCAGGGTGCAGCAGGAGTTTCTGGAGACTGGAATGACATGTCTCAGAGTGGAATGACATCCCCAGGGTGCTCCAGGAGTGTTCTGGGACTGGAATGACATGTCCTAGAGTGGAATGACAGCCCCAGGGTGTTCCAGGAGTGTTCTGGGACCGGAATGACATGTCCCAGAGTGGAATGACAGCCCCAGGGTGCAGCAGGAGTGTGCAGGGACAGGAATAAGAGGCAACGGAGTGGAATGACAGCCCCAGGGTGCAGCAGGAGAGTGCAGGGAAAGGAATGAGAGGTCACGGAGTGGAATGACAGCCCCAGGGTGCTGCAGGAGTCTTCGGGGACTGGAATGACATGTCCCAGAGTGGAATGACAGCCCCAGGCTGCAGCAGGAGTGTTCTGGGACAGGAATGAGAGGCCACGGAGTGGAATGACAGCCCTAGAGTGCAACAGGAGAGTGTAGGGACAGGAATGAGACGCCACGGAGTGGAATGACAGCCCCAGGGTGCTCCAGAAGTGTGCTGGGAGTGGAATGACATGTCCAAGAGTGGAATGACAGCCCCAGGGTGCTCCAGGAGTGTTCTGGGACAGGAATGAGAGGCCACAGAGTGGAATGACAGCCCCAGGGTGCTCCAGAAGTGTTCTGGGACTGGAATGACATGTCCCAGAGTGGAATGACAGCCCCAGGCTGCAGCAGGAGTGTTCTGGGACTGGAATGAGAGGCCACTGAGTGGAATGACAGCCCCAGGGTGCAACAGGAGAGTGTAGGGACAGGAACGAGAGGCCACGGAGTGGAATGACAGCCCCAGGGTGCAGCAGGAGTGTGCAGGGACAGGAATGAGAGGCCACGGAGTGGAATGACAGCCCCAGGGTGCTGCAGGAGTGTCCGGGGACTGGAATGACATGTCCCAGAGTGGAATGAGAGCCCCAGGGTGCTGCAGGAGTGTTCGGGGACTGGAATGACATGTCCCAGAGTGGAATGACAGCCCCAGGGTGCTCCAGGAGTGTTCTGGGACTGGAATGACATGTCCCAGAGTGGAATGACAGCCACAGGGTGCTGCAGGAGTGTTCTGGGACTGGAATGAGGGACCACTCAGTGGAATGACAGCCCCAAGGTGGAGCAGGACTGTTCTGGGAATGGAATGAGAGACCAGGGAGTGGAATGACAGCCCCTTGGGGGTAGCAGGAGTGTTCTGGGACTGGAATGACAGGCCCTAGAGTGGAATGACAGCCCCTGGGTGCTGCAGGAGTGTTCTGGGACTGGAATGACATGTCCCAGAGTGGAATGACAGCCCCAGGGTGCAGCAGGAGAGTTTTGGGACTGGAATGACATGTCCCAGAGTGGAATGACAGCCCCAGGGTGCTCCAGGAGAGTTCTGGGACTGCAATGACATGTCCCAGAGGGGAATGACAGCCCCAGGGTGCAGCAGGAGTTTCTGGAGACTGGAATGACATGTCACAGAGTGGAATGACAGCCCCTGGGTGCTCCAGGAGTGTTCTGGGACTGGAATGACATGTCCCAGAGTGGAATGACAGCCCCAGGGTGCTCCAGGAGTGTTCTGGGACCGGAATGACATGTCCCAGAGTGGAATGACAGCCCCAGGGTGCAGCAGGAGTGTGCAGGGACAGGAATAAGAGGCAACGGAGTGGAATGACAGCCCCAGGGTGCAGCAGGAGAGTGCAGGGAAAGGAATGAGAGGTCACGGAGTGGAATGACAGCCCCAGGGTGCTGCAGGAGTCTTCGGGGACTGGAATGACATGTCCCAGAGTGGAATGACAGCCCCAGGGTGATCCATGAGTGTTCTGGGACTGGAATGACATGTCACAGAGTGGAATGACAGCCCCAGGGTGTAGCAGGAGTGTGCAGGGACAGGAATGAGAGGCCACGGTGTGGAATGACAGCCCCAGGGTGTAGCAGGAGTGTGCAGAGACAGAAATGAGAGGCCACGGAGTGGAATGACAGCCCCTGGGTGCAGCAGGAGAGTGCAGGGACAGGAAGGAGAGGCCACGAAGTGGAATGACAGCCTCAGGGTGCTCCAGAAGTGTTCTGGGACTGGAATGACATGTCCCAGAGTGGAATGACAGCCCCAGGGTGCTCCAGGAGTGTTCTGGGACAGGAATGAGAGGCCACGGAGTGGAATGACAGCCCCAGGGTGCTCCAGGAGTGTTCTGGGACTGGAATGACATGTCCCAGAGTGGAATGACAGCCCCAGGATGCAGCAGGAGTGTTCTGGGACTGGAATGAGAGGCCACGGAGTGGATTGACAGCCCCAGGTTGCAACAGGAGAGTGTAGGGACAGGAATGAGAGGCCACGGTGTGGAATGACAGCCTCACGGTGCTCCAGAAGTGTTCTGGGAGTGGAATGACATGTCCAAGAGTGGAATGACAGCCCCAGGGTGCTCCAGGAGTGTTCTGGGACAGGAATGAGAGGCCACGGAGTGGAATTACAGCCCCAGGGTGTTCCAGGAGTGTTCTGGGACTGGAATGACATGTCCCAGAGTGGAATGACAGCCCCAGGGTGCAGCAGGAGTGTGCAGGGACAGGAATGAGAGGCCACGGAGTGGAATGACAGCCCCAGGGTGCAGCAGGAGAGTGCAGGGACAGGAATGAGAGGCCACGGAGTGGAATGACAGCCCCAGTGTGTAGCAGGAGTGTGCAGGGACAGGAATGAGAGGCCACGGAGTGGAATGAAAGACCCAGGGTGCAGCAGGAGAGTGCAGGGAGAGGAATGAGAGGCCACGGAGTGGAATGACAGCCCCAGGGTGCAGCAGGAGAGTGCAGGGACAGGAAGGAGAGGCCACGAAGTGGAATGACAGCCTCAGGGAGCTCCAGAAGTGTTCTGGGACAGGAATTACATGTCCCAGAGTGGAATGACAGCCCCAGGGTGCTCCAGGAGTGTTCTGGGAGTGGAATGACATGTCCAAGAGTGGAATGACAGCCCCAGGGTTATCCAGGAGTGTTCTGGGACAGGAATGAGAGGCTACGGAGTGGAATGACAGCCCCAGGGTGCACCAGAAGTGTTCTGGGACTGGAATGACATGTCCCAGAGTGGAATGACAGCCCCAGGCTGCAGCAGGAGTATTCGGGGACTGGAATGACATGTCCCAGAGTGGAATGACAGCCTCAGGGTGCTTCAGGAGTGTTCTGGGACTGCAATGACATGTCCCAGAGTGGAATGACAGCCCCAGGGTGCAGCAGGAGTGTGCAGGGACTGGAATGACATGTCCCAGAGTGGAATGACAGCCCCAGGGTGCTCCAGGAGTGTTCTGGGACTGCAATGACATGTCCCAGAGTGGAATGACAGCCCCAGGGTGCAGCAGGAGTGTGCAGGGACAGGAATGAGAGGCCACGGAGTGGAATGACAGCCCCAGGGTGCTGAAGGAGTGTGCAGGGACAGGAATGAGAGGCCACGGAATGGAATGACAGCCCCAGGGTGCAGCAGGAGTGTTCAGGTACAGGAATGGGAGGCTACGGAGTGGAATGACAGCCCCAGGGTGCTGCAGGAGTGTTCGGGGACTGGAATGACATGTCCCAGAGTGGAATGAGAGCCCCAGGGTGTTCCAGGAGTGTTCTGGGACTGGAATGACATGTCCCAGAGTGGAATGAGAGCCCCAGGGTGCTCCAGGAGTGTTCTGGGACTGTAATGACATGTCCCAGAGTGTAATGACAGCCCCAGGGTGCAGCAGGAGAGTTCTGGGACTGGAATGACATGTCCCAGAGTGGAATGACAGCCTCAAGGTGCTGCAGGAGTGTTCGGGGACTGGAATGAGGGACCACTCAGTGGAATGACAGCCCCAAGGTGGAGCAGGACTGTTCTGGGAATGGAATGAGAGACTAGGGAGTGGAATGACAGCCCCTTGGGGGTAGCAGGAGTGTTCTGGGACTGGAATGACAGGCCCTAGAGTGGAATGACAGCCCCTGGGGGTAGCAGGAGTGTTCTGGGACTGGAATTACAGGCCCTAGAGTGGAATGAGAGCCCCTGGGGGTAGTAGGAATGTTCTGTGACTATAATGACAGGCCCCAGAGTGGAATGACAGCCCGTGGTGGTAGCCGGAGTGGTCTTGGAGTGGAATGACTGTCCCAGGGGGTGATAGGAGTGTTCTGGAACTCGAATGGGAGACCACTAAGTGGAATGACTGCCCCTGAGAGTATTCTGGGAAAGGAATGACAGGCTCCAGCGTGGATTGACAGTCCCTCGAAGTAGCAGGAGTCTTATGGGCCTGGAATGACAGACTCCAGAGTGGAAGGAGAGACCCTGGGTGTACAGGCAGTTCTGTGCAACTGGATTTGTAAAGTGTAGAGTGAAATACTTTACATTTAAATATTTCTGGAATGTGTGTAGGTATCACCAGATTACCTCCATCTCTGCTGCTTTGTTTCCTTACAAATTCACGAGGTTGATGGGAGCCGCCTCCTCCATTGTCAATTATAAATCTTGCCCTTGCCTTCTCCCTCTACCAGTTCCAGTGTCCAGTTCTGGTGCCTTCTTTATCACTATGTTCCTTTTCCATGTCACACTCTGCCTGAGTTCTTTGCACACTGTTGTCTACTCTTTTGACCACTGACCCAGAGAACCCCCTCCATGGTCTCTGTGAAATATCCCAACCTGTAGTCTAGGTTGGGGGTCCCCAACCTTTTTGAGCCTGCGGCACCTTTGTAATTCTGATACAGTGTGCTGAATGCAGATGAAAAATGTCTGCTGCAGGAGGTGGAGCTAACCAGGAACGGATGGCCACAGCATACCTTCAGTCACATCGTGATGAACTTCGTAATCTGGGGGCAGCTACTGCCAAATGAACAATTTTTAAAATCTGCACAGCCAATCATAAGAACATAAGAGAAGCCAATGTTGAATCAGGCCAATGGCCCATCTAGTCCAACACTCTGTCACACAGTGGCCAAAAATACCAGGTGCCATCAGGAGGTCCAGCAGTGGGGCCAGAACTCTAGAAGCCCTCCCACTGCTGCCCCTCCAGCACCAAGAATAGAGTGCGTCACCTGCCCCAGACTGAGAGTTCCTATCTATACCTTGTGGCTAATAGCTACTGATGGACCTCTGCTCCATATGTTTATCTAATTCCCTCTTGAAACTGTCTATGCTTGTAGCTGCCACCACCTCTTGTACTTCCTTTTATCTGTTCTAATCCGACTGCTCAGCAATTTCTTGGAGTGCCCACGAGTTCTTGTATTGTGAGAAAGGGAGAAAAGTACCTCTTTCTCAACCTGCTCTATCCCATGCATAATCTTATAAATCTCGATCATGTCACCCCTCAGCCGTCGTTTCTCCAAGCTAAAGAGCCCCAAGCGTTTTTACCTTTCTTCATAGGGAAGGTGTTCCAACCCTTTTATCATTCTAGTTGCCCTTCTCTGCACTTTTTTCAAGGCTATAATATCCTTTTTGAGGTGTGGCGACCAGAACTGTACACAGTATTCCAAATGAGGTTGCACCAATGATTTATACAGGGGCATGATGATACCGGCTGATTTGTTTTTAATTCCCTTCCTAATAATCCCCAGCATAGCGTTGGCCTTCTTTATTGCAGTTACACACTGTCTAGACATTTTCATTGAGTTATCTACTACGACTCCAAGATCTCTCTCTTGGTCAGTCTCTACCAGTTCAGATCCCATCAATGTCTATTTATATTTAGGATTTTTGGCTCTAATGTGCATCACTTTGCACTTGGCCACATTGAATCCCATTTGCCATGTTGCCGCCTACTAACTCATCCTTGACAGATCCCTTTGGAGTGCCTCACAATCTTCCCTGGTTGTCACCACCCTGAACAACTTCATGTCATCTGCAAATTTAGCCACTTCACTGCTTACTCCCAATTCAAAATCGTTAATAAACAAGTTAAAAAGCATCGGACCGAGTATCGATCCCTGTGGTACCCCACTACTTACCACCCTCCACTGGGAAAGTTTCCCATTTATACTCACTCTCTGTTTCCTATTTATAAGCCAGTTTTTGATCCACAAGAGGACTTGTCCTTTTATCCCATGACTATTGAGCTTACTTAGGAGCCTTACTTACTCAGAAGCATTGGTTGGCAAAAGTCCCACCTGTCCTCACCCACTTTGTTAAAACACTTTGGTGGGGTCAAGGAATAGTGCCGGCAGGTGCCATACTACCTACGTGCACCACAGTGGGGACCCCTGTTCTAGGTGGTGTTCTTTAATGTATGAAGATTTAATATCCCAGCTCTTTATAGCACGTGACACCATTTACCCATCCTCACATGTACTCTGATTCCCTCTGGCTTGTCTCAGGCACAGGCAAACAGTTCTCTGCTTCCTGCCTTTCCTTTGTCACCCCTGGTTTCCACATCTCAACACATCCTCCTACCCTTTGTTCAGTATGGCAATTACAAGAAGGATTCACAAATGCAAATTTGACCATACAGTATTAACTGTTGAACAAAACTTGTTTAATATTTCCCCTACTGCATGCACAGTTTGCAAATAAAATATGTTGGCAGTTTGATTGCAGCTGGTGGTAGGCAAGCTGCATGATACCAGTGTCTGCAGCTGCAGCAGAACACCATGCAGTCTTCTGGCGTGAAGTTGCCCTGGCATGACTCCTCTGGGCAGATTGACCATCTGCTGGTATCTTTATCAGATAATGACAAAAGGTACCGTAGCAGAGGTTGTTCCTGTATGCGCACTTTGGTATCCATGGAAAGAAGTTGATGGTGTAATTTCTGGTAGGAACCTGGAAACTGTTTTTGTTTTGTGTTCCTCCTGCATTTGCAGTTCCTGTGCAAACCAACGTTTACTCCTATCCAGTTTCTTGCACGCTCACTGCATAAGGGACCATACTCTTCTCCTGAAATCACACTATAGGCATTCAATGTTGTGTATACTCCACAGTCATAAGAATTGTTCTGTTGAACTGTGTCTGCACATAACAGTATCTTCCACTCTGCATGCCTAAAAGGAACACCTGCTATTTGGTGACATGCTGCAGCAGTTGACAACAAGATGTTTCCATGGCTCTGTGATCGATCCCAATCTTTTGCTGAATCAACAATGATAATTTCTCTCGTCTTGAATATTATTATGCCCAGTACCCAATGAAGTCCAGTGGAGTATAAATCGGTGTTGAAAGGAAGGAGTAAAATGTCCTTGTTGAAAGCCATTGTGGAATCTAGAAATGAATAAAAAATATTGGGTTTGCCCAGAGCCACACTTTTATATATATATGTTGGACAGAGTAAAATCTTTTCACTTAGATTTCTTTGGCAGATGAAATTGGTAATGGCTTCCTCTATGGCCTCATCACAGAGCCATCCTCCAGGCTTCAGTGATTCTCTGATACTGGAAGGTATGCTGTTAAACAAATTTCTGTCCATTTCTGTGGTTGCTTGATTCCAAGGATCCTGTGGCTTCTCACCTTGTTTTAAACTCCTTTTTGGTTTTGGAGTTGAATGTGTTGGCAATGCATTGTGTAATGGAGAACCTGGAGTCTGTGTTCTCTCAATTTCTGAAATAGCCAATGTACTCTCGTTATTCTCAGCCCTGCCAAACTCAGCAGTTTCATGTTGTGATGAGCCCAGAACTGAATCAGCTGCTGGTACAATGCTATAATCATAGTCCCCCACTCTTGCCTTTTTTCTTCCTGATTTTTGAGATCTGCCTTTCCTTTTTTTCAGAAGTGTGGACAGAGAATAAGTTTGTCTATCAGCTTTCTCCACATAGCCTATTGACATTGCAGCTGCAATAATATGGTAACAGCGACCAGTACTGGCACAGGAACAGACGGCAGGTTCTGGAAGGAGTTTCACAGCCTGCACTTTGCTGCTGTTGACTTCTCTTACAGTAAAGGTAGCACTCTGAGGGCAGAGGGCAACTCCCCCAGAGTCTATACAGAGCTGGGCCAGGGAAGTTTGACTTTTTCTGTAACTCTCAGCCTTTTCCACACCTTTCTTTGGAGGGGGCTTACTTGATTTTATATTGTCAACAATTGCTTCCAGAGCATAGAAAGGTGGAAATTGTGACTCTCCTGTTGTTTTTTGCAAGTGGGAAAACTGGTCCTTGAGTGAATAATTTCCAAGACCGCAATTTGCCCGTTCAAACTCATAAAGAAAAAAAGTTTGCATATAATACATAGCAAGTACCAAGCAGTCTGCGGGCATTTCCTTCCAATCCAGTTCATTCTTTATGACCCTGTTTATACTTTCGCAGATGTTGTTGGTTGCTGTTACATCATTTCTGAAGGCTGCAAATTTTTGAGTAAAAAACTTGGCTGCATGTTTTGGTATGCTGTCCTTTAGTTCCTTATCAAAGTATTGTTTGAAAGGCTGGCTCCACAGGATGCTGTACTGTTCATACTTGTGTTGATATTCTTCCTGTGATTCTGAATTCAACAGTAGTGCAATGTGGTCTTTTAAAACCTTAAGATCATTGTTATTCCCTCCATGCTTTTTAATCCAAGTGCTGACATCTCTCATAATATGATTTCTGCAATATACATTTGGGATTTGTGGGAAGTTCTTTTGCAAAGGCTGCACAATGCCCCTTTCTCTATCAGTCACAAATGGTATGTTCTTCATATTATCTGGACTCAATTTTGTAAGTATTTCACACAGGAAATCTTGATGATATGACATAAATTTCTTCTTATGAAGCAGGAAAGCCAAAGGGAATACTGGATCACCTTTCAATGTGATATTTCTCATCACTATGGGAGACAAATAGAAATCCCCAAGTTTAAAGGTAGTATCATATGAGACAAGCTGGGGTAAGCTATCATCCTCACTGGATAAGGAAAGAAGAGCACACGCTTGTTTTATGAGGTCTGGATGTCCAAATGAGATAGTGAGGTCAGACAGCAGCATAAATTTGGTGACAAATGAATCAAGATGGACAGAAAGTTCCACAATGCTAAACACTTCATCATTGCTGATGCGTTTTTTCTGTTTCTGCCTGTATGACACATTTTGTACCTGTTTGAGATTTACTGGACGATCAACAGGCATATACTTGATGGAAGCATCCTGAGATTTTGTGCTTTGCAGATGTTTGTACACCTTAATTGGCTCTTTGTGTAACTCAAATGCACTTTCCACTTCCTCAAACACCTGTCTCATCGTGCCTACAAAAGGCTTGTTGGAAGATTTCCTATTTCCATGACATGAAGGCTGGTACAAGCTTTCATCACCTAGGTAATGGATAACATACCGTGGCCTAGAATCTCTTAGCTCCCTTAAGCAATACACATGCTTTGTAAAACTAGCCAATGAGTCTTTCCTGAAACCATTTGGGTCTTTCAGATAATAATACCTTTTAAGCACAGATGGTGGATGTTTACGTCCACGATGGAAGTTTGACCCTTTTGATATCCATCTGTACTGATCAAAGCGGAAATCAAGGTGGTGTTTCGGTTCAGAGGAACAGGGACAATATACATATACCTCACCTCCCTTTGGTAGCACAGGTGGCAATGTGATTATCCTGCTTTCATCAAGATCTTCTTTTCTCAAAATCAGAAGCACTTCATCCAGTGTAAGCTGGGTCCTCCGATCAGTAATATATGGCTGGCATTCTAAACGTATACCCATGTGTGTCTCAGTTGCCATTTTAGTAAGACAGAAGTACAGCAAACTCAAACCACCAATCTTTACTGTGAAACACGATCAAATAGATGACCAAAGAACTCCTAGTCAGACCTCAGAGGGAACTTTCTATCATTTGCTTTCAGTTTCTGTTTCTCAGATTGGTTTAGCCCAGAAGGGGCCAAGTGAATGAATGGAATTTAGACTAGTGCTACTGTATTCTAGCAGGTCTTCTAAATATCCATTTGAGATCTGATCGGCTGTGTAGATTTTTAAAACTGTTCATTTGTCAGAATCTGTCCCACCATACAGGATTGTCACGATGTAAGGTGGTTATTGAATGTGTTGGAATATTATGAAGCACACCCAGAAAAAGAAATGGTGATGATTTTTATAGATGCAGAGAAGACCTTTTTTTTTTTTTTTGAACAAAAATTTTTTATTGGAAATAAACAGTCAACATTTTCAATAACGGTACCAATACAATTTCAGAAAAAAAGATCCCCAACCCACCCCCCACCCCCCTAATAGGCTTCCAACACTGCTAATAACAAACAAAGATATATGAAACGATAATCAAGTTTAAACTTATATGCATTGTCAAACCAGGTAACACATTATATAAAACCTCTACCATTACTTCATATTCTCAAATAACAGTATAATACAATTCCAAATTCGTTTCACTTCACGTTCAATATCCAAACGTATCCAAGTTATATATTTTCCCCTTCATTCTATATTCAGTTTCTAGATACAGTTTCAGCCCTTCCCATTCTTTTGTATACTGTTCTGCCATTTGTCCATTTAGCTTCTTTGTCATTTTGTCCATTTCCGCTAAAAATAGCAGTTTTCTCAACCAGTCATGTATATCTGGTATTTTCTCCATTTTCCATTGCTGAGCAAAGGCCATTCTCGCCGATGTAATCATGTACCATAGCAATGTCCTTTTTTCTTGTGGAATTTTTTCCATTGTCAAACCGAGGAGAAAAAGTTCTGGCTTTCTCTCAATTGGGGTTTTTAATATTTTCTGCATCACACAATGAATATTAGACCAATATATTTTCGCTTTACATGCCACATATGACCAAAGAACCATCTATCTTATATTTCCAACATTTGTTACTCAAGTTCTTATGCATACAAATATTAGCAATCTTTTTTGGTGTCATGTACCATCTGTACATCATCTTATAACAGTTCTCTTTTACATTGATACAAGTAGACATTTTAAAAGATCTTTTCCACAAAAATTCCCATGATTCCATAGAGATTTCTTTGTTCATATTTATGGCCCACTTTATCATTTGCTCCTTTACAGTTTCGTCTAGGGTATATACAGTCAACAAAGTTTTATACATCTTTGAGATCATTTTCCGCTCTCTATTCAACCATAGATTTTCAAATTCATCATTAATGGCTCTAAAGCCAAACTCTTTACAATCTTTTTTATAAATATCTTTTATTTGACAATATTGTAACCAACCATATTCAAATTCTAATTCATTGTTTGGTTTTAAAACATAATTTTTCCCTTCTTTTTGCAATAGTTCCTGATATTTCAACCAGTCATGACCTTTATGTTCAGAAAACAGATGTATAACAGCAGTTGGAACAATCCACAAAGGCCTCTCATCCGAAATTTTATCCCTATACCTGGACCATGCATCAAACAATGTCCTCCTTACATAATGATGCTTAAACATAGAATCCACTTTATTTTTCCCATACCAAAGATAGGCATGCCAGCCAAATCTGCAATCGTGTCCCTCAAGAGCTAACAGCTTTCTATTTTCCAAATGGATCCAATCAGATAACCAAGACATACATACAGCTTCATGATACAAACGCAAATTCGGAACTTGGAAGCCACCTCTGTCTTTAGTATCATACATTATCTTCATTTTAATTCTTGGCTTCTTTCCTGCCCAGATGAATTTAAAGATTTCTCTTTGCCATTTGACCAACACTTTCCCATCCTTTACAATCGGTATTGTCTGAAACAAAAACATTAACCTGGGCAATACATTCATTTTAACAACGGCAATTTTTCCAAGAAGAGATAGTCTTAATTTTTCCCATTTTTCTAGATCACTCTTTATCGAACCCCACAGTTTTTCATAGTTGTTTTTAAACAGATCTATATTTTTCATTGTGATTTCGACTCCCAAATATTTAACCTTTTTAACCACTTCACATTCTGTCACATTTTGTAACATTTGTTGCTTTGAACCAATCATATTTTTACACAATATCTTAGATTTATTTTTGTTAACATAAAACCCTGCAAGGTCGCCAAACTCTTTCACTTTTTCAAATACCTTAGGCATATTATCAACAGGATCTTCGACAATAAACATGATATCATCCGCAAATGCCCTTAATTTAAATGAAAAACCTCCAATATTCAAACCTTTTATGTTATTATCATCTCTAACCGCTTGTAGCAAAATCTCCAAAATCCAGATAAATAACAATGGTGACAGGGACATCCCTGTCTAGTACCTTTTCTTACCCGGAACACATCTGTTGATTCTGCATTCACAATCACTGAAGCTTTTTGATCTTTATATATCGATTGAATCATTCTTATAAATTCTGCGCCCATCAAGGATTTCTCGAACACTTTAAACATAAATTCCCAATTCAGATTATCAAAAGCCTTCTCTGCATCCAAAAATAAAAAAGCAACTTCTTTTTCAGGGTGTTTATCATAATACTCAATTGCGTCCAAGACAACCCTCATATTGTCTTTAATTTGTCTATCTGGTAAAAATCCAGCTTGATCTTCAACAATAGTGTCCTTCAAAAACTTTTAAGGCGTTCTGCCAATATTTTTGCAAAGATCTTATAATCGTTGTTCAATAATGAAATGGGCCGATAGTTCTTTACATTTGTTAAATCTTGCGCTTCTTTAGGAATTAAGGTGATTGCAGCTTCATTCCAGGAATCCGGAATCTTCCCTGTCTTTCTAATTTCGTTTAGAAGAATCTCCAACACCGGAACCAAGTCTTCATGAAATTTTTTATAAAATTTAGCTGAAAAGCCATCCGGGCCTGGAACTTTAGAGATTTTTGCCTCAGCTATTGCTCTACTAATTTCTTCTTTAGTTATTACAGCATTTAAAGATGTTTTCATTTCAGGGTTTGGTTGTATCAAGTTAACTTTAGATAGGTAATCCAACATTTTTTGAGGATCCGCTTGCTTCACTTGAAAGAGATTTGCGTAATATTTATAAAATTCCCTCCTGATTCCTCCTGGGTCTGAAATTTCTTTATTTCCATCTTTCAAGCAAGTGATTGTTTTATTCTCTCTTCTTTTCTTTAATTGCCATGCTAAATATTTGCCAGGTTTGTTTGCACCTTCAAAGGATTTCTGTTGCAATTTTTTCAAGTTCCAAAATACTTCTTTGTTCAGCCTTGCCTCATATTGCTCCCTTAAAATCCTCAATTCTCTCAAAATTTTCTTTTTGCCAGGCCTTTTCTTAAGTTCTATTTCTTTTTTCCGAATATTCTCCATAATTTCTTTGTCTATTTTCATTTGTTGTTTCTTTTCATTATTATTAATTGCAATCAGATGTCCTCTCATCACAGCCTTGTAGGCTTCCCATACCGTTTGCGTCTGTACACTCTTATTTAGGTTCAATTGAAAGTATGTTTGGGTTTCTGTCCTTATTTTGTCCACAATATTTTGCTTGTCCAACAAATCTTCATTGAGTCGCCATCGAAATTTTTTCCTCTTAACATATGTTGACCATTTTATCGGACTGTGGTCAGAAAGAGTCCTAGGTAGTATTTCAATTTTACGTGTTTGCAAGATTAAATTCTCTGTCATCCACATCATATCTATCCTTGAAAAGGATTCGTGTCTTGATGAATAAAAAGAGTACTCTCTATCCCTGGGATTTTTAACTCTCCAAACATCTGCCAGGTGCTCATGTTTAGTCAATTGAAAAAATACTTTAGGAAGTTTGCCCATGGCATCAATTCCTTTTTTAGATTTTCTATCAACAACATTGTCAACAGTACCATTAAAATCACCCATTAAAATCATTTGCTCATAGGTCAACTGTCGTAGCTGTTCCCACAAATCCTGAAAAAAATTTCCTTCGCACCATTGGGAGCATAAATGTTAACAATTAATGTCTTTTTATTCTGCAGCATAGCTTCTACTGCTAAAAATTTCCCTTCATTATCTTTAAAAATTTCTTTTGGTTCCAACTCCTTTTTGATATATGTAACAACTCCCTTTTTCTTTTGAGAGGAGAGTGAGTAAAATTCCTCTCCTAGTCTTTTTTGAATCAAAAATTTGGCATCAGATTTTTTAATGTGAGTTTCTTGCAGACAAACAATATCGCATTTTTGTTTTTCCAACCAAAGTCTGACATTTTTTCTTTTTTGTGGTGAGTTCAATCCATTAACATTCCATGAAATTATTTGACTCTCCATGTTGGTTTTATGATTATTTATCAGAGTCTTTAAAATTATCATTGATGAATCTGGTCATTTGCTCAACTGACTTGATGGTGACTCTCTTCTGTTTAAACGAAAAACTGACACCTTTAGGAATTTCCCATCTATATCTTATGCCCTCTGTTTTCAGTTTGTCGATCAGATCTTTGAAGAGTCGTCTATCCTGAAGCATTGCTCTGGGTAGTTCCTTTAGGACCATGATTTTCTTGTTGTCAATTGTGAAATCTTCCTGAAATTGTTGCTTAAACAAATCTTCCTTCAGCTTTTTAGATATAAACTGGACAATTACATCTCTGGGTAGTTTTTCCCTTTGCGCAATCGCAGAGTTGACTCTGTATACCACATCAATCTGTGCCGCCACTTTCTCCTCTTCCATTTTCAAAAAGTCTGCTACAGCATCTACCATAACTGAATGGATGTCTTCATTCTTGTCTTCAGGGATCCCCCTGAATCTCATGTGGTTAATCATTGCATTATATTGGACCATCACATTCACTTTATCTGTTTCTATAGTAACATCAGCTATATTAGATGCTACTCTCTTCACCCTTACATCCATCTCATCTGCTCTTTTAGTCAACGTCTGTATCTCTTTTGTGATTCCAGACATTTCTTTTTTCAGCTCTGTTACTTCTGTTATTACAGTCTTTTCCAACTTCAAAATCGCGTCCATCACCCGTTTCTCCATAGCATCCATCATACTCTGTAGCTTTTTTTCCTCTTTCCCAGCCATTTTCGGGGAGGACCAAGAATTTGCCCTCTGTCGTTGCCGCAGGTCGTACGCCGTTGTTCAAAATTTTTCCTCCAATCCACTCTAAATCAAAGTCCTTCTTGTGCCCACCTAAATCGCATTAATTCCACTTTTTTCTATTAAGTCTTTCGTTTAAAATCAAAGAAAATTTTTTTGACCTTCCCAAAATGGCGGGCGCAATTTCTCTATGGTAAATGGTTCTTCCGGGTACTCACTTCCTGTCCGGCAGTCTTAATGGTCCCCCTTGTTCTTGATTTCTTCCCTTCTTCCGGCCTCCTTAGTCTTCTCTAGGACGATTACTTGTCTGGTCTGAAGTCACTTCCTGTTTTGCCGATTTCTGCTGCCGCAGCTATAGTACTTTTCCACTGTAGTTCTCGCGGTCTGGGATTCATGGAGTCCTGACGTGTTCTGGCTTTGCTCTCTGAGCTCCCAGAGCATACGAAGGGTCTTGACGACAGGGTGGGCTTTCTATAGCCCTCCGCAGACCCCCCAGGCAGGGGGGTGACTGGCATCGAGCTTGGCCTGAGAGAGAGTTGAGATCGGCTGATAGCGGGGCTTTAAAGAGCGTCGCGACCAGCCTTGATCCCCTCCCCCAGAGAAGGCACTTCGGAAAATTTCTACAAGACCCTATCGAGTTGAAATCTCAACATAAGAACGCATGACCCAGACCTCCAGAACATTCTACGGAAACTGACATTAAGGAAACACTGCTATAACAAGACACGGACTTTGAAGGTAACTTTTAAAATTGCTCACCGGAGACGCGTTTTGGCCGAATATAAACAACATCCGATGAAGCGCATGATCGTGCTGTATCTGTTGTACTAACATTGGAGCGGAAAAAGTGCAGTTAAACAGCTTAAAAAGGCCAAAAAGCCGGATTGTTGATCATTCCTGCAGTTAGATTATTGACTTCAAAATAGAAACTAACAGTAAGATGCAGAGAAGACCTTTGACAACCTGGACTGGATGTTTATAATAGAAACATTTAAGAAGGTTAAAGCGGGAGAGCAATTCATCCAAACAATTCAAGCCATTTATTCAAAGCAAAGAGCAGCAGTTATGGTAAATGGGGAACGGACTGAGCAATTTCAGATACAGAAAGGTACGAGGCAAGGCTGTCCCCTATCACCGCTGTTATATATCTTTGCTCTGGAGGTGGTAACAGAGGAGATAAGACAGAATCCAGATGTGAAGGGCCTGAATATGCAAGGAGAACAATACAAACTATTGGCCTATGCAGATGATCTTGCGTTTATATTGGAGGAACCCAGATTATCAATTACGGAGTTGAATAAGATATTGAAAGACTATGGGCAAGTGGCAGGATTAAAGATAAATCTGGCTAAGACAAAAATTTTAACTAAAAACAGGACACTGGAACAGAGAGAGTGTCTACAAGAAGAATCGGGATATAAACTCTGTACGAAGGTAAAATATTTAGGAATTAAATTGATGAACAGGTGCAGTTCGTTACAAGAAGATAATTATAAAGAACTATTGAGAGCAACGAAACAAGATTTGGAAAAATGGGAAAATTTAAAGTTTTCACTAATGGGAAGAATTGCTTTGATAAAGATGAATATTTTACCAAGATGGATATTCTTGTTTCAAATGAGTCCTGTTTTGAAGAGCTTGGCAATTTTGAAAGAGTTGGAGCAAATTACCACTAAGTTTGTCTGGCAGAGGAAGAGAGCAAGAATTAGGCTCAAAGCATTACAAGACTCGAAAGAAAGAGGAGGGTTTGGTTTACCTAATTGGACATTGTATTATAAAACCGGAGCTTTGGCATGGATTAAGGAATGGGTAATGCTGGAAGATAGAAGACTTTTAAAATTGGAAGGCCACGACCTTTTGGAAGGCTGGCACACTTTTCTGTGGGATGAGAAAGTGGCATCAAGAAAATATTTTAGACAATACTGGATATGAGATGCACTCTGTAGAGTATGGGAGACTATCCGGAGGAGGTGGTTTACCAAAATCTCAAGGCTGGTAGCCCCGGTTGAAGCAGTGACTTTACCTAGGTTGTATTGTGAAAATCCCCCACCAAGATATCTGGACATTATAAATGCAAAGGGGGAGTTGGAATTGGATGAGGATATCAGTTGGTGGCACAAAGTTCAGATTCAATCAAGGTATAAAAGAGATAAGAAAATAGGGTTTGAGAAGACATTAACAGATTTAGAAAAAATACTTTATGAGCTGGAAGAGAAGTTTCTTTAAAAAATGTATTCATTGTTGTTGGCTGATTATATGGTAGACGAAATGGTGAAAAGCAATATGATCCAATGGGCGCAGAACTTTGGTTATAGCATTGAATTAGATCAGTGGGACCAAATATGGAAAATGAATGTGAAAATAACTAGGGCGGTCTCATATAGAGAAAATATGTATAAAATGTTGTATAGGTGGTATATCACGCTGGATAAGCTGGCAAAATATGATGAGAAATGTTCTAATAAGTGTTGGAAATGTAATGCAAAGACAGGGTAATTGTATCATATGTGGTGGACATGTGAGGTGACAAAAAAGTAGTGGATATGGGTGCATGAAATGACAAAGAAAATTATAAAAGGTACTCTTCTGTTCAAACCAGAGGTGTTGTTGTTGGATATACTTCCAAAAGATGTACAGAGAGAAGAGAGATACTTGATAATATATATAATGACTGTGGCTAGGATTCTGTATGCGAAATATTGGCGATCCACGGTGGTACCAACCAAACAAGAGTTGATTGAGAAGATAATGGAAGCAGCAGAAATGGATAAATTGACTTTGATGATAAAAGGACATGATGAATCAGCCTTCATAAATACGTGGCAACGCTTCTATGAGTGGTATGATCAGAGAGGGAAGGATGGAGAGAAATAATAAGTATTGAGTATTATTAACCCTATATGTTAAATTAGAAGTGGATAAGGTAGAAAGATAGTATTTGAGGATACAGAAGTAAAAGATTATTAGTAACAAGGGGTGGCAAGGTAGGAGGAAATTTAAACGGATGGAGTGTTATAAAAATTGTAACCCCCCGTGAATGTTAAATGTCGTATGTTGTGTTTTGTGTGTAGTCTTAATGTATTGTGTGTTTGTAGTGTAATGTTGTAACGTTCTTGTCTAAAAAAAAAAAAAAATGCCTCTTTTAGGGGCGCTTAAAAAAAAAAAAGGATTGTCACGATGTGACTGAAGGTATGCTGTGGCCATCCGTTCCTGGTTAGCTCCACCTCCTGCAGCAGACATTTTTCATCTGCATTCAGCACACTGTATCAGAATTACAAAGGTGCCGCAGGCTCAAAAAGGTTGGGGACCCCCAACCTAGACTACAGGTTGGGATATTTCACAGAGACCATGGAGGGGGTTCTCTGGGTCAGTGGTCAAAAGAGTAGACAACAGTGTGCAAAGAACTCAGGCAGAGTGTGACATGGAAAAGGAACATAGTGATAAAGAAGGCACCAGAACTGGACACTGGAACTGGTAGAGGGAGAAGGCAAGGGCAAGATTTATAATTGACAATGGAGGAGGCGGCTCCCATCAACCTCGTGAATTTGTAAGGAAACAAAGCAGCAGAGATGGAGGTAATCTGGTGATACCTACACACATTCCAGAAATATTTAAATGTAAAGTATTTCACTCTACACTTTACAAATCCAGTTGCACAGAACTGCCTGTACACCCAGGGTCTCTCCTTCCACTCTGGAGTCTGTCATTCCAGGCCCATAAGACTCCTGCTACTTCGAGGGACTGTCAATCCACGCTGGAGCCTGTCATTCCTTTCCCAGAATACTCTCAGGGGCAGTCATTCCACTTAGTGGTCTCCCATTCGAGTTCCAGAACACTCCTATCACCCCCTGGGACAGTCATTCCACTCCAAGACCACTCCGGCTACCACCACGGGCTGTCATTCCACTCTGGGGCCTGTCATTATAGTCACAGAACATTCCTACTACCCCCAGGGGCTCTCATTCCACTCTAGGGCCTGTAATTCCAGTCCCAGAACACTCCTGCTACCCCCAGGGGCTGTCATTCCACTCTAGGGCCTGTCATTCCAGTCCCAGAACACTCCTGCTACCCCCAAGGGGCTGTCATTCCACTCCCTAGTCTCTCATTCCATTCCCAGAACAGTCCTGCTCCACCTTGGGGCTGTCATTCCACTGAGTGGTCCCTCATTCCAGTCCCCGAACACTCCTGCAGCACCTTGGGGCTGTCATTCCACTCTGGGACATGTCATTCCAGTCCCAGAACTCTCCTGCTGCACCCTGGGGCTGTCATTACACTCTGGGACATGTCATTACAGTCCCAGAACACTCCTGGAGCACCCTGGGGCTCTCATTCCACTCTGGGACATGTCATTCCAGTCCCAGAACACTCCTGGAACACCCTGGGGCTCTCATTCCACTCTGGGACATGTCATTCCAGTCCCCGAACACTCCTGCAGCACCCTGGGGCTGTCATTCCACTCCGTAGCCTCCCATTCCTGTACCTGAACACTCCTGCTGCACCCTGGGGCTGTCATTCCATTCCGTGGCCTCTCATTCCTGTCCCTGCACACTCCTTCAGCACCCTGGGGCTGTCATTCCACTCCGTGGCCTCTCATTCCTGTCCCTGCACACTCCTGCTGCACCCTGGGGCTGTCATTCCACTCTGGGACATGTCATTGCAGTCCCAGAACACTCCTGGAGCACCCTGGGGCTGTCATTCCACTCTGGGACATGTCATTCCAGTCCCTGCACACTCCTGCTGCACCCTGGGGCTGTCATTCCACTCTGGGACATGTCATTGCAGTCCCAGAACACTCCTGAAGCACCCTGAGGCTGTCATTCCACTCTGGGACATGTCATTCCAGTCCCCGAATACTCCTGCTGCAGCCTGGGGCTGTCATTCCACTCTGGGACATGTCATTCCAGTCCCAGAACACTTCTGGTGCACCCTGGGGTTGTCATTCCACTCCGTAGCCTCTCATTCCTGTCCCAGAACACTCCTGGATAACCCTGGGGCTGTCATTCCACTCTTGGACATGTCATTCCACTCCCAGAACACTCCTGGAGCACCCTGGGGCTGTCATTCCACTCTGGAACATGTCATTCCAGTCCCAGAACACTTCTGGAGCTCCCTGAGGCTGTCATTCCACTTCGTGGCCTCTCCTTCCTGTCCCTGCACTCTCCTGCTGCACCCTGGGGCTGTCATTCCACTCCGTGGCCTCTCCTTCCTCTCCCTGCACTCTCCTGCTGCACCCTGGGTCTTTCATTCCACTCCGTGGCCTCTCATTCCTGTCCCTGCACACTCCTGCTCCACACTGGGGCTGTCATTCCACTCCGTGGCCTCTCATTCCTGTCCCTGCACTCTCCTGCTGCACCCTGGGGCTGTCATTCCACTCCGTGGCCTCTCATTCCTGTCCCTGCACACTCCTGCTGCACCCTGGGGCTGTCATTCCACTCTGGGACATGTCATTCCAGTCCCAGAACACTCCTGGAACACCCTGGGGCTGTAATTCCACTCCGTGGCCTCTCATTCCTGTCCCAGAACACTCCTGGAGCACCCTGGGGCTGTCATTCCACTCTTGGACATGTCATTCCACTCCCAGAACACTTCTGGAGCACCGTGAGGCTGTCATTCCACACCGTGGCCTCTCATTCCTGTCCCTACACTCTCCTGTTGCAACCTGGGGCTGTCATTCCACTCTGGGACATGTCATTCCAGTCCCAGAACACTCCTGGAACACCCTGGGGCTGTCATTCCACTCTTGGACATGTCATTCCACTCCCAGAACACTTCTGGAGCACCCTGGGGCTGTCATTCCACTCTTGGACATGTCATTCCACTCCCAGAACACTCCTGGAACACCCTGGGGCTGTCATTCCACTCTTGGACATGTCATTCCACTCCCAGAACACTCCTGGAGCACCCTGGGGCTGTCATTCCACTCTTGGACATGTCATTCCACTCCCAGAACACTTCTGGAGCACCGTGAGGCTGTCATTCCACACCGTGGCCTCTCATTCCTGTCCCTACACTCTCCTGCTGCACCCTGGGGCTGTCATTCCACTCTGGGACATGTCATTCCAGTCCCAGAACACTCCTGGAACACCCTGGGGCTGTCATTCCACTCTTGGACATGTCATTCCAGTCCCAGAACACTCCTGGAACACCCTGGGGCTGTCATTCCACTCTTGGACATGTCATTCCAGTCCCCGAATACTCCTGCAGCACCCTGGGACTGTGATTCCACTCTGGGACATGTCATTCGAGTCTCCGGAAACTCCTTCAGCACCCTGGGGCTGTCATTCCACTCCGTTGCCTCTCATTCCTGTCCCTGCAAACTCCTGCTGCACCCTGGGGCTGTCATTCCACTCTGGGACATGTCATTCCAGTCCCCGAGCACTCCTGGAGCACCCTGGGGCTGTCATTCCACTCTGGGACATGTCATTCCAGTCCCAGAACACTCCTGGAGCACCCTGGGGCTGTCATTCCACTCAGGGCCATGTCATTCCAGTCCCAGAACTCTCCTGCTGCACCCTGGGGCTGTCATTCCACTCGGGGCCATGTCATTCCAGTCCCAGAACACTCGTGCTGCACCCTGGGGGTGCCATTCCACTCTGGGACATGTCATTCCAGTCCCAGAACACTCCTTCTGCACCCTGGGGCTGTCATTCCACTCCGTGGCCTCTCCTTCCTGTGCCTGCACACTCCTGCTGCACCCTGGGGCTGTCATTCCACTCTGGGACATGTCATTCCAGTCCCAGAACACTCCTGGAGCACCCTAGGGCTGTCATTCCACTCTGGGACATGTCATTCCAGTCCCAGAACACTCCTGGAGCACCCTGGGGCTGTCATTCCACTCCGTGGCCTCTCATTCCTGTTCCAGAACACTCCTGGAGCACCCTGGGGCTGTCATTCCACTCTTGGACATGTCATTCCACTCCCAGAACACTTCTGGAGCACCCTGAGGCTGTCATTCCACTCCGTGGCCTCTCATTCGTGTCCCTACACTCTCCTGTTGCAACTTGGGGCTGTCATTCCACTCCGTGGCCTCTCATTCCAGTCCCAGAACACTCCTGCTGCAGCCTGGAGCTGTCATTCCACTCTGGGACATGTCATTCCAGTCCCAGAACACTTCTGGAGCACCCTGGGGCTGTCATTCCACTCCGTGGCCTCTCATTCCTGTCCCAGAACACTCCTGGAGCACCCTGGGGCTGTCATTCCACTCCGTGGCCTCTCATTCCTGTCCCAGAACACTCCTGGAGCACCCTGGGGCTGTCATTCCACTCTTGGACATGTCATTCCACTCCCAGAACACTTCTGGAGCACCCTGGGGCTGTCATTCCACTTCGTGGCCTCTCATTCCTGTTCCTACTCTCTCATGTTGCACCCTGGGGCTGTCATTCAACTCCGTGGCCTCTCATTCCAGTCCCAGAACACTCCTGCTGCATCCTGGGGCTGTCATTCCACTCTGGGACATGTCATTCCAGTCCCAGAACACTCCTGGAGCACCCTGGGGCTGTCATTCCACTCTGGGACATGTCATTCCAGTCCCAGAACACTCCTGGAGCACCCCGGGGCTGTCATTCCACTCCGTGGCCTCTCATTCCTGTCACAGAACACTCCTGGAGCACCCAGGGGCTGTCATTCCACTCCGTGGCCTCTCCTTCCTGTCCCTGCACTCTCCTGCTGCACCCTGGGGCTGTCATTCCACTCCGTGGCCTCTCATTCCTGTCCCTGCACTCTCCTGCTGCACCCTGGGGCTGTCATTCCACTCCGTGGCCTCTCCTTCCTGTCCCTGCACTCTCCTCCTGCACCCTGGGGCTGTCATTCCACTCCGTGGCCTCTCATTCCTGTCCCTGCACTCTCCTGCTGCACCCTGGGGCTGTCATTCCACTCCGTGGCCTCTCATTCCTGTCTCTGCACTCTCCTGCTGCACCCTGGGGCTGTCATTCCACTCCGTGGCCTCTCATTCCTGTTCCTACTCTCTCATGTTGCACCCTGGGGCTGTCATTCAACTCCGTGGCCTCTCATTCCAGTCCCAGAACACTCCTGCTGCATCCTGGGGCTGTCATTCCACTCTGGGACATGTCATTCCAGTCCCAGAACACTCCTGGAGCACCCTGGGGCTGTCATTCCACTCTGGGACATGTCATTCCAGTCCCAGAACACTCCTGGAGCACCCTGGGGCTGTCATTCCACTCTGGGACATGTCATTCCAGTCCCAGAACTCTCCTGCTGCACCCTGGGGCTGTCATTCCACTCTGGGACATGTCATTCCAGTCCCAGAACACTCGTGCTGCACCCTGGGGGTGTCATTCCACTCTGGGACATGTCATTCCAGTCCCAGAACACTCCTGCTGCACCCTGGGGCTGTCATTCCACTCCGTGGCCTCTCCTTCCTGTGCCTGCACACTCCTGCTGCACCCTGGGGCTGTCATTCCACTCTGGAACATGTCATTCCAGTCCCAGAACACTCCTGGAGCACCCTAGGGCTGTCATTCCACTCTGGGACATGTCATTCCAGTCCCAGAACACTCCTGGAGCACCCTGGGGCTGTCATTCCACTCCGTGGCCTCTCATTCCTGTTCCAGAACACTCCTGGAGCACCCTGGGGCTGTCATTCCACTCTTGGACATGTCATTCCACTCCCAGAACACTTCTGGAGCACCCTGAGGCTGTCATTCCACTCCGTGGCCTCTCATTCGTGTCCCTACACTCTCCTGTTGCAACCTGGGGCTGTCATTCCACTCCGTGGCCTCTCATTCCAGTCCCAGAACACTCCTGCTGCAGCCTGGAGCTGTCATTCCACTCTGGGACATGTCATTCCAGTCCCAGAACACTTCTGGAGCACCCTGGGGCTGTCATTCCACTCCGTGGCCTCTCATTCCTGTCCCAGAACACTCCTGGAGCACCCTGGGGCTGTCATTCCACTCCGTGGCCTCTCATTCCTGTCCCAGAACACTCCTGGAGCACCCTGGGGCTGTCATTCCACTCTTGGACATGTCATTCCACTCCCAGAACACTCCTGGAGCACCCTGGGGCTGTCATTCCACTTCGTGGCCTCTCATTCCTGTTCCTACTCTCTCATGTTGCACCCTGGGGCTGTCATTCAACTCCGTGGCCTCTCATTCCAGTCCCAGAACACTCCTGCTGCATCCTGGGGCTGTCATTCCACTCTGGGACATGTCATTCCAGTCCCAGAACACTCCTGGAGCACCCTGGGGCTGTCATTCCACTCTGGGACATGTCATTCCAGTCCCAGAACACTCCTGGAGCACCCCGGGGCTGTCATTCCACTCCGTGGCCTCTCATTCCTGTCCCAGAACACTCCTGGAGCACCCTGGGGCTGTCATTCCACTCCGTGGCCTCTCCTTCCTGTCCCTGCACTCTCCTTCTGCACCCTGGGGCTGTCATTCCACTCCGTGGCCTCTCATTCCTGTCCCTGCACTCTCCTGCTGCACCCTGGGGCTGTCATTCCACTCCGTGGCCTCTCCTTCCTGTCCCTGCACTCTCCTCCTGCACCCTGGGGCTGTCATTCCACTCCGTGGCCTCTCATTCCTGTCCCTGCACTCTCCTGCTGCACCCTGGGGCTGTCATTCCACTCCGTGGCCTCTCATTCCTGTCTCTGCACTCTCCTGCTGCACCCTGGGGCTGTCATTCCACTCCGTGGCCTCTCCTTCCTGTCCCTGCACTCTCCTGCTGCACCCTGGGGCTGTCATTCCACTCTGTGGCCTCTCATTCCTCTCCCTGCACTCTCCTGCTGCACCCTGGGGCTGTCATTCCACTCCGTGGCCTCTCATTCCTGTCCCTGCACTCTCCTGTTGCACCCTGGAGCTGTCATTCCACTCCGTGGCCTCTCATTCCAGTCCCAGAACACTCCTGCTGCAGCCTGGGGCTGTCATTCCACTCTGGGACATGTCATTCCAGTCCCAGAACACTTCTGGTGCACCCTGGGGCTGTCATTCCACTCCGTGGCCTCTCATTCCTGTCCCAGAACACTCCTGGAGCACCCTGGGGCTGTCATTCCACTCCATGGCCTCTCCTTCCTGTCCCTGCACTCTCCTGCTGCACCCTGGGGCTGTCATTCCACTCCGTGGCCTCTCCTTCCTGTCCCTGCACTGTCCTGCTGCACCCTGGGGCTGTCATTCCACTCCGTGGCCTATCCTTCCTGTCCCTGCACTCTCCTGCTGCACCCTGGGGCTTTCATTCCACTCCGTGGCCTCTCATTCCTCTCCCTGCACTCTCCTGCTGCACCCTGGGGCTGTCATTCCACTCCGTGGCCTCTCATTCCTCTCCCTGCACACTCCTGCTACACCCTGGGGCTGTCATTCCACTCCGTGGCCTCTCATTCCTGTTCCTGCACACTCCTGCTGCACCCTGGGGCTCTCATTCCACTCCGTTGCCTCTCATTCCTGTCCCTGCACACTCCTGCTGCACCCTGGGGCTGTCATTCCACTCTGGGACATGTCATTCCAGTCCCAGAACACTTCTGGAACACCCTGGGGCTGTCATTCCACTCTGGGACATGTCATTCCAGTCCTAGAACACTCCTGGAGCACCCTGGGGCTGTCATTCCACTCTGGGACATGTCATTCCAGTCTTCAGAAACTCCTGCAGCACCCTGGGGCTGTCATTCCACTCCGTGGCCTCTCATTCCTGTCCCAGAACACTCCTGGAGCACCCTGGGGCTGTCATTCCACTCTTGGACATGTCATTCCACTCCCAGAACACTTCTGGAGCACCCTGGGGCTGTCATTCCACTTCGTGGCCTCTCATTCCTGTTCCTACTCTCTCATGTTGCACCCTGGGGCTGTCATTCAACTCCGTGGCCTCTCATTCCAGTCCCAGAACACTCCTGCTGCATCCTGGGGCTGTCATTCCACTCTGGGACATGTCATTCCAGTCCCAGAACACTCCTGGAGCACCCTGGGGCTGTCATTCCACTCTGGGACATGTCATTCCAGTCCCAGAACACTCCTGCAGCACCCCGGGGCTGTCATTCCACTCCGTGGCCTCTCATTCCTGTCACAGAACACTCCTGGAGCACCCTGGGGCTGTCATTCCACTCCGTGGCCTCTCCTTCCTGTCCCTGCACTCTCCTTCTGCACCCTGGGGCTGTCATTCCACTCCGTGGCCTCTCATTCCTGTCCCTGCACTCTCCTGCTGCACCCTGGGGCTGTCATTCCACTCCGTGGCCTCTCCTTCCTGTCCCTGCACTCTCCTCCTGCACCCTGGGGCTGTCATTCCACTCCGTGGCCTCTCATTCCTGTCCCTGCACTCTCCTGCTGCACCCTGGGGCTGTCATTCCACTCCGTGGCCTCTCATTCCTGTCTCTGCACTCTCCTGCTGCACCCTGGGGCTGTCATTCCACTCCGTGGCCTCTCATTCCTGTTCCTACTCTCTCATGTTGCACCCTGGGGCTGTCATTCAACTCCGTGGCCTCTCATTCCAGTCCCAGAACACTCCTGCTGCATCCTGGGGCTGTCATTCCACTCTGGGACATGTCATTCCAGTCCCAGAACACTCCTGGAGCACCCTGGGGCTGTCATTCCACTCTGTGGACATGTCATTCCAGTCCCAGAACACTCCTGCAGCACCCTGGGGCTGTCATTCCACTCTGGGACATGTCATTCCAGTCCCAGAACTCTCCTGCTGCACCCTGGGGCTGTCATTCCACTCTGGGACATGTCATTCCAGTCCCAGAACACTCGTGCTGCACCCTGGGGCTGCCATTCCACTCTGGGACATGTCATTCCAGTCCCAGAACACTCCTGCTGCACCCTGGGGCTGTCATTCCACTCCGTGGCCTCTCCTTCCTGTGCCTGCACACTCCTGCTGCACCCTGGGGCTGTCATTCCACTCTGGGACATGTCATTCCAGTCCCAGAACACTCCTGGAGCACCCTGGGGCTGTCATTCCACTCTGGGACATGTCATTCCAGTCCCAGAACACTCCTGGAGCACCCTGGGGCTGTCATTCCACTCCGTGGCCTCTCATTCCTGTTCCAGAACACTCCTGGAGCACCCTGGGGCTGTCATTCCACTCTTGGACATGTCATTCCACTCCCAGAACACTTCTGGAGCACCCTGGGGCTGTCATTCCACTCCGTGGCCTCTCATTCGCTGTCCCTACACTCTCCTGTTGCAACCTGGGGCTGTCATTCCACTCCGTGGCCTCTCATTCCAGTCCCAGAACACTCCTGCTGCAGCCTGGAGCTGTCATTCCACTCTGGGACATGTCATTCCAGTCCCAGAACACTTCTGGAGCACCCTGGGGCTGTCATTCCACTCCGTGGCCTCTCATTCCTGTCCCAGAACACTCCTGGAGCACCCTGGGGCTGTCATTCCACTCCGTGGCCTCTCATTCCTGTCCCAGAACACTCCTGGAGCACCCTGGGGCTGTCATTCCACTCTGGGACATGTCATTCCAGTCCCAGAACACTTCTGGAGCACCCTGGGGCTGTCATTCCACTCCGTGGCCTCTCATTCCTGTTCCTGACTCTCTCATGTTGCACCCTGGGGCTGTCATTCAACTCTGTGGCCATCTCATTCCAGTCCCAGAACACTCCTGCTGCATCCTGGGGCTGTCATTCCACTCCGGGACATGTCATTCCAGTCCCAGAACACTCCTGCAGCACCCTGGGGCTGTCATTCCACTCTGGGACATGTCATTCCAGTCCCAGAACACTCCTGGAGCACCCTGGGGCTGTCATTCCACTCCGTGGCCTCTCATTCCTGTCACAGAACACTCCTGGAGCACCCTGGGGCTGTCATTCCACTCCGTGGCCTCTCCTTCCTGTCCCTGCACTCTCCTTCTGCACCCTGGGGCTGTCATTCCACTCCGTGGCCTCTCATTCCTGTCCCTGCACTCTCCTGCTGCACCCTGGGGCTGTCATTCCACTCTGTGGCCTCTCCTTCCTGTCCCTGCACTCTCCTCCTGCACCCTGGGGCTGTCATTCCACTCCGTGGCCATCTCATTCCTGTCCCAGCACTCTCCTGCTGCACCCTGGGGCTGTCATTCCACTCTGTGGCCATCTCATTCCTGTCCCTGCACTCTCCTGCTGCACCCTGGGGCTGTCATTCCACTCCGTGGCCTCTCCTTCCTGTCCCTGCACTCTCCTGCTGCACCCTGGGGCTGTCATTCCATTCCGTGGCCTCTCATTCCTCTCCCTGCACTCTTCTGCTGCACCCTGGGGCTGTCATTCCACTCCGTTGCCTCTCATTCCTCTCCCTGCACTCTACTGCTGCACCCTGGGGCTGTCATTCCACTCCGTTGCCTCTTATTCCTGTCCCTGCACACTCCTGCAGCACCCTGGGGCTGTCATTCCACTCTGGGACATGTCATTCCAGTCTCCAGAACACTCCTGCAGCACCCTGGGTCTGTCATTCCACTCCGTGGCCTCTCATTGCTGTCCCAGCACACTCCTGCTGCACCCTGGGGCTGTCATTCCACTCCATGGGCCATCTCATTCCAGTCCCAGAACACTTCTGGAGCACCCTGGGGCTGTCATTCCACTCTGTGGACATGTCATTCCAGTCCCAGAACACTGTCCTGGAGCACCCTGGGGCTGTCATTCCACTCTGTGGACATGTCATTCCAGTCCCAGAACACTCCTGGAGCACCCTGGGGCTCTCATTCCACTCTGTGGACATGTCATTCCAGTCCCAGAACACTCCTGGAGCACCCTGGGGCTGTCATTCCACTCTGGGACATGTCATTCCAGTCCCAGAACACTCCTGGAGCACCCTGGGGCTGTCATTCCACTCTGGGACATGTCATTCCAGTCCCAGAACACTCCTGCTGCACCCTGGGGCTGTCATTCCAGTCCGTGGCCTCTCATTCCTTTCCCTGCACTCTCCTGCTGTACCCTGGGGCTGTCATTCCACTCTGGGACATGTCATTACAGTCCCAGAACACTCCTGGAGCACCCTGGGGCCGTCATTCTACTCTGGGACATGTCATTCCATTCTCCGGAAACTCCTGCAGCACCCTGGGGCTGTCATTCCACTCTGGGACATGTCATTCCAGTCCCAGAACTCTCCTGCTGCACCCTGGGGCTGTCATTCCACTCTGGGACATGTCATTACTGTCCCAGAACACTCCTGGAGCACCCTGGGGCTGTCATTCCACTCTGGGACATGTCATTCCAGTCCCAGAACACTTCTGGAGCACCCTGGGGCTGTCATTCCACTCTGGGACATGTCATTCCAGTCCCAGAACACTCCTGCTGCACCCTGGGGCTGTCATTCCACTCCGTGGCCTCTCATTCCTTTCCCTGCACTCCTCCTGCTGTACCCTGGGGCTGTCATTCCACTCTGGGACATGTCATTCCGGTCCCCGAACACTCCTGGAACACCCTGGGGCCGTCATTCTACTCTGGGACATGTCATTCCATTCTCCGGAAACTCCTGCAGCACCCTGGGGCTGTCATTCCACTCTGGGACATGTCATTCCAGTCCCAGAACTCTCCTGCTGCACCCTGGGGCTGTCATTCCACTCTGGGACATGTCATTACAGTCCCAGAACACTCCTGGAGCACCCTGGGGCTGTCATTCCACTCTGGGACATGTCATTCCACTCCCAGAACACTCGTGCTGCACCCTGGGGGTGTCATTCCACTCTGGGACATGTCATTCCAGTCCCAGAACACTCCTGCTGCACCCTGGGGCTGTCATTCCACTCCGTGGCCTCTCCTTCCCGTCCCTGCACTCTCATGCTGCACCCTGGGGCTTTCATTCCACTCCGTGGCCTCTCCTTCCTGTCCCTGCACTCTCCTGCTGCACCCTGGGGCTGTCATTCCACTCCGTGGCCTCTCCTTCCTGTCCCTGCACTCTCCTGCTGCACCCTGGGTCTGTCATTCCACTCCGGGGCCTGTCATTCCTGTCCCTGCACTCTCCTGCTGCACCCTGGGGCTTTCATTCCACTCCGTGGCCTCTCCTTCCTGTCCCTGCACTCTCCTGCTGCACCCTGGGGCTGTCATTCCACTCCGGGGCCTTTCATTCCTGTCCCTGCACTCTCCTGCTGCACCCTGGGGCTTTCATTCCACTCCGTGGCCTCTCCTTCCTGTCCCTGCACTCTCCTGTTGCACCCTGGGGCTGTCATTCCACTCCGTGGCCTCTCCTTCCTGTCCCTGCACTCTCCTGCTGTACCCTGGGTCTGTCATTCCACTCTGGGGCCTTTCATTCCTGTCCCTGCACTCTCCTGCTGCACCCTGGGGCTTTCATTCCACTCCGTGGCCTCTCCTTCCTGTCCCTGCACTCTCCTGTTGCAGCCTGGGGCTGTCATTCCACTCCGTGGCCTCTCCTTCCTGTCCCTGCACTCTCCTGCTGCACCCTGGGTCTGTCATTCCACTCCGGGGCCTTTCATTCCTGTCCCTGCACTCTCATGCTGCACCCTGGGGCTTTCATTCCACTCCGTAGCCTCTCCTTCCTGTCCCTGCACTCTCCTGCTGCAGCCTGGGGCTGTCATTCCACTCCGTGGCCTCTCCTTCCTGTCCCTGCACTCTCCTGCTGCACCCTGGGTCTGTCATTCCACTCCGGGGCCTTTCATTCCTGTCCCTGCACTCTCCTGCTGCACCCTGGGGCTTTCATTCCACTCCGTGGCCTCTCCTTCCTGTCCCTGCACTCTCCTGCTGCACCCTGGGGCTGTCATTCCACTCCGTGGCCTCTCCTTCCTGTCCCTGCAGTCTCCTGCTGCACCCTGGGTCTGTCATTCCACTCCGGGGCCTCTCATTCCTGTCCCTGCACTCTCCTGCTGCACCCTGGGGCTTTCATTCCACTCCGTGGCCTCTCCTTCCTGTCCCTGCACTCTCCTGCTGCACCCTGGGGCTGTCATTCCACTCCGTGGCCTCTCCTTCCTGTCCCTGCACTCTCCTGCTGCACCCTGGGGCTGTCATTCCACTCCGTGGCCTCTCCTTCCTGTCCCTGCAGTCTCCTGCTGCACCCTGAGTCTGTCATTCCACTCCGGGGCCTTTCATTCCTGTCCCTGCACTCTCCTGCTGCACCCTGGGGCTTTCATTCCACTCCGTGGCCTCTCCTTCCTGTCCCTGCACTCTCCTGCTGCACCCTGGGGCTGTCATTCCACTCCGTGGCCTCTCCTTCCTGTCCCTGCACTCTCCTGCTGCACCCTGGGTCTGTCATTCCACTCCGGGGCCTCTCATTCCTGTCCCTGCACTCTCCGGCTGCACCCTGGGGCTGTCATTTCACTCCGTGGCCTCTCCTTCCTGTCCCTGCACTCTCCTGCTGCACCCTGGGGCTGTCATTCCACTCCGTGGCCTCTCCTTCCTGTCCCTGCACTCTCCTGCTGCAGCCTGTGGCTGTCATTCCACTCCGTGGCCTCTCCTTCCTGTCCCTGCACTCTCCTGCTGCACCCTGGGGCTGTCATTCTACTCCGGGGCCTTTCATTCCTGTCCCTGCACTCTCCTGCTGCACCCTGGGACTTTCATTCCACTCCGTGGCCTCTCCTTCCTGTCCCTGCACTCTCCTGCTGCACCCTGGGGCTGTCATTGCACTCCGTGGCCTCTCCTTCCTGTCCCTGCACTCTCCTGCTGCACCCTGGGGCTGTCATTGCACTCCGTGGCCTCTCATTCCTTTCCCTGCACTCTCCTGCTGCACCCTGGGGCTGTCATTCCACTCTGGGACATGTCATTCCAGTCCTAGAACACTCCTGGAGTACCCTGGGGCTGTCATTCCACTCTGGGACATGTCATTCCAGTCTCCAGAAACTCCTGCAGCACCCTGGTGCTGTCATTCCACTCCGTGGCCTCTCATTGCTGTCCCTGCACACTCCTGCTGCACCCTGGGGCTGTCATTCCACTCTGGGACATGTAATTCCAGTCCCAGAACACTCCTGGAGCACCCTGGGGCTGTCATTCCACTCTGGGACATGTCATTCCAGTCCCAGAACACTCCTGGAGCACCCTGGGGCTGTCATTCCACTCTGGGACATGTCATTCCAGTCCCAGAACACTCCTGCTGCAGCCTGGGGCTGTCATTCCACTCCGTGGCCTCTCATTCCTGTCCCTGTACTCTCCTGCTACACCCTGGGGCTGTCATTCCACTCTGGGACATGTCATTCCTGTCCCTGCACACTCCTGCTGCACCCTGGGGCTTTCATTCCACTCCGTGGCCTCTCATTCCTGTCCCTGAACTCTCCTGCTGCACCCTGGGGCTGTCATTCCACTCCGTGGCCTCTCATTCCTGTCCCTGCACACTCCTGCTGCACCCTGGGGCTGTCATTCCACTCCGTGGTCTCTCCTTCCTGTCCCTGCACTCTCCTGTTGCACCCTGGGGCTGTCATTCCACTCTGGGACATGTCATTCCAGTCCCAGAACACTCCTGGAGCACCCTGGGGCTGTCTTTCCACTCTTGGACATGTCATTCCACTCCCAGAACACTCCTGGAGCACCCTGGGGCTGTCATTCCACTCTGGGACATATCATTCCAGTCCCAGAACACTTCTGGAGCATCCTGGGGCTGTCATTCCACTCCGGGACATGTCATTCCAGTCCTAGAACACTCCTGCTGCACCCTGGGGCTGTCATTCCACTCCGTGGCCTCTCATTCCTGTCCCTGCACTCTCCTGCTGTACCCTGGGGCTTTCATTCCACTCTGGGACATGTCATTCCGGTCCCTGAACACTCCTGGAACACCCTGGGGCCGTCATTCTACTCTGGGACATGTCATTCCATTCTCCGGAAACTCCTGCAGCACCCTGGGGCTGTCATTCCACTCTGGGACATGTCATTCCAGTCCCAGAACTCTCCTGCTGCACCCTGGGGCTGTCATTCCACTCTGGGACATGTCATTACTGTCCCAGAACACTCCTGGAGCACCCTGGGGCTGTCATTCCATTCTGGGACATGTCATTCCAGTCCCAGAACACTCCTTGAGAGTGTTTGAGAGCTGACCCAGCTGAGCTCTGAGAAGGAGCAAGGTGTTTGAGCTGCCAGAGGGGTGAGTGATATTTTTATTTATTTACTTTCAGCTGAGGTGCTTTAGCTGAAAAGGTACTGTGTCAGGGACTGTATTTGGGAGTGTGTGGGTGAGTTGTAACAGACTCCTGACTGCTGGAGTTAGGGTGTGAAAGGGTCATTGTTTGCCTGTAATTAAGTGCTTGGGTGAGATTGAATAGCAGACTCCTGGCTGCTGGAGTTGGAGTGTGAAAGGGGCTTTGTTTGACCGTCATTAAGTGCCTTGGGTGATTTTGAGTAGCTGCTGGCCACACCCTCTCCTGGGAGACAATTCCATTTAAGGCAGGAAGTTTGCAAGAGGCACGAGCCTCTGGCACGAGCCGATGGCACGAGCCGAAGGCGAGAGCAAAAGGGCGAGAGCAAAAGGGCGAGAGCAAAAGGGCGAGGCTCTTTGCCTGTGGCTCTTGGTCTAGGGGCTCTGTAAGAAGCCCAGGAAGAGCCAGGAAGCCAGGACCTTGGCTCCTTGGTAAGGTAAGGTAAGTAGACTCCTACAACAGGAGCCATATAAATACAAAGGGTTTTAAAAGGGGGGTTATAGAAAAGTATTTGTTTAAAAACAATTATGAAGCCAGAATGCCAGCAGGGGGTTGGGGGCTATCCAGTGTTTTGCATGGAGTGTCACATGTATGACTATCTGCCCACTGGTCAGAAGTCTTGGGTGTGTGCTCGGTGCAAGGAGCTCCTGGTTCTCAGGGAGCGAGTTTGCTCCCTTGAGGCCAAGGTGGCTGACCTGGAGAAGCAGGGACAGTCAGTTAGGTGCACGGGGAAGACTCTCGGGGACTTGTTAGATATGTCCCACTCTGGATCTGGCAGCCCGGCTGCTGCCAGGGAGCATGAGGGTCAAGGGGAGAAGGGGCACCATGCTGAGGATAAGGGGAATGTGCCCTCAGAAGGGACCTCTTCTTCAGCTGGTGAACGGGTATCCTTTCGTACCAAGGAACCGTCCCTGGGAAGGGTGGGAGGGGGGCTCTTGGTAGTTGGTGATTCGATCCTTAGGCAGGTAGACAGCTGGGTGGCGAACCCGCGTACTGACCGTATGGTGACTTGCCTGCCTGGTGCGAAGGTAGCGGACATTACGCGTGTTTTAGATAGGCTGGTAGATAGTGCTGGGGAGGAGCCAGTGGTCGTGGTGCACGTCGGCACCAACGATGTGGGGAAATGCAGTCGTGAGGTCCTGGAGGAGAAATTTAGGCTGCTGGGCAGGAAACTCAAGGCCAGGACCTCCAAGGTAGCCTTCTCGGAAGTGCTACCTGTTCCACGCGCAGGGCCGGAGAGACAGGCACAGATCAGGAGTCTCAATGCGTGGATGAGACGGTGGTGTAGGGGGAAGGGTTCAAGTTTGTTAGGCACTGGGATGCTTTTTGGGACAAGAGGGAGCTGTACAAAAGGGACGGTCTCCACTTGTCCCGAGAAGGAACCAGGCTGCTGGCGCTCAAAATCAAAAAGGTGGCAGAGCAGTTTTTAAACTGAATAATGGGGGAAAGCCGACAGGAGATGAAAAGTCTCTGGTTCGGGATGGCTCATCTCAAAGAGATGAAGGGGTAGCTATTACTTTTGTACAAGGAAATGGATTACAATTGTCCACTGAGACTGTGGCTAATGATAGGAACTGCCTGGCAAGGTCTCGAGGCAGCAAGAGGAAGGCTGTGGGCTTAACAAACGTGGGAAACTATAAGTGTTTATACACAAATGCTAGAAGTCTCCGAGGTAAAATCGGGGAGTTGGAATGCTTGGTGTTGGGGGGGGAAATAGACATTGTGGGTATTTCAGAAACATGGTGGGATGAGGAAAATCAGTGGGATACGGTGATTCCTGGTTATAAATTATATCGGAAGGATAGGGGGGAAAGGGTTGGAGGTGGGGTGGCTCTGTATGTCAGAGAGGGTATACCATCCAGTAAGATTGAGAGGGTAAGAGAATTGGATTCCCTTCTGGAAATGCTATGGGTTGAAATAGTGGGTCCAAAAGGAGGCTTAACAGTGGGAGTTTGTTATCGCCCACCAGATCAAAAGATAGAGGAGGATTATAAAATGATGAATGAATTAAAGATAGCGGCTAGACGAAATAACTGTGTTGTAATAGGCGACTTTAACTACCCACACATTGATTGGGTCAATATGAGTTCTAGTCGGGAAAAAGAGATTGCGTTCTTAGACACTCTCAATGACTGTGCTGTGGAACAGATGGTCACAGATCCTACCAGGGGAGAGGCGATCCTGGATTTGGTCCTAAGTAACACCCAAGACCTGGTGAGAGATGTAAAAGTGACTGCACCACTTGGAAACAGTGACCATAATGTCATTGAGTTTAACATTTGTACAGATAGGGAGTTGCCCAAAAAGACTGACGCAACCACTTTTAACTTTAAAAGGGGTAACTTCTCTGGTATGAGGGGACATATGAGGAAGAAATTGAAAGGAAGAGTGAAGAAGGTCAAAACCATTGGGGAAGCTTGGAGACTATTTAAAAAGACAATCCTAGAAGCTCAGAAAAAATATATACCGCAGGTTAGGAAAGGTACAAATAGGTATAGAAAAAAGCCTGCATGGTTAACAAATAAAGTAATGGAAGCTGTAAAAGGTAAGAAGGATTCCTTTAAGCGGTGGAAAGCTAGTCTTAGTGAGGTTGATAAAAGGGAACACAGACTATGGCAAATAAAATGCAAGTCTGTGATCAGGCAAGCAAAAAGGGAATATGAGGAGCATATCGCAAAAAACATAAAGACCAACAATAAAACTTTCTTCAAATATATTAGAAGTAGGAAGCCAGCCAGGGAGGCAGTGGGGCCCTTGGATGACCAAGGGGTAAAAGGAGTAGTGAAGGATGATAGGGAAATGGCTGAGAAGCTGAATGCATTTTTTGCCTCTGTCTTCACTGTGGAAGAGGAGAAGTGTTTGCCCACTCCAGAAGCACTGATTTCGGAGGGGGTTTGAAAGACCTGAATCAGATTGCGGTGACAAGAGAGGAAGTCCTCCGACTGATGGACAATTTAAAAACTAATAAATCACCAGGCCCGGATGGCATTCATCCGAGAGTTCTGAAAGAACTCAAATGTGAACTTGTGGATCTCCTGACAAAAATATGTAATCTTTCTTTAAAATCTGCCTCCATTCCTGATGACTGGAAGGTAGCTAATGTCACTCCCATCTTTAAAAAGGGCTCCAGGGGAGATCCAGGAAATTACAGGCCAGTCAGTCTGACATCGATACCGGGTAAGTTGGTGGAAACTGTTATTAAGGAAAGAATTAGTAGGCACATTGATGAACAAAAACTATTGAGGCAGACTCAGCATGGGTTCTGTAAGGGAAGATCTTGTCTCACTAACCTGTTAGTGTTTTTTGAGGGAGTGAACAAACATGTGGACAAGGGGGACCCAATAGATATTATTTACCTTGACTTCCGGAAAGCTTTTGATACAGTTCCTCATCAAAGGCTCCTAAGTAAGCTCAATAGTCATGGGATAAAAGGACAAGTCCTCTTGTGGATCAAAAACTGGCTTATAAATAGGAAACAGAGAGTGAGTATAAATGGGAAACTTTCTCAGTGGAGGGTGGTAAGCAGTGGGGTACCACAGGGATCAGTACTCGGTCCCATGCTTTTTAACTTGTTTATTAACGATTTGGAATTGGGAGTAAGCAGTGATGTGGCTAAATTTGCAGATGACACGAAGTTGTTCAGGGTGGTGAAAACCAGGGAGGATTGTGAGGCACTCCAAAGGGATCTGTTGAGGATGGGTGAGTGGGCGTCAACGTGGCAAATGGGGTTCAATGTGGCCAAGTGCAAAGTGATGCACATTGGAGCCAAAAATCCTAAATATAAATACACGTTGATGGGGTCTGATCTGGCAGAGACGGACCAAGAGAGAGATCTTGGAGTCGTAGTGGATAACTCGCTGAAAATGTCTAGACAGTGTGTAGCTGCAATAAAGAAGGCCAACGCTATGCTGGGGATTATTAGGAAGGGAATTGATAACAAATCAGCCAGTATCATCATGCCCCTGTATAAATCATTGGTGCGACCTCATTTGGAATACTGTGTACAGTTCTGGTCACCACATCTCAAAAAGGATATTATAGCATTGGAAAAAGTGCAGAGAAGGGCAACTAGAATGATAAAAGGGTTGGAACACCTTCCCTATGAAGAAAGGTTAAAATGCTTGGGGCTCTTTAGCTTGGAGAAACGACGGCTGAGGGGTGACATGATCGAGGTTTATAAGATTATGAATGGGATTGAGCAGGTTGAGAAAGAAGTACTTTTCTCCCTTTCTCACAATACAAGAACTCGTGGGCACTCTATGAAATTGCTGAGCAGTCGGGTTAGAACAGATAAAAGGAAATACTTCTTCACCCAAAGAGTGATTAACGTATGGAATTCACTGCCACAGGAGGTCGTGGCAGCTGCAAGCATGGACAGTTTCAAGAGGAAATTAGATAAACATATGGAGCAGAAGTCCACCAGTGGCTATTAGCCACAGGGTATAGAATGAGAACTCTCAGTCTGGGGCAAGTGATGCACTCTATTCTTGGTGCTGGAGGGGGCAGCAGTGGGAGGGCTTCTGGTGCCCTGGCCCCACTGCTGGACCTCCTGATGGCACCTGGTATATTTTGGCCGCTGTGTGACAGAGTGTTGGACTAGATGGGCCATTGGCCTGATTCAACATTGGCTTCTCTTATGTTCTTATGTTCTTATGTTCCTGGAGCACCCTGGGGCTGTCATTCCACTCTTGGACATTTCATTCCACTCCCAGAACACTCCTGGAGAACCCTGGGGCTGTCATTCCACTCTGGGACATGTCATTCCAGTCCCAGAACACTTCTGGAGCACCCTGGGGCTGTCATTCCACTCTGGGACATGTCATTCCAGTCCCAGAACACTCCTGCTGCACCCTGGGGCTGTCATTCCACTCCGTGGCCTCTCATTCCTTTCCCTGCACTCCTCCTGCTGTACCCTGGGGCTGTCATTCCACTCTGGGACATGTCATTCCGGTCCCCGAACACTCCTGGAACACCCTGGGGCCGTCATTCTACTCTGGGACATGTCATTCCATTCTCCGGAAACTCCTGCAGCACCCTGGGGCTGTCATTCCACTCTGGGACATGTCATTCCAGTCCCAGAACTCTCCTGCTGCACCCTGGGGCTGTCATTCCACTCTGGGACATGTCATTCCAGTCCCAGAACACTTCTGGAGCACCCTGGGGCTGTCATTCCACTCTGGGACATGTCATTCCAGTCCCAGAACACTCCTGCTGCACCCTGGGGCTGTCATTCCACTCCGTGGCCTCTCATTCCTTTCCCTGCACTCCTCCTGCTGTACCCTGGGGCTGTCATTCCACTCTGGGACATGTCATTCCGGTCCCCGAACACTCCTGGAACACCCTGGGGCCGTCATTCTACTCTGGGACATGTCATTCCATTCTCCGGAAACTCCTGCAGCACCCTGGGGCTGTCATTCCACTCTGGGACATGTCATTCCAGTCCCAGAACTCTCCTGCTGCACCCTGGGGCTGTCATTCCACTCTGGGACATGTCATTACAGTCCCAGAACACTCCTGGAGCACCCTGGGGCTGTCATTCCACTCTGGGACATGTCATTCCAGTCCCAGAACACTCGTGCTGCACCCTGGGGGTGTCATTCCACTCTGGGACATGTCATTCCAGTCCCAGAACACTCCTGCTGCACCCTGGGGCTGTCATTCCACTCCGTGGCCTCTCCTTCCTGTCCCTGCACTCTCCTGCTGCACCCTGGGTCTGTCATCTCCACTCCGTGGCCTCTCATTTCTGTCCCTGAACACTCCTGCTGCACCCTGGGGTTGTCATTCCACTCTGGGACATGTCATTCCAGTGCCAGAACACTTCTGGAGCACCCTGAGGCTGTCATTCCATTTCGTGGCCTCTCCTTCCTGTCCCTGCACTCTCCTGCTGCACGCTGGGGCTGTCATTCCACTCCGTGGCCTCTCCTTCCTGTCCCTGCACTCTCCTTCTGCACCCTGGGGCTGTCATTCCACTCTGTGGCCTCTCATTCCTGTCCCTGCACTCTCCTGCTGCACCCTGGGGCTGTCATTCCACTCCGTGGCCTCTCCTTCCTGTCCCTGCACTCTCCTGCTGTACCCTGGGTCTGTCATTCCACTCCGGGGCCTTTCATTCCTGTCCCTGCACTCTCCTGCTGCACCCTGGGGCTTTCATTCCACTCCGTGGCCTCTCCTTCCTGTCCCTGCACTCTCCTGCTGCAGCCTGGGGCTGTCATTCCACTCCGGGGCCTCTCATTCCTGTCCCTGCACTCTCCTGCTGCACCCTGGGTCTGTCATTCCACTCCGGGGCCTTTCATTCCTGTCCCTGCACTCTCCTGCTGCACCCTGGGGCTTTCATTCCACTCCGTGGCCTCTCCTTCCTGTCCCTGCACTCTCTCCTGCTGCAGCCTGGGGCTGTCATTCCACTCCGTGGCCTCTCCTTCCTGTCCCTGCACTCTCCTGCTGCACCCTGGGTCTGTCATTCCACTCCGTGGCCTCTCCTTCCTGTCCCTGCACTCTCCTGCTGCACCCTGGGTCTGTCATTCCACTCCGGGGCCTCTCCTTCCTGTCCCTGCACTCTCCTGCTGCACCCTGGGGCTTTCATTCCACTCCGTGGCCTCTCCTTCCTGTCCCTGCACTCTCCTGCTGCACCCTGGGGCTTTCATTCCACTCCGTGGCCTCTCCTTCCTGTCCCTGCACTCTCCTGCTGCACCCTGGGGCTGTCATTCCACTCCGTGGCCTCTCCTTCCTGTCCCTGCACTCTCCTGCTGCACCCTGGGGCTGTCATTCACTC
>JAPDNY010001979.1:0-11472 GCA_029375565.1 Gekko gecko | reverse complement strand
TGGAGGCCAAGGCCTTCCACTTGATAAGAACATAAGCCTTGTTGGATCAGACCAGTGGTCCATCTAGTCCAGAATCTTGTCCCACACAGTGGCCAACCAGTTCCTCTGGAAGGCCAACAGCAGGGCATGGAGGCCAAGGCCTTCCACTTGATAAGAACATAAGAAGAGCCCTGCTGGATCAGACCAGTGGTCCATCTAGTCCAGAATCCTGTCCCACACAGTAGCCAACCAGTTCCTCTGGAAGGCCAACAGCAGGGCATGGAGGCCAAGGCCTTCCACTTGATAAGAACATAAGAAGAGCCCTGCTGGATCAGACCAGTGGTCCATCTAGTCCAGAATCCTGTCCCACACAGTAGCCAACCAGTTCCTCTGGAAGGCCAACAGCAGGGCATGGGAGGCCAAGGCCTTCCACCTGATAAGAACATAAGAAGAGCCCTGCTGGATCAGACCAGTGGTCCATCTAGTCCAGAATCCTGTCCCACACAGTAGCCAACCAGTTCCTCTGGAAGGCCAACAGCAGGGCATGGAGGCCAAGGCCTTCCACTTGATAAGAACATAAGAAGAGCCCTGCTGAATCAGACCAGTGGTCCATCTAGTCCAGAATCCTGTCCCACACAGTAGCCAACCAGTTCCTCTGGAAGGCCAACAGCAGGACATGGAGGCCAAGGCCTTCCACTTGATAAGAACATAAGAAGAGCCCTGCTGGATCAGACCAGTGGTCCATCTAGTCCAGAATCCTGTCCCACACAGTAGCCAACCAGTTCCTCTGGAAGGCCAACAGCAGGGCATGGAGGCCAAGGCCTTCCACTTGATAAGAACATAAGAAGAGCCCTGCTGAATCAGACCAGTGGTCCATCTAGTCCAGAATCCTGTCCCACACAGTAGCCAACCAGTTCCTCTGGAAGGCCAACAGCAGGGCATGGAGGCCAAGGCCTTCCACTTGATAAGAACATAAGAAGAGCCCTGCTGGATCAGACCAATGGTCCATCCAGTCCAACATCCTGTCTCACACAGTGGCCAGTCAGTTCTTTTGGAAGGCCAACAGCAGGGCATGGAGGCCAAAACCTTCCCCTGATGTTGCCTCCTGGCTCTGGGATTCAAAGGATTAGTGCCTCTGAATGTGGAGGTTCCCTCAGTCACCATGGCTAATAGCCACCGACAGACCTATCCTCCATGAACCTATCTAACCCCCCTTTAAAGCTGTTTATTCCTGTGGCCATCACTATGTCCTCTGGCAGCGAGCTCCACATTTCAGTCACTCTCTGTGTAAAGAAGAATTCCCCACAGCCGCTCTTCTCTACCAAAGAGCAATCGGGATACCAGTCTTGAAGAGGGATGCAAGCGCAATCCCAAGTGGTCTGCGCTCAGTCTGTTACTTCAGAGCCCTGGGCTGCATTCAGACATCCAATGTAACTGCGGTTAATAAAGTAGTGTCTGATCCTGGTTCATGCTGGGCTTCTTGTTGCGCCCGGTTCCTTTCTCCGCTCTGCCTCCAGGTTAGCCCAGTCTTGTCAGAGCTTGGAAGCTCTGCAGGGTCAGCCCCGGTTAGTTCTTGGATGGGAGGCCACCAAGGAAGGCCCAGGGTTGCTACGCAGAGGCAGGCAACGGCCAACCAGCTCTGTTCGTCTCTTGCCTTGAAAACCCCACCAGGTTGGTGTAAGTCTGCTGCGAATCGACAGCAAGAATAAAAAATGACAGTGAGGCGGTGTCTTCTTCAGCCTTGCTCTGTTTCCAGGAAGGTTCGATTCCACGTTGGTTGTGAAGCCGTCGAGTAACTTGTAGAACTTTTGACTAAACACTTTTTAATGGGTTAAGATTCGTTTGGGGAAGCCATGTCACCTGTAGTGAGGACTCTTAGCTCTGGGTTGGGAAATACCGGGAGATTTTGGGGGTGGAGCCTGAAGAGGGCGGGGTTTGTGGAGGGGAGGGACTTCAGTGGGATGTAATACCACAGACACCGCCTTCCAAAGCGGCCATTTTCTCCAGGAGAACTGACCTCTGTTGCCTGGAGGTCTGTTGTAATTCCAAGAGAACTCCAGCCACCGCCTGGAGGTGGCAGCCCAAACTGTAACTTTTGAGTAATACGTTGTCCTTAGTCTTATATTTCTACCTGTGCAGAGACTGATTTTATTGCCACTGGAGGAGTTCCCTAAGATGCCAGAACTGAAGGGAAAATATGGGGTGCCGTTTTCTTGGTTTCGCTTTCTAGACTTGATTCCCAGGGAAGGTAGCGTTGTTAGGAATTCTTCCCAGCAGGGCCTATGCAAACGGGGACGCACACCAGGCAGAACTGCCCACGTCTGCAGAAGAGAGTCTACAGATTAAGTTGCATCTGCCATATTTCCAGCCGTCTAAATTTTACAATGCTTTTATTGCCCAGATGAAAAAGCCGCTTCGGATCAGAAAGCTCCTAAACCGGCAGCCCCTCAAGTACCACCCAAGAAACCCGCCCCTCCGAACAAGTCGAATAACATACTACGCGCTGGGATTTTACATCCGAAACGGCCGGATAAGCCGGTCATGCAGCCGTCGCTATCCAAGTGAGTCTTATCTTTTTTTTCCTACGTGTGCATAGGATTCCAGCCTGGCTTCCAACTAAGAGTCCACACTGACCAATAAAGTCCAAGCTGGCGAGGAGCAATGCTCCCCCTAAGCTGTGGAGTCTTGTGAGCAAAAATTCTACTTTGTGAGCTACTGGCATTAAAGCTGTGAGCAAGCGATTTGGCTGCTGCATAAATTAGTTTGCTCTTGAGCCGTCCTTCCTGAGCTAAGACAAAAATGTGTGAGTCGGAGGCTGAAAAACTGTGAACTAGCTCACACTAACCCAACTTGGAGGGAACACCGGCGTGGAGTAGACCTGAGCCCCCAACCATCAGCGGGGATCCATCAGCCCTCCTCCCCCACAAACCACGAACTTGTTCTTCTTTGCCAGAGGAAATTCCATATGAAGATATTTATTTATGATTACTATTTATTTATTCAATTTTATTTTAAACCACCCTCCCCTGGAGGGTCCAGGCTCAGGGCGGTGTACAACCTGATATCATATAAACATTGTTAAAAACCAATGAAACATTGCAGCAGAAGAAGAGATTGGATTTATACCCTGCCCTTCACTTGGAGTCTCAGAGCGGCTTACAGACTCCTTTCCCTTCCCCTCCCCACAACAGACACCCTGTGAGGTAGGTGGGGCCGAGAGAGCTCTGACAGAAACTGCTCTTTTTCAAGAACAGCTGTGCCAGAGCTTGTGACTGACCCAAGGTCACATCAGCAGGTGCAAGTGGAGGAGTGGGGAATCAAACCCGGTTCTCCCAGATTAGAGTCCACACACTTAACCACTACACCAAACTGGCAGTACCAAAAGATGGCATTAAAATTTCCTAATGGGATCACTGGCCTCACAGGGAGGCAGGGAGTAGGAATGCCAGGAAGGATGGAGCTGTCGCCGTCCTCGACCAAATGCCCGGCGGAACATCTCTGCCTTTCAGGCCCTGCAGAACTGTATCAGGTCCCGCAGGGCATGGATGTTAATTCGGCAGAGAGTCCCACCAGGGTGGAGCCAGATCTCTCTCACCCTGGCTCTGGTTGAAGACAGCCAGATATCTCTCGGGCCGGGGACCACCAGCAGATTTTGATCTGTTGAGCACAGTGCTCTCCTGGGGGTCTACCAGGAGAGGCGGTCCCGAAGATACATGGGTCCCGGACCATTAAGGGCCTTAAAGGTCAGTACCAGAACCTTGAACTTGGTCCAGTAGTCCGCTGGAAGCCAGTGCAGCTCGCACCGCACAAGGTGGATGTGTGTGATGTATGTGGAGTCCCCATGATATTGCCGAGTAGAGTGTGGAGAAGGGTTTGACCCATAAGCAAGAGGAAGCTTGATCGTTTTGACCAAATTTTAAAACGGGAATGCCCTTCAAAGGGAGTCTTGCAAGGTTGCCTTTTTTAGAAGACAAATCCAGACATAAGAACATAGGAGAAGCCAATGTTGGATCAGGCCAATGGCCCATCTAGTCCAACACTCTGTTACACAGTGGCCAAAAATACCAGGTGCCATCAGGAGGTCCAGCAGTGGGGCCAGGACACCAGAAGCCCTCCCACTGCTGCCCCCCCTCAAGCACCAAGAATACAGAGCATCATTTGCCTCAGACTGAGAGTTCCTATCTATACTTTGTGGCTAATAGCCACTGATGGACCTCTGCTCCATATGTTTATCTAATTCCCTTTTGAAGCTGCCCATGCTTGTAGCTGCCACCACCTCCTGTGGCAGTGAATTCCATGTGTTAATCTCTCTTTGGGTGAAGAAGGACTTCCTTTTATTTGTTCCAACCCAACTGCTCTGCAATTTCATGGAGTGCCCACAAATTCCTGTATTGTGAGAAAGAGAGAAAAGTACTTCTTTCTCAACCTGCTCTATCCCATGCATAGTCTTATAAACCTCAATCATGTCACCCCTCAGCCATCATTTCTCCAAGCTTAAGAGCCCCAAGCTAACCTTTCTTCATAGGGAAAGTGTTCCAACCCTTTTATCATTCCAGTTGCCCTTTTCTGCACTTTTTCGAATGCTATGATATCCTTTTTGAGATGTGGTGACCAGAACTGTCCGGGCATTCTTTTAGTTCTCACTCAATAGGATGGTTCGATGGATTAAATTTTAGCGGGCACTGTGAATTATGATTCTTCCACTGATTTTGATATTTGTGCTTTCTCCTCCTCATCCCAACCCACCCCTAGTGGGTCTGAGTAGATGATGAGGCACGGTATGGATTATTTTAATAAACAAATAATTTTCTCTCTCTCAAACACAGAGCAAATGGAGAAGTGGTTTCCTTGAGACCGAAATCTGAAATTGAGCCCATAGCAAAACCAAAGTTAGACTCGGAGCAGTTGCCCCTGAGACCAAAATCCGTAGAGGTAGATTCAGTTGCAATAAAGAACTCAAAAGAAACAGGTAAGTTTTGAAAACAATGCATTCACTGCAGAAATTTCTGGAGCTTTTTTCCCTTCTGCAGAATTAGGGTGAACCCTTCAAATGGTTTGCCAGAGCCTTCTAGAATCCATGGGGGTTTTGGATTTGGTACAATATTTGAAGAACTGCACTTCGGATTTCCGCATTAGTTCATTGCCTTAAAGGCACTGTAACAGCTTTTATGTAACCCATAGACATTTGCACCATACAGGTGAATGGTGCTGCATTAGGTAAAATGAAGAAAATTCATGTATGATAATGGAGTTCAGTTTTGATCTTGCAAAAAGATATCTTCAGTACAATGGTTTTTCTAATACAAAGAAAGCTTTCTTGCAAGTTTTGTGTCTTGATATTTTAATGCACCTTCAGATAATTTTACTGATGTTCAATAAAAGTTACCTATCTGACAAAACTCCGGTGATAGCTTTGTGAAGCGTTACAGAATTTCTCTTTTAAGAATTACTTCATTTCCAAACTGTGTGTCCCTCTTAGCACTTAATCACATGTTACAAATGTCTCTGTCCAGCCTTGTTGATAGATGTTGTCCGAGAGTTCCATGCTTGGAACTCAATTCCCAGATGGGCAAAATTCTAGTTTGGATCAGGATTGCTGGGAGGTTTCACAGGCTGGGGTGCCAGTCAAAGGGAGTCCAGAACAGGCCAAGGTCAGGAGCCAAGAAGACAGTGCAAAGTCCAAAAAGCCAAACAAGGTCAGGAGACAGAAACACAGAGCCAAGTCCAAAATCACTAACCAGAAATGTACTCCAAAGCCAAGCCGGGGTCAGGAGCCAGGAACACAGAGCCAAGTCCAAAGCCAGGGGGTCTGAAGGTCTAGGTGCAAGAGCCAAGCCAGAGTGGATGCTAGCAGCATGAAGCTGACTTGTTGCTTCCACAAAGAGTACTGCCCAGAGTGTGGAGTCAAATGCTGCTACCAGTTAGCCAGCTGCAGGATCGGCCAGGCTCCTGTTAGAACTCTGGGCTGCCTGAGTGTCTCCCTTGTAGCCTGGCCTCTCTTCACCTGGTTGCTAAGTTTTGCTGCAGTCGCTCCCTTAAACGAGTCACACATGAAGGTGAGTCAGGAGGACTTTCAGCTTGCAGTTCTTCTTATCTGGGCCAGGTGTGAAGACTGCTGTTACAGGCAACTGCCAGCTCTCTTCCTCTGCTGCTTCAGAGGGGCCAGCTGTGGTTTCTGCAGGCTTTGCCAGCTCATCCTCATCCATGCCCATGACAGGAGGCAGGGCGAGAGGCTTTCCCCTCTGGAGGAGGGATTGCCCCACTCTAAAATGGCCCTAAGAGCCACTGCTTGCCTGTTGGGAAAACTTACATAGCCTGATCAGTGTTGCTTTTTAGTAAAGCAGTGGTGCAGATTGTTCGAGAATCTGGTCTTCAGTAAACTCTGACTTCTAGTTTATAGGCCACTGGGCCATTCTTTGTACTCTGATTATGATGTGCCCAAGAATAGGATTTGGCCATTAAAATGGGGAACCTAGCTTTTATGTAAAGCACACGTGAGCAGGAAATCCTCATACTGTGAAGTTTTCCAGGGACTTGATGGGTATTTCTTTAGATAGTATTAACTCCACTTTCCTACACTTATTTGTGAGTAACACTGCCAGCCTCAGGGGCTTTTTTGGGGGGAGCTGACTTTGTATTTGGTAATTTGCCAGTGGAACATTAATCACAGCAAATCTTGCCAGGTGTTCATACTTAACAGCTTGGTCTCCTTTTTCCCTGGCTTGTTTAGATCCTCAAGATTGATATTTTATGTGGAATAGTAAACTATCACTGATCAGCTCAACCCATGCCATTTAGAAACTTACTTATAAAGTAGGACTCTGTATACCTGGTTTAATCTAATTAAGCATCCCCAGTCGTTCCATACCTTAGTGAGTTCTGTTTTTCTTTCTAACCAGTCCGGGTTTGGGTAAGAGCATACCATAATCTCCCTCTTTCCCATTTGAGTTGAATAGCGAGTAAGTTCAAGTAGTCGCAGTAGTCGTGTGGTTAGCAGTTTGTTAATTTAGCTCTAGACGATTGCTTCCAGCTGTGCCATGTAAAGCTTCTGTCTTCTGTTTCCCATTATATGTTGCAGCTTTGCTAGCTTTGTTGTTAAAATCCGTTCTTGCTACTTTATAACGTTATTTCGTCCTATAATTCTTAAACCTTTATTTCCACTCCCCCTCCTGACGCTTCATTTGTAATTTATAAAAATTCTCTTTAAGACTATAATTCTATGTAAATTTAAGGTCCTTCATCCACATATTTTCTCATTTGTATATTACATCCAAAGTTTTGGGCCCATTTTATCATAGATTCTGTCACTTGTTCATCTCCTATCTCAAATTTCAACAAGAGTTTATAAGTTTTAGCAATAACATGTCCATCAGGTTGTACATAATTCTGTTTCAAATTCAGGTTTAGATTGTTCAAAACCATGCAATCTTTTACCTGTTTTACACCTTTCTAATAATTGTGCAGCCATTGGCAAGTCTGTCCTTCTGTTATCAAATCTTCTCTTTGTTTCATTTTACAATCCCCTTGAGGAAAATCTAGTATGTCATGATATTTTAACCATTTATGCTTAGTTATCATTTCTAGTCTATAAATGCTTCTTCTGTAGGGATCCACAAGGGTGTTTTTGGACACAACCTAGGTTTATATTTATTCCATGTTCTTAAGATAGCACATCTAGTATAATGGTTTTTAAAATCCACATTGACCTTAGCTTCGTCATATCACAACTAGGCATGCCAACCAAATCTCAAATTGTGACCTAACTCCAATAACCTTCTATTTCTCAACTACACCCAGTCTTTCATCCAAACTAAACTGCAAGCATCAAAATATAGTTTCAAATCAGGTAACCCCAGACCTCTTCTTTCCTTTGCATCTTGTAATACCTTATATTTAACTCATTTTTTTCCCCCTTGCCATACAAAATTAGAAGTATCTTTCTGCCTTTGTTTAAACGGTACATCAGTTGTCAAAACAGGTATTATCTGAAACAAAAATAACGTTCTGGGTAAAACATTCATCTTAATCACAGATATTCTCCCCAACAAAGACAGTTCTTGTGAGCACCATGAAAGCATTTTTATGTTAGGTTTGGGTGTTGGGTTAATCTGAAAATATTCAATTTGGGAAGATTCTGAGCTGTATAATTTGATTTTATTTTCATTACAGAATAGTTACCTATTGAGATAATATCTATATATCCATAAACCTGATTTCCTTTTCAAATCTCAGTTTTTAACATTTCTTATCCCGCATAATATGTTACTGAAGCCATCACTTTGAGCACAGTGTTGTTTCACGTTTATACTGTGTTTATGTGAAATTTTAATAGTAATTTCCCCCCCCCCATTTTTTTGCAGTAAAAGATTATTTCCCTATACAGTTGCCTCTAGAAAGAGGCCAAGAAGTGCTTTTTCAGTTTTGACACACATAATTTTGGATTATTTATCTAGTCCATAATTCATTTAGCACAGCAGTTATGTTGTAGTACCAGGGAAAGAGACTCCTCTTCCTTTTTCATCCTGAATTACTATCGATTCAATTCATGTGCTTGAAGAATAAGAAATCATTTCAACAAGCAATCATTGCCACTTATAAAATCTGCTCATCCAATAATTTAATAGGTGAGGTCTAAAACAGGAAGCTTAATTTTGTTATCAGTCACTTATACTGCTGGTATTCTGCCAGAAAAGATAAACATGTTTTCTGTTGTTCTATTATAGAATACATCTCTCTGCAGAATATGAAATATTCCTAATTGAGTCATTCAGTTGCTAATGAGCCCTGTTCCAAAATAATATTGACTTGCCTCTTCTGTTATAGCCAAGTAATTCTTTTATCTGATTTTGTAGAAATTCTGCATCATGGAAGAAAATCAGCAAATAAACGTTTAAAAGTACAATAAACAATCGTTTTGTTTACACTTATCCCTAATCAACTTTTTGTCCATGTGTTTAATGTATATCCATCAAATTGACTATAATTGACCCAAAAATTCTGGGGGTTATGAAATTTCCGCAATGTTTGGGTGGGTAATAAATAGGGAAGGTGCTGTAATGGGAAGCCCCTTGTGCATTTGTGTACATGTGTAGGTTAAGCACACACGTAAAAGCCCAAGTGCGCATATTTGTATACTTCCATTCACAAGTTATCCCAAAATGATGTGTGGATATGGGCCCCAGGCCCTGTCTTTCTCTCACTGTGTGCATACATTCTCTCTCAGTTGTACTTCGTGAACAATCCTTGAACACTTCATAGTATCCAAACAAAATCAATTTGTTAATTGCATAGTACATTTTATTAGACATTCTAATTTTTCTAGAGTAATGAAAACTGTTAAAAGTTGACAGTGTCTAGTCCAAACATTAAAAGAGAAAGATATTTGTCAAGTATTCTAGTTTCAGAGCTTGTACCTTTCTTTCTTTCTTTCTTTCTTTCTTTCTTTCTTTCTTTCTTTCTTTCTTTCTTTCTTTCTTTCTTTCCTTCCTTCCTTCCTTCCTTCCTTCCTTCCTTCCTTCCTTCCTTCCTTCCTTCCTTCCTTCCTTCCTTCTCTCTCTCTCTCTCTCTCTCTCATATTCTCTTTAGAAGATTGCTTACAAGTCTTTGTGATTTTTTAATAATACAGTGACCTTTAAGGATTTTCAAATTTTACAAATTACTGTCTGTTTCATTTAGGGAACTAGTTATTAAAATGGTCTTTCTCATTTTCAAGTAGATATTCAACAGGTATTCCTTCAAATGTTTTTTTTAATATAAGGCAGTCAGACTTCTCCAGAAGAGAACAAAGCTTTAAGTGCACTTTCATGTTCCTGCAGTACATTGGGTTATAATGAGGGATGGGCCCAAGCTGGCAAAATGTCGTTTGTTTTGATTCGTGGTTTGCCTGGTTTGGGAGCCATTAACCGCCATGAACATTTAGGCACCAAACGAACTGGTTCGGTTCATGAAATTCATGATGCAGTAGAGTGCCCCCCTTCCTGGTGTGCTAGAGACAGCAAACTCACAGAAGATCTCCAGCTGACTCGCCTCTACGTGCTCTCCAAGTTTGGTGAGGATTGAATTTATGGGGTCCGAATCACCCCCCACCCCAAGAAGGTATCTTTAGGAAAGTGCATTCTGGGGAATTGACAGGCGCAGGTTCAGGAGTGTATAGAATGGATCCTGTGCAAGCTAGAGACATCAATCTTGCAGGGAACCTCCTCCTGATACTCCTTCATGCCTTCCAAGTTATGGGTAGATGGGACATAGGGGGTCTGAGTTATGCCCCCCCCCCCGAAGAAGGTGCCCCCAGGAAAGTGCTTCAGAGGGAAATGTCAGGTACAGGTTAAAAAGTGTATAGAATGGACCCCCTGCAAGCTACACACAGCAAACACACAGGGAACCTCACCCTGCCTTTGAAGTTCGGTAAACATTTTGATCGAACAGAAACAGTCTGTCTGGAAATGTACCCATTCACAAACCGCCACGAACCGCTTGAAAGTGTGTGGAAAGTTCGTGCCAGTTGACCTGCCATGAACTTCAGTTTGCAAACCACGAACTGGCCAAAATTCGTCATGAATTTCAGTTCATGAGCCGGTTCATGCCCATCCCTAGTTAAAACAAGATAAGGGGCTGGATCCTGAGATGGTGGGGAGCAAACAGAAGATGCTTTTGCTCGCACAAGATGAGAGTCGCCACGAAACACCCCCCCCCCCCCCCCCGTGTCCAGCTCTGGCCGTGGTCCTCCCAGCACTACAGCTCATGCTGTTCTTGAAGATCCCTCAGCCCTTCGGAGCAGCCTTTCAGGTGATGGGACCGCACAAAAGGAGGCAGGAAGGATCTGTTCTGTGAGCAGTTTGACATTTTACTTTTAATTGGACCCAGAGTTACTTAGTTTCTGTTGATTTAACTGTCTTCTCTGAACCAGCTTAAAGCGTTATGGTGGCATATATTCCTGGTTCACTGCTACATGCTAAGTCATTCTGCTCTTTCTTACACCCTGAAATTAAACTTTGTTGGTCTTATAGAGGCCACTGGACTCAAACCTAGTCCTCACATCTGTTGCCGCCTCCTTTATTATCTGCATGCCAACTTGCTGCTATTTACGTGTCCCACTATATGTGTTATTCCGATCTTAGCTATATTAATTGCTTAGTTACTTATGCATCTTGACTCTGATCGGCTCTTCCTGGCAACTAACACACACACACACACACACACACCCCCGGGCATGTAATATTTGAGGAAATCTGTTTCAGTGTATGGGAAGACGTGTGCACACGCTGAGTCTCTGTTCTCGCAAGTGCACAGGGTTGCGCTTGGTTTGTCTTGGGGCTGCTCCCGGTCTCTAGCTTCATTCTCACATCTCTTTGCTAACTCTTGCATTGACGTGTTCATTTGCTGCCATCCACTGATCTTTTTGGCCACCTGATCCAGTTTCAGCTCTGCATATCCATCTTGGCTCTGAGTGGCCCCTCCTAACATCTGTCCCTCACCATCTTTTCCCCTGTAAGT
>JAPDNY010001978.1:0-11479 GCA_029375565.1 Gekko gecko | reverse complement strand
AATATTCCTAATGAGGCTGCACCATATAGGTTTATATACATAGATCTGTATGTATATACAGAATGCCATCATTTGTTGCAGAGCTTTATTTAACAATTTCCGTTCCCCCAAGTTACATTCTTTAAAACCTGTGTTATTATAATTGGCGGTGATGGTGGTGGAAAGTGCCATTAAGTCACACCTGACTCACAGTGACCCCATAGAGTTTGTCAAAGCAAGAGATGTTCAGAGGTGGTTTGCCATTGCCTGCCTCCGTGTTATGACCCTGGTATTCCTTGGAGGTCTTCCAACCAAGGCTGACCCTGCTTAGCTTTCGAGATCTGATAAGACTGGGCTATCCTGGGCTATCCAGGTCAGATTATATTATTAGCAGTATACATGTATTAGCAGATATATTTATTTAGTTAAAAATACACTCGGTGATTTACAAAATGGAAACTATGTAAAATACAGTTTTAAAAGACCAAACTACAAGCGGCATAATCGGGAATCATTAAGTAACAATCTATTAACCACCCAGGGAAGGCGTTTTGGGATAAAAATGCTCTCGCCTATTAGTGGAAGCCATGTAGAAATGTTGCCAAGTAGACCGCCCTGCACGGAGAATTGAAGAGGGTAGGGACTCAGGGAAAAAAGCCTTGATTAAATGTTCCACTTACGCTTGGAATTAAATGCAACATATATCTCCAGCAGCAAATGCATTATTTAAGACTACAGCTAAGAAATATTCAATTCATTTGAAACACAATTTTATACACAGGGAATCTGTGATTTTTGTTCCTCCCATTCCACCACCCTCAGCTGTCCAAATAATCAGTTCCCTAAAACGACTCCACCCTTTCTCCCTTCCTCTTTTAGACCTGAAACTCACACTGAGAACATCTAGGTGATGTTTCACTCTCTCTGCCTTCAAATCCCCCATTTGATCCCCATCTCCTCTGGGAATCCCTTAACTGCTTAATTCTAATTTCGTAGTGAAAATAAAGCTACAAACTGAGCCATAATTACTTGGTCATGTCAAATTGAATATGGTGGTGCTTATGTTCAAGTAAACAACCATAGACTTATGATGTACACCTAAACAATGTAACTTGCTTATACCTCTGTCCCAAAAGACCTGTCATTTTTTGCTCTGTAAATCACCAAGCATGTTCCTTCTGCTCTATAATAATACTGATTGCTAAGTGTCTTGTCAAGACATTAGGCATGACAAGGAAGGTGACTAGCACAAGAGGCTTCACTCATTTTAGCAAAGTGGGCACAAAACAGCTTTCCAGTAGATGGTGCTTTTTTGACTCCACCTTTAAGTTACAAGTCAGGCATCTATGCCAAAGAATTTGTGAAAGGTAAGCAAGCAGTTAGGTTTTTTTTCCTTTCCAGGTTGTAAACTTCATCTGGAAAAAAAAAATCCATCAACCAGCTTTGCAAGAGCCTTTGAATGTAAACTGGGGGCCAAACTAGTCAAGATGGAAAAACAGGAAGCCTCGCTCATTGGCATTAGCATAAGACTCAGGGTCATGCTAGACTTGACTGCTGGAGACCTGTGTATCAGCAATGGACTGCTGCAGGGGTCTTTTTGTAGAAAAACAGCTGCAGGAGCTCATTAGCATATGGTATGCTAATGAGCTATTAGCATATGCCATGCTCCCTGACATCACCAGAAGTGATGTCAGAAGGGGAAGCAAAAGGGGGAGGCATCTTCAAAAGCCTCCCCTTCCCTTCCCTAGCTGGCCTGGGTGGGGGAGCTAAGAGAGAAGGGGTTTAAAGTTTAAACTCCTTCTCACTAGAGTTGGGCCACAGAAGGAGGAAAGAGGGAAGGAAAGAGAGAGAGTAGAGAGAAGGAAAGAGGGAAAGAAAGAGAAGGAAAGGGGAGGGAAAGAAAGAGAGGGAAGAAGGAGGGAAACAGGGAAAGGAGGAAAAAAGAGAAGAGAAGAAGGTGGGAAAGAAAGAAAGAGAGAAGAGAAGAAGGAGGGAAAGAGGAAAAGGAGAGAAGGAAAGGAGGGAATGAAAGAAATTTGGCTGCAATTTGGCCTCATTATATCCTATGGCCCATTGAAGTCAATGGTGAAAACATAGGGTATATTCTGGGGCTGGAGGAGGGGGTTTGAGGGAGAGGCTCCAAACTTACAGGGTAGCTGATGGAGCCTCACCCCAAGATACCCACCAAGTTTCAAGAACATTGGATTAGGGGTCCAATTCTATGGGCCCCCAAACAGGTTGCCCCCATTCCCTCCATTGTTCTCTATGGTGGGAAAAAAGGAACTTGAAACTTGGTGGGTATCTTGGGGAGAGGCTCCATCAGCTACCCTGTGAGTTTGGAGCCTCTCCCTCAAACCCCCTCCCCTTCAGCCCCCAGAATATACCCTATGTTTTCACCATTGACTTCAATAGCCCATAGGATATAATGGAGCTGAAATTGACATTCGGCTGCCTGAAAGACTCCCGGGGACGGTGGCTGGGGGCGGGGCTTGGCTCCTGAGGTGCTGGAATTCCTCTCCGGTGCCCCCCCCAAAAAGACCCCTGGACTGCTGCCAAGTTGCTATACAGTTAGGGTTGCCAGAGCTGGGTTGGGAAATAAGTGGAGATTTTTGGGGTGGAGCCTGAGGAGGGCGGGGTTAGGGGAGGGGAGGGACTTCAGTGGGGTATAATGCCATAGAGTCTGCAGTCCAAAGAGGCCATTTTCTCCAGGTGAACTGATCTCTGTTGCCTGGAGAGCACTTGTAATAGCAGGAGATCTCCAGCCACCATGTGGAGGTTCACAACCCTATATACAGTGTGTGTGTGTTTTGAGTGAGAGGGACTTAGTGTATCACAGCTGGACAGGAGCAGGTTTTTGAACACTTGCTCTGTGTGTTCTTTCCTCGCTGAAGCTGTTGCCATGCATTTCAGTAGGAGCGGTGCAAGAGAATGTCCCAGAGGACTGTGCTCAGAAACAAGTATTAATTGGAAATATTCTCATGATAGAAAAATCTACCCCCCCCCCCCCAAAAGTGGGTCAGGGTAAGTTGTCTTAGACTTGTTAATGCTTGTTCTTCTTTCAGATTATTCCAGTGGTTATAAGGCCATTTAGGCTTTATGCATTTGGTAGTGAAATTTGTCACTTTGGGAATAAATGTGTTCATTAAATTAAATATCTGTGGGCGAGTGTTTTTTGGTCATCAAAGAATGTGATACTCTGAGCTCCAGGCATTAATACATATGTGCTGCAGATGACTCACCTAATCGCATCATTTGAAACTGGAAAGCGATGCTAAGCTGATTTTTACTGTAGCAAGATATGCTTATCTGAGATGAGGTTTATCCACATTACATAATTTGTACTCTCATATTCAGTGAAAGGGTAGATATTGCCAGTGATAATATGGCCCTGTATGTTAACTGAGTGTACCTTTACAATCTGATGAATTATACATAAGGATAATATGTCTAATTCCCATGGCTACCCCCCTGTAGGGTCAAGTGGGGGTCACAGGGCAGGATATATGTTTCTGTGGTTTTAGGGTGATCTCCAGATTTCAGGGGGAAAAATAGTGGTAGTGGTGGTGGTGGTATACCAGACAGGTGGGTGTTTGTCAGGTGTAGGAGCAGGGCCAGGGTACTTTAATCCATCAGGGAGGCTGCCCCAGCAGGATCACCTATGACCATCAACAAGTCCCAAGACTTACAGTCCACCTTCCAAAGCAGCCATTTTCTCCAAGCGAACTGAGATCTCCTGCCATTACCGGGAGGTTGGCAACCCTACGTCACCTCCAGCTCAAGGTGATCCTGTGAATCAATGTCCTCCAAAACATCCTATCAACAGCCTTGCTCAGGTGATATATATTGTCATACAAGGCCCCTATGCATTTCGCCGTACGTCAGGGGGATCTATAAAAATGTAATTTTTCATTGAATACAAGTAGTAGAAAGACCCCACAGTAAAAATTATTACAGATTATTAGAAATAATCTTAATTAAAAAGATAGGATCAAAATTAAGCTTTTAAAAAGGCACATATTAATTTAGGGTTGTGAGGCCCCTCCTGGCTGCTGGCGGGGGATGGGAGGGGCCAGATTGCCAGATCCAGGCTGGGAAACTCCTGGAGATTTGGGCATGGCTCCTGGGGATGATAGGGACATCTGTGGGGTATAATGCCACAGAGTCCACCCTCCAAAGCAGCCATTTTCTCCAAGGGAACGGATCGTTGCAGCCAGGAGATGATCTGTAATTGTCCCCAGGTCCCACCTGGATGCTGGCATCCCTATAATACACCCCCCCTAAATATGAACATGTAAAATAAAGGGGGGAAAGACCTGCATGGATGGGAGAGGAGTGCATGACTGGGAGAGCTTAGGAAAGGAAAGTAAGTTTATGAACTGGGAAGTATGCAATGGGAAAGACTGGGGAGGGGAGAGGAAAGTGTGCAATTGCGAGAGCTGGGGAAGGGGCAGTGTAATGATTTCAAGTTAAATGTGTGTGTTTCCTTAAATCACTGGTTCCCAGAGTGGGCAATACCACCCCCTGGGGGGGCACTGGAATAATCCAGGTGGGCGGTAGGAGCCTTGGGTGCAATTGGGGGGCGTTGAATAAAAATAAGGGGGCAGTGGAAGCATAAAGAAAGAAGAGCCCAGAACCTATCTAAAGCAGCCTTTTCCTGCCTTATCTTGGTCTTCCCTGGGATCAGGGAGGGAGGGAGGTGGAGGTGGAGGGGGTCCCCACAGCCAATCACAGCCATGCATTTGCAAATTGCAAATGCACGTGTACCCTTGTAAGACTGGTGTTGCTGTTGGGCTCTGGCTTCAGGCCAACAAGATCTTTCTTTACTTACAGCACCTTACTTTACTATGTGCAAAGCTGTCACTGCATCTTTTTGTCCACTTCTTGAAGGTAGATTTCCAGGGGGCGCTGGGTAATTTCCCCCGAAAATGGGACGGTAGGCCAAATAAGTTTGGGAACTTCTGCTTTAAATGGTTGGTAAGTGTCAGAAGAACAAGGGGGTAAAGAGGGAGATGAGTGAGTGAGGTGATTGGTTGGTGACTGAGAGTGTGTGGGTGGAGCTAGGAGGGCTGTGTGTGTGGAGAGAAAAAGGCAGAAAGAAGGCAGGGTGTTAAATCTGAAGTCAGCAGTCAGCAGCGGTCAGTTGTGGTCAATCTACACAGAGTCTGAGAAGTAGTCATCTAACTAGAATCCTCTAGAAGTGCTGTGAAAGGCATTAAAATTCTAAAGGTGGAAGAAAATATACTTAAGGGGGCATATTAGGAAAAATCTAATATAGTCCGAGTATTTTAAGAGTCTGAGGGGGAAAGCTGAGAAAAACGGAAAGATTCTACTGAGCAACTTAATGAGACGTCTTGTAGCCAATACACTTCTTTTACCAATAAAGTTTTATCTTGTTTATTGCTAACCCCGAGTCTTTATCCTCAGAACCACATAGTCGAGCGAAGGAGCCTTAGAGCTTGGGCACAGCTCTAGGTTAAATTAAAGACTGGAATTAAATTCCTGGTGGCAGTGATGGATATTTTTTTTTTTGTAAAAACCTCTCCTAAAAGGAGAGAATATTATTGCTTTTTTTTTTTGTAGAAAAGAGGTAGTGTATATAGATGGATTAAGAAAAGATTTGAGAGTTGGAAGGGTCCACACAGACCATCTAGTCCAACCCCCTGGTGCTCAATGCAGGATCAGCCTAGAACATCCCTGAAGTGTTTGTCCAGCTGCTGCTTAAAGACTGCCAGGGAGAGGGAGCTCACCACCTCCCTTGGCAGCTGATTCCACTGCTGCACGACTGTCAAAAAGTTTTTCCTAAGATCCAGCCTTGATTTTCCACCCTTGATTTAAACCCATTCTTGCGAGTCCTATTATCCTCTGCTGCCAACTGGAACAGCTCCTTGCCCTCCTCGAAGGGACAGCCCTTCAAATACTTAAGGAGAGCAATCGTGTCTCCCTCAGCCTTCTCTTCTCCAGGCTAAACATTCCCAAGCTCCAGGCCCCCCATCACCCTCGTCGCTCTCCTCTGCACGCACTCCATTCTGTCCACATCCTTTCTGACGTGAGGCCTCCATAACTGCACACAATACTTCAGATGCGGCCTGAACAATGCACTGTACAGCAGGGCTATGATAGGTGAATTCTCAAGTCAGCACCTGCTTTATATATATTTGCATCACCTTGCTTCATGTCCAATGTATAGTCTATTCATCTCATTCTGTATTCTTATATGTGTCCTTTTTTGAGCTTAATTTTGATCCTGTCTTTTTGAGATGGATTTTAATAGCCAGTAATAATTTTTACTGTGGGGTCTGTCTACTATTTGCATTCAATGTAAAATTATATTTTTATAGATCCCCCCGACTAAGCTTATACAGCAAAAAGCGTAGGGACTTTGTATGACATGAAAGCCGTCATCTGTCACCTGGCATATTTTTTCCCTTTTTGGTTTGCTGGCACATTGCTTGGTGTAGCCCAATTTTTCTTTCCCGTTTGGGCCAACATGGCAGCAATGGTTTCCCCCGCCCCCACAAGTCCTCAGTGTCCCACCACTTGATTTGTTGTGTTTCTCAGATCTACTGTGCAACAGGGCAAAATAAAAATGATGTTTGTAGTGCAGTAAAAGCAAAGCAGCTCTGTTCATGCCAGAAGGAGGTATCAGCCTTGGGCGTCACCCATGTAAAATTCTAAAACAGGACGGCCTGATTTCTGCCCTGAAGCAGATGAAATGGAACTGTGGTTTTATGCTTTGTTTTCCATCCTTATTCTAATTCCAGACTTTTTTTTTCCGTGCGGATACCTATTCCCTCCAACAGGGGCCTCACTCTCCCCAAACAGCTTTTCCTACATAGTCAGTAGACTTCCTGGGTTTGTAGAAAAATCCAAACAGTGAGGAAATCCCTTCAGGGGCAGTTGAATTCCCCCCAAAAGCCTTTTGAAATGGCCTCTGCAGGGACCTGACTCCAGGCAGCAACGGTGGTGAGAGATTAGAACGTGGGGGGAGGGGGAGAGAGAGGCTTCTGACTGGCTCTGTCAGTCAAGGGTGGGGGAAGGGCCCTTTCTTTCCAGGCCTCTTTCGGCCTTGGAGGGAGGGAGGGGGAGGGAGGGAGGGAGCCTTGGGGCCAGGCTGGGGGATTCCTAGAGGTTTTGGGGTGGGGTGCAAGGAGGGCAGGATTTGGGGAAGGGAGAGGCCTCAGCTGGGCATCATGCCACAGAATCCATCCTCCAAAGCAGCCATTTTCTCCAGGGAGACAGATCTCTGTTGTTCACAGATCTCTGGAGTTCACCCTCCAGCAGGCCCCACTTGGAGGTTGCCAACCCTAGGCCTGGCAGCAGTATAGGGTTGCCAGGTCCCCCCACGGGCACTGGCAGGGGATGGGGGTAGTGGGGTTGCCAGCTCCAGCTCTGGAAACTCCTGGAGATTTGGGGATGGAGCCTGGGGAGGACAGGGACCTCAGTGGGGTACAATGCCCTAGAGTCCACCCTCCAAAGCATCCATTTTCTCCAGGGGAAGTTATCTCAGTAGTCTGGAGCTGAGCAGTAATTCCAGGGGATCCCCAGATCCCACCTGGAGGCTGGCATCCCTAGGCAGCACCCTCTGGGTGACTTGATACCACCTAATTTGCATGACTCAACTTGGCCTGGCTGCTTGCTGCTGTTCAGCAGCCACCCTATGAAAGCCAGCAGTGGTGCAGCAGTTAGAGCCTCAGAATAGGTCTGCAAGACCCAGGTTCAGATCCCCATATTGCGGTGGAAGCTGACTGGGTGATTTTGGACCAGTCACATACTTTCAGCCTAACCAACCTCACAGGGTTGTTGTGCAGATAAAAAGGAGGTGAGAATAATGTAAGCTGCTTTGGTCCCCACTGTGGAGAAAGACTATAATTTTCCTTGGTAGAAGCTGTGGGGAGGGGGTGGAGACAAAAAGCTGAAGACAGATAAAGGCAGATAAAGGTTAAGTTGGCTGTTGGGTGGGAAGGAAATAGGGTTGCCAACTCTGGATTGGGAAACTCCTGGACATTTAAGGGGTGGATCCTGGGGATGGTGGGGTTTGAGGAGGGGAGGAACTTCAGACCAGTATAATGCCATAGACTCCACCCTCCAAACCAGCCATTTCCTCCATGAGAACTACCATTGCCAGCCTCTGGGTGAGGGCTGGAGATCACCCAGAATTACAACTGTTGTCCGGGTGACAGAGATCAGTTGCCCTGGATAAAATGGCTGCTTTGGAGGGTTTGAGTCTATGGCTCCACCCCCAGAAGGGAGAAGGAGTGTGAGATAGGTAAGGGTAGAGGGGAGGAAGCAAAGGTGTGAGGAATGGGATGACCATCCCGCAAGTTTCTTGCGGGTCTCCACTTGTACTATCCTAAAACCAGATGAGTTTGCCTTACTACGTAACTTAAAACAATTTCAAAGGTAGTGTAACTGATACCAGCCAATAACAGATCCCTGGCTCTGGGACAAAATGGAAACTGACAAATAATCGCTTCTTTGTATGTGAAGAGTCAGACTCGACTGTGCAACTGAACAACAACAAATACGGTATATAAAATTGCTGCATCTATAGCCCAACAAACTCAGTGAGAGAGAAAGGATGTCTTCTATAAGTGGTGAAAGGAATAAACTGGGGGACTAAAATTTGTAAGCAATAACAAGAAAATGACTGAAGACATTGGACGTTAAAGCCCCGAAGGAAAATTAAACAGAGTTGATACTGATAAATGAAGGAGGCAGTTCTTTTTGAGACCATGTATCCTCAGAGGTTAAGACGCTGAGCTGCAGACTGGAAGGTCTGTAGTTCGGCAGTTCGAGACCCGAGTGCCACGTGACAGAGTGAGCTCCTGTCTCTGGCCCCAGCTCCTGCCAACCTAGCAGTTCGAAAGCAAGAAATTGCAAGTAGATAAATAGGTGGGAAGGTAACCGCATTCCATGCACCTCGGAGTTTAGTCATGCTGGCCACATGACCACAGAAACGTCTTTGGACAGCGCTGGCTCTTTGGCTTGGAAACGGAGATGAGCACCGCCCCCTAGAGTTGGATTCAATAGGCTTTCAAGCAAAGGAAACCTTTACTTTTACCTATCCTGAATGTGCAGGATCAAAGGGAAAATATGTGCTTAATCATTAAGAGCAGTGAGACTCCAAGGTTATTTTTACAGTTTTTGAGATTTATAAATATTCTAGAACTCAGGCAAAATGGCCACTTGTTAAATATAGTATTCACCAAAGAAGAACAGCAATGAAGTGCAGCAAAAGTAAGTAATTATGGATTTGAAAATAGTTAAAATAACTCATGCGTTTGAACAATCACCCTCATCTGCCGTTGTTACAACCTCTTCAAAGCTGCCCTTTCCCTGTGCTTTCTCTTTCAGAGGGACTGGCTGAATTCTTCTAGTTTTAATCAAAGGATTATGTATCCTGTTAACAGTTTCCAAATGGTAAGAAGACAGTGTTTGTTATGTGTGGTTTGCTAAGGAAACCAAAATGATATAACGAAGAGATGTGGCTGTTCTGAATCGGTGTAGAGGCCAAGGACTTCAAAATTCACTTTAACCTCATGTTCTGCTGCTCCTATTTCTTTAAACCCTTCCATTTCTATCCCAAGCTCCTCTTGGAGACTTGCTGTATTCTCAAGTTCTGTTTCAACAATGCTGTGTAAAAATTCTAGGAATCATTACATTGGCCTTTCTCATAACCCTGGCTTCTGCCGCTTAAATCAAGTGCATTCTGTATCACTTACTAAGGTTTCATCTATGCATAATTTACTGGGAATTACGGCTGATTCAGAATGCACAAGATTACTTGCAGACTAGGGGCTAGAACCAGTGCCACTGGTCCCAGATCTTTCTCTCCTCAGCAGTTCCATCCAGTCTTGGGAAAGGTGATTCCTGAAATGGTGGCGATAGGGAACTACTACGATCTGATCCGATGAAGAGGGATATAATGACTAATGCTTTTTAATAATTATAACCTACTCATTGTGGAACTTTTCTCTTACTGACTAATTCTCTCAGGAATGAGTCATAATATCTGTTTCCCCAAACTCATGTAGTTTGTGAAAACATTTCTGGATTGTAACAGTGGTTGCTCTTGTTCTCCACATAATGGCTGAGGACAGACTGGCAGCTTGCTCCGGTAGCCAGTCGTGGCAAAAAAGCCCCGGAATAAACTGTTCCGGGTTTTCCCATTCAGACAGCCCAGGCTGCTGCTGGAAGATATGGGGCGGAGCCAGGCGGGAGCGTTCAGACTGCCGCACCGGGGGTGCGCTGTATCTGGCATTTCCCCATTAATTCGGCTGTGGGTGTATGTGCGCATGAGCGTTCATGCGCATAAGCGCATTTAGCCGATTGGGGGAGGACCCTGCAGCGCCAGTACCACATTGGGCAGTAGAGCGGAGCACGGCCAATCATACTGCTGCTGCCTTCTGCCCAACGTGGGTTGCTCCCGGCTTTTCGGCTGTGTGTTCAGACTTCCCAGAAGCGGAGAAATGCGCGACACATGCGGGCTTTTAGATTTGCTACTAGATTTATGAGGCATCTTTTTAATCCAGCGATGAAGCGCAACAGCACGGGTTGGCTACGGGTGGGGGACACCAGGCAGATGTGCCTGTGTGAATGTCCAATTTACTCCGGGATTGAATCGTCGCTGGCCCAGGTCCCTACCGGGGCAAATTGCCAGTCTGAACTCAGCCAACAGGTTTTTCTGACAGAATGATCTTACAGCTTCAAGAAAAAAACAAGTGTGGGCTTAAGATGCAGTCTACCAACAGCAAGTCCTGGCTAGGGATATTTTTGTTATCTGAAGCAAAACATCAAAAGCCCCACATGGCTTGGGAACGGAGTGCCTGAGGATGCATTGTCTTCCTTAGTGGCCTGCCCAGGAATTAAGATCACAGGGAGAGGCCCTCCCGACTGTCCCATCAATCAAAGAAACTCATTTGGTGGGTACACAAGACAGGGCTGTTCCAGTGGCAGCCTCATGATTACGGAAAACCACCCCAGGGAGGTGCGGCTGGCCCCCTCACTGTTGACCTCCAGGAGGTAGTTTTATTTAGGACCAGATTTGATTCATTTTACTAGCAGTCCAAAACTGTGATTTTAAGATTTCTAATGTATTTGATGTATTATATTTTATGTATTTTATCTATATTGTAAGCTGCCTTGAGTTGCTTAAGGGAAAAAAGGCAGCTAATAAATGTTTTAAATAAATAAATAAAATGATTCTGGCTGCTGTGGCTTGGAACTGTTTTTTGGTTTTTTTAAAATACTACACTATACAGACTGTGAAGGAGAAAAAGGTAAAATGTGAATGAGCCATAGTGCAGCCATGTCAGTGAAGGTCAAGTAATGAATTGTAAAGAACTGCAGGGAATGTTTGACTCAGTGCTGAGCCGGCACAGCTCTTTTTTCAGCTGAAGTCTCCCCCAAAGTTTGCATTCCTGACCTCATAGGGCAAACTAACCTTTAACACAGAACCTGTTCCCTTAAACTATACTAGTTCACCGTTCATACTGCACTC
>JAPDNY010001977.1:0-11499 GCA_029375565.1 Gekko gecko | reverse complement strand
TGACATCAGGGGTCCCCAACCTTTTTGAGCCTGAGGGCATCTCTGGAGTTCTGATACATCATGGTGGGCGTAACCACAAAATGGCTGCAGCAGGAGGCGGAGCCAGTCAGAAAATGGCTGCCACCACTTCCCTTCAGTCTGTATGGGGGCAGCTGCCAATCAAATCTCCAATGGCCAATCAGAAACCTTGCTGGGCAAAAGCCCCAGATGGCCCCACCCACTTTCTAAAAATCCTTGATGGGCATCAGGAAAAGTATCGGCCAGGGCTGAAAAGAACATGAAACTCTGAAAATAAGCTACAATAACTCTCTTTTGTTTGTTCAAAAACCCCAATTCTGTGTGTGTGTGTGCGTGTGCACGTATATATATGAAAGTTTTACCTTAGCAACCTCTGTATCTTGAATCCTCATATATTCCCTGCCTGTTTACTAAAATCTTTATTCTATTTCTGAACTTTAATTTTGCCTCACATGACATTCCACAAGGTTATTTTAAAACTAGACAGTTCCTGTATTCCCTCTAGTTCCTGTGCTGGGTTATAAGCCTAAACTAATATATGTGACAGGCTGGGACAGTAAAAGCTTATAAAATAAAGAAGAAATACACACTACTGAAGGGCAGCTCAGTCACTGACGGGAACTAAAAATATTTTTGGTGGGGAAATCTGCCTGAGAGTGGGGAAATGTCGGGGGTCTGTTGTAGCACATGGTTATTGGGAAGAGAAAGCAGAGGGAAGGAATACGAAATGCATTGTCCATAATACCTTGGATGAAGAAATGTCCTAGAAATGCCAGCAATTTCTTTCCTGATGCTATCTCTGCACCCTCTTAATGTTTGGGGATGTGCTTGCCCTGGACATTTCTTCTTGCACAAGCTTAGCATTTACCCCACTTTTTTTTTGTTGTTCTGTCCCCCGGCTACAAGCCTCCTTCAACTCCCTCGGCCACACCCTCATTTTATTGTACAACATTTCTACCCATTTCTTTATTCGGTCTCGGGCTCTGAGATGCAGGAGAAGATGCATAAATATTCTAAATCAATGCATAAATTTAATATCTGGAATCATGATCTCCGTGATTTTCTGCCATCGTCTGGGCGTGGAATAGGGGTCACTGCGGGTGTGTGGAGGGGGAGGTATTTGTGAATTTCCTGCATTGTGCAGTGGGTTGGACTAGATGACCCTGGAGGTCCCCTTCCAACTCTGTGATTCTATGATTTCTTCAGCTAGGCTCAAGTCCAGCAGCATCTTAAGAGACCAACAAGATGGGGTTTTTTTAATGAGATTCCAAGACTCAAAGCTGTCTTCATCATATATCTAGTGTCCTGGCCCCACTGCTGGACCTCCTGATGGCACCTAGTATTTTTGGCCACTGTGTGACATAGAGTGTTGGACTGGATGGACCATTGGCCTGATCCAACATTGGCTTCTCTGATGTTCTTATGTTAAGAGCAGAGGTCCATCAGTGGCTATTAGCTACAAGGTATAGATAGGAACTCTCAGTCTGGGGCAAGGGATGCTCTGTATTCTTGGTGCTTGGGTGGGGGGCAACAGTGGGAGGGCTTCTAGTGTCCTGGCCCCACTGCTGGCAGATCTCCTGATGGCCCCTGGTATTTTTGGCCACTGTGTGACGCAGAGTGTTGGACTGGATGGGCCGTTGGCCTGATCCAACATTGGCTTCTCTTACGCTCTTCTGTCTGGGGCAAGTGATGCTCTGTATTCTTGGTGCTGGGGGGGGCAGCAGTGGGAGGGCTTCTGGTGTCCTGGCCCCACTGCTGGACCTCCTGATGGCTCCTGGTATTTCTGGCCACTGTGTGACAGAGTGTTGGACTGGATGGGCCATTGGCCTGACCCAACACTGGCTTCTCTTATGTTCTTATGATTTCTTCAGTCTTCTTTAGAAATGTCCTTCTTCCTCCAGCCAGTTTTAATTCCAACTCACATCTTTTTGCCCCTTCTGTTGTTGTTACCATCCTACAGCCTATCTTGAAATTAGTCCCCTCCTCTCTGCCTTCGTTTTCTCTTCCTGGATTCCCCCCCCCCCCAGGCTTCCCTTCACGAGCTTTGCCAGGCTTATGGGTCCCAGTCCCCTTTAAAAGTATCCTTATTAAAAAGCTTCTCTGCTTCCTTTCTGTATTAGAATGAACCTCCTGCACCGCTGTCGGTGGTTTTCCTCTATCTGACTAAATGCCTCTCAAGTCTCTCTTCATCCTGTTTCAGAAACATTCCCGGGTTTCCCTTCATGGTCGTCACGCTGCCCCTTTCCTCACAAAACTCCTGCTTCGGTTGCTCATAGTTGCTTCTTTCGCTTCTCCTAATACTTCCTCCAGGGACCTCCCCCCCCCACCATAACTTTAAATTCCTGCTCTTGGTCACCTGATTGATGGTTTTCTGACTTGTTTCCTTCTTTCCCGAGGAGTCCCATGTTCTCTTTATTTCACAGAATACTTTTCCTCATCTTTCCTTTTCCTCTGTTTAAAAGATTTTTTCCTTCATCCCTCTGGATGGTTCTTCCTTCACTGCTCTCTGTCCTCTGCTTCCATTTGTAGCCCTCTTTCCGCCCCCCTCACAGTCTTCTAGGGTTCCCAACCCCCTGGAGATCTCTCGGAATTACAAGTTGCTGAATAGTGGGTTCCATGGAGGAGCAGACCCCAGGTCTTGTGATCATAGAATCATAGAATGTTAGAGTTGGAAGGGACCTTGCAGGTCATCTAGTCCAACCCCCTGCACTCTGCAGGAGCGTAGCCAAAAGATAGCTCTGCATACCTACATACCTACATAACATAACTTCTTGATTGGTTTCTTCCAGAATCCTGGTAGGCTATTGTTCTTGTGCTCCAAGCTCAGCCCGTCTCTAGTATAACAGTCCTGGGATATTTCAGTCCCAATACATAACAGAAGTGATGCAGAGGTCAGTTCCCCTGGAGAAAACGACTCCTTTGGAAGCTGGACTATAGGAAATTATTCCCTTCTGAGATCCCTCCTCTGCCCAGACCCCCACATTTTCAGGAAACCCCCAAACCTTCAGGATTTCCCCAGTCCAGAGATGGCAACACTAAGGGTCGGGCCTAGCACTATGGTTGCCAGATCTGGGTTGGGAAATTCCTGGAGATTTGGGGGTGAAGCTTAGGGAGCGGGTTGCCAAGTCTGGATTGGAAAATACCTGGAGACTTTGGGGGTGGAGCCAGGAGAGGGCGGGGTCTGGGGAGGGGAGGGGCCTCAGCATGGTCCAAGGCCACAGAGCCCACCCTCCAAAGCAGCCATTTTCTCCAGGGGAGCTGATCTCTAAAAGTGGGAGATCTCCAGGCCTGACCTGGAGTTGGCAACCACTGTTGGCCCCTCCATGCCCTGGCTCTCAACAGGCTTAGGCCCTGCATGCCAGGCTCCTGTCAAGGCATGGTTTCTAGCAGTCTCTTTCTAATGGAGGCTTTTTCTCACATTGCAAACCCTTGTTGGGGATTTCCAGGGGATTTCCTTGTTGGAAATTCCCCATATTTTTCATACATCGCTGGGGGAGTCCCTGCCTGTGCGGAATCCCTTGCTCTGTCAGTGCCGGGCCTTTGAGTCACTGCCTCAGGATTGCCAAGTTTCAAGAGAAGAAGAAGAGATTGGTTTTATTCCTCACCCTTCACTCGGAGTCTCAGAGCGGCTCATAAACTCCTTTCCCTTCCCCTCCCCACAACGGACACCCTGTGAGGCAGGCGGGGCTGAGAGAGCTCTGACAGAAACTGCTCTTTTTCAAGGACAGCTCTTGTCAGAACTACATCTTGCCCAAGGTCATCCAGCAGCTGCAAGTGGAGGAGTGGGGAATCAAACCCGGTTCTCCCAGATTAGAGTCCGCGCATTTAACCACCACACCAAACTGGCTAGTACTTAGGCCAGTATACACAAGTTTGAAGGGTGGACCAGTCTGGAAATCCCCACTCCAAATCTCCCCTTCAGGAACTAGCGCTGACCAAAATTCCTTCCCTTTCCCCCCCCTTCCAGCTGACGGCACAGCACCCCGTGGGTAGGTCGGTGGGATTCTTGGTTCTTTCTCAGCCTCCGCAGTTCCTGAGTCATCCAATCTGCTTTCTCTTTCCTTTTCAAGCTTCTTCCGTAGACTCTGACGGGAAGTGCCGGAGCTACGTGGTACCCACGGCGGTTGTCGGCCTGCTGGCGCTGCTGACGCTTATCCTGAGCTTGCTTTGGATTCGACTCCAACCTTCCAGGCTGGGTAAGATCAGCTTTAAACTGACCGGAAGGAAGTACTTCTTCACATAACAGCCATAACACCAGGGGGGAGGGTGTCCCTGTTCATTCTCTGTAGGGTTTCCAGCTCTGGGTTGAGAAATACCTAGAGATTTGGGGGTGGAGCCCCTGGGAAGGCAGGGTTTGAGGGGGGAAGGGACCGCAGCACGGTATAACCCCATGGATTTCACCCTCGAAAGCAGCCATTTCCTCTAAATGACCATCTCCTCCAACCAGTTAAGATCTGCCTCCACGGTCATCTAGCCCAACCCCTTGCACAGGGCAGGAAATTCACAAATATGTCCCCCTACACATGCCAGGGACCGCTGTTCCATGCCCAGAAGATGACAGAAAACCTCCAGGGTCTCCAGCCAAACTGGCCTGGAGGAAAACTGCTTCCTGACCCCAACATGGCGACTGGCATTTCCCTGGGCACGTAAGAAGGGGCCACGAGAACTAAGCCCTGGGGCCACCCTCCCTGCCCTCCCCTCTCATGATCTGCCTAAGAATCATGCTGTCAGATGGGGCCATCTAGCCTCTGTTTGAAAACCTCCAGAGAAGGAGAGCCCACCACCTCCCGAGGAGGCCTGTTCCACTGAGGAACCGCTCTGAGTGTCAGGAAGTTCCTCCTAACGTTTAGCCGAAAACTCTTCTGATTTAATTTCAACCTGTTGGTTCTGGTTTGACCTTCTGGGGCAACAGAAAACAACTCTGCACCGTCCTCTGTATGACAGCCCTTCAAATACTTGAAGATGGTGATCGTATCCCCTCTCAGTCATCTCCTCTCCAGGCTAAACGCACCCAGCTCCTTCAGCCTTTCCTCATGGGACTTTATAGAGGTTTATGCAATTGTAACATTATGCATGGGATAGAAAGACTGGACAGGGAGAACCTTTTCTCCCAAAATACTAGAATTCAAGGGCAACAAATAAAGCTAATGGGCAATAGATTCGGGACGAACAAAAGGAAATACTTCTTTACACACTGAGTGATTAACATGTGGAATTCACTGCCACAGGCATGCTGTTGTTGTTGTTCCGTCACATAGTTGAGTCCGACTCTTCGTGACCCCATGGACCACATCACGCCAGGCCCTCCTGTCTTCCGCTGTCCACTGAAGTTTGCTGAATTTCATGTTCGTTGCATCAATGACACCGTCTAACCATCTCATCCTTTGCCACCCCCTTCTTCTTCTTTGACCTTCAATCTTTCCCAGCATCAGGGTCTTTTTCTCCAGGGAGGGCTCCCTTCTCATTTGGTGGCCAAAGTATTTGAGCTTCAGCTTCAGTCTCTGGCCTTCCAGGGAACAGTCAGGGTGGATTTCTTTTAGGATTGACTGGTTTGATCTCCTTGCAGTCCAAGGAGGGACTCTCAAGAGGGACTTCTCCAGCATAGACGGCTTTAAAAGGGGATTAGGCAGATCCATGGGGGAGAGGCTGATCAGTGGCTACTAGCCACGGTGACTAAGAAGAACCTCCATATTCAGAAGCAGTCATCTTCTGAATCCCAGAGCCAGGAGGCTACATCAGGCCTTGGCCTCCACGCCCTGTTGTTGGACCTCCACAAGAACTGCTTCGCCACTGTGTGAATAACAAAAACAAAATACACGGTAGAGAGTACCAGTTACTCAAGGTCAGATAACATTCAAGTGTTGCTTAAAGGCCCATGTCTCAAATACAATTAATGGGGGGGGGGATCATGCATAGAGATTGCCGAAAGGAGTGCAATTGAGCCCCTGTGGGAGTGTGATAAAGCATGCAAAATATGTAAATTTTGTGGTTCCGTAAAAATACACTGGCTCTGAAGAAGAAGAATCGAAACTTCTGCGGCTGACAAGGGACATCAGCTGGCTTTCTTAACCTCTCTGAAAACTTGGAAATTAAGAAGCAATGTTTTCGAGGACTGCATACATCCCGTTTATTGGTCTTGCTCTAGGGAGGTTTCTTTGTGTATACTTACACTTGTGAAATTTCTTTCAAAGCCTTAGTGCTTTAATAAGTAATAAGTACAAGTGGATCAGAGGAGCTGTGGTGGCTCAAGTGGTTAAGATGCTGAACTGCAGGCTGTGGAAGGTCAGTAGTTCAGCAGTTCGAGACCCGGGTGCCGCATGATGGGGTGAGCTCCTGTCTCTAGTTCCAGCTCCTGCCAACCTAGCAGTTCGAAAGCAAGAAATTGCAAGTAGATAAATAGGTACCATTTCGGTGGGAAGGTAACAGCATTCCGTGCACCTTGGTGTTTAGTCATGCCGGCCACATGACCACGGAAACGTCTTCGGACAACGCTGACTCTTCGGCTTTGAAACGGAGATGAGCACCGCAACCCTAGAGTCGGATTTGACTGGCTTTCGAGCAAGGGAACCTTTACCTTTACCTTACAAGTGGATCATACTAAAGGATTTACATTCCAATCTCTATGCATGATTGTTTCCATTAACTGTATTTGAGACATATGCCAAGCAGCACTTGACCTTATCTGACCTTGAGTAATTTGTGCTCTCCAAGGTATATTTTGTTTTTGATATTGTACAGCTGCTGGATGACCTTCGGTAAGCCACAGTTCTCTGCCCCACCGACCTCCCAGGGTGTCTGTTGTAGGGAGGGGAAGGGAAAGAGTTTGTAAGCTGCTCTGAGACTCCTCCTCCTCCTCCTCCTCCTCCTCCTCCTCCTCCTCCTCTTCTTCTTCTTCTTCTTCTTCTTCTTCTTCTTCTTCTTCTTCTTCTTCTTCTTCTTCTTCTTCTTCTTCTTCTTCTTCGTAGTATCTCCGTAGTCCCGTTATATTTAGTGGCCTCTGTGTGAGACAGGATGCTGGACTAGATGGACCCTCACTGGTCTGACCCAGCATTGATCTTCTTATATTCTTCAGAAGTGAGGCATGTGATAACTAGAGGCAGGGCATTTTCTGTCCAGGTGAAAGTTTGGAGGGGGGGGAAAGAAAAGAGTGCTTGTGTAAGTGCTGTCTAGTCACTTCTGGCTTATGGTCACTCTGTGAATTAACATTCTCCAAAATGTCCTATTGTTAGCATTTTGGGTTGTCTCATCATGGGGTTTTCAAAATAAGAGTTAAGAACATAAGAACATAAGAGAGAAGCCAATGCTGGATCAGGCCAGTGGCCCATCCAATCCAACACTCTGTGTCACACGGTGGCCAAAAATACCAGGGGCCATCAAGAAGAAGAAGAAGAGGTTGGATTTATATCCCGCCCTTCACTGCCCAAAGGCGTCTCAGAGCAGCTTACAAACTCCTTTCCCTTCCCCTCCCCACAACAGACACCCTGTGAGGGAGGTGGGGCTGAGAGAACTTCTGACAGAAACTGCTCTTTTTCAAGGACAGCTGTGCCAGAACTATGGCTTGCCCAAGGTCATCCAGCAGCTGCAAGTAGAAAAAAGGGGAATCAAACCCGGTTCTCCCAGATTAGAGTCTGTGCACTTAACCACTACAGCAAACTACATCAAGAGGTCCAGCAGTGGGGCCAGAAGCCCCTCCCACTGTTGCCCCCCCCCCCGCAAGCACCCAAGAATAGAGAGCATCACCTGCCCCAGACTGAGAGTTCCCTTCCATACCCTGTGGCTAATAGCCATTGATAGACTTCTGCTCCATATGTTGATCCAATTCCCTCTTGGAGCCGTCCATGCTTGTAGCTGCCGCCACCTCCTGTGGCAGTGAATTCCAGGTGTTAATCCCTCTTTGGGTGAAGAAGTTGTTCAGGAGTGGACCTATAGTGCATGAGTGTTTTCCCTTGCTTTCACCATGCATGTCCGTCGGGTTTTCTTTTTCCGTTCTTCCTTCGGTCTTTCCTCCCTTCGGCGCTCAGTTTGCTTCCGTTCAGTTTATGCGGGTTTTCCGAGAGTGGTTTGTGCCGGTTTTTCCTTTGCTTTGCTTCTAAGCCAAAGGTAATTCAAAAGCATACAGATTCCCTCAGGTTTCTCCCCCACCCTTTCCCCACCCCTTGAAGGTCACTCCACCGCCCACACAGAAGTCGGTCTGCCCACTCCGCACCTTTTCCCATCCTCCCCCTTTCCCCTTCCATTTTTCCCCTTGTTGTTTTAATTTTTTTTTACAAGCGGCCTGAGTCTAGTGATATGAGACTGTCGCTAGTTTCAGATCACTGAATTAAAAGATTTAAAAAATTAAACAATGGGGGGAGGGGAGTGTAAAAGGTTTACCATTGGCCTTCTTCTGTGCAATACTAACCAGGGTTAGCTGTAGGGTCCACTGCTGTTGTCTACGAAAGTTCTTCCACTGGTATCACCTTCTGCAACTACTGCTGCCCAGTAGCTGCTCTTCGAGGATTCCTCTACCCCCATCACCATTGGAACGGTCCGCTTAGAATCACAGAATGTTAGAGTTGGAAGGGACCTTGCAGGTCATCTAGTCCAACCCCCTGCACTCTGCAGGAGCGAATCATTGCAACATGCCTGAAAGATGATCGTCCAGCCTCCTCTTGGAAACATCGAGCGAAGGAGCATCCACCACCTCCTGAGGCAGTCTGTTCCACTGCTCAATCACTCTTACAGTCAGGAAATTTCTCCTGATATTTAGCTGGTAACGACTCCTTTGTCATTTCCACCCATTAGATCTAGTCTTGCAATCCAGAGCAAGAGAGAATCGATCTGCTCCATCTTTTACATGTCAGCCCTTCAGATACTTGAAGTCTGCAATCCTGTCCCCTCTAAGCCTTCTCTTTCCCAGGCTAAACAGACCCAACTCTTCCAGCCTTTCCTCGTAAGACTTGGATTCCAACCCTCTCACCATCCTGGTTGCCCTCTTCTGGACACGCTCAAGCTTGTCGACATCCTTCCTAAAATGTGGTGCCCAAAACTGGACACGGGACTCCAGGTGAGGCCTGACCACAGCAGAACAGAGCGGAACTGCCACCTCCCGTGATCTGGACTCAGTGCTTCTGTTAATGCATCCTAAGTCTGCATTAGCTTTATGTGCTAATTTATGCACATTTATGCTAATATGGCCGTTGATCCCTGAAGAGGGTGGGTGCATCAGGTGTTTCCGCTGTGACCAATCCACCTTGAGTGACCCCGCTAGGAGTTTAGACCCCTGAAGGTATTGCTCCCAGCTTTGCTGACATATACAAACCCCCTCGCCCTGTTAAGGCGTGCCTCCAAGAGTGGGAAGAAGAAAATAGCATCCTCATTTTTTCCCCCATTTCCTCTAATTTTTTTTCCTCCTCTCTGCTTTCCAAGGATTCCAGCCCAGAGTCCACGGATCTCCCTCCTCTGAGGAATCCCAGGTATGGATCCGGCTTTTCAGAGCGCTTTCAGAAGTGACACTCAAGTCTATCTCCCCTGTACGATCTGGCCATTTGGGCAAAGGTCAGGATGGTGCTGCAGCAGACGTCAGGAGGGGGCCTGCCACGTGGAATGAACATTCATAAATGGCACCTTTTCCACTGGGGACAGGAGAGATCAAGGCCGAGTTCAGACTGGCACTTTGAAGCGGGAGCGAGTCGTGGCAAAAAAGCCCCGGAACAAACTGTTCGGGGTCTTCCTGGTCACACTGCGCCGACTGATGCGGGGGCATACCGGGAAGGAGGCGTGAGGGAGCATTCACACCGTTGGCCCGAAGGTGCAGCTGTAAGGCGCGGCTTTCTGTTTCACTAATCTGGAGATATGCGCTTATGCGGATGAGCGCATATGCGCATGATCACACAATCAAAGTCACAGATTGTAGCGTTCACTCTGTGTTGGTGTGGGATATATGTGGGATAGACATGCTTTCCGGGGGTTGGTACCACTTTTAACAGGTATCTTTTAAACTCGGGAACGAAGCGTTACAAGACGGGTTGAGTAGGGCTGGGGAACGCCAGACAGATGTGCCTGTGTGAACGCCCCCTTTAATCCGCTTGTGAAATGTTGCCGAGACGCGCCTCTTTCGGGGCAAACTGCCAGTCTGAACTTGGCCCAAGATGGGTAGAGCCCTGTTAGTCTGTCTGCAGCCATAGAGAAGAGCCAGAGTCCTGGAGCGTCTTAAGGTCTTCTAACGCAATTTGTGGCAGGCTGTGAGCTTTCGTGAGTCCCTTTCTCTCTTCTTCAGGTGCAGCTAGAATGTGAGTCCCTCCGTCCGTAAATCACAAGGTTGATGGGTCTCCTTTTCATATACAAACAATTTTATTTTGTACAAAGGACAAACAAACATACATACAAAAATGGGGATTCCATTTACAACACTGTTTTGTCTGTTGTGACCTCATACGTTGTCTAATTATATTTTTTATTTTTCCCGCCTTATATTTTTGAAGAAAACTTTGCTCATAGCTAAAAATATAGTGAGAGCCAGTTTGGCATGGTGGTTAAGTGCGCGGACTCTAATCTGGGAGAACCAGGTTTGATTCCCCACTCCTCCGCTTGCAGCTGCTGGATGACCTTGGGCAAGCCATAGTTCTGACGAGAGCTGTCCTTGAAAAAGAGCAGTTTCTGTCCGAGCTCTCTCAGCCCCACCTGCCTCACAGGGTGTCTGTTGTGGGGAGGGGAAGGGAAGGGAGTTTGTAAGCTGCTCTGGGACTCCCTTGGGTAGTGAAGGGCGCGGTATAAATCCAATCTCTTCTTCTTCTGCTTTGATTCCCCACTCCTCCTCCACATGCAGCTGCTGGTGTAACCTTGGGTCAGCCACGTGTTCTCTCAGAGCTGTTCTCTCAAGAGCAGTTCTCTCAGAGCTCTCTCAGCCCCGCCTACATGATCGAGGTTTATAAGATTATCAATGGGATTGAGCAGATTGAGAAAGAAGTACTTTTCTCCCTTTCTCACAAGACAAGAACTCGTGGGCACTCCATGAAATTGCTGAGCAGTCGGGTTAGAACAGATAAAAGGAAATACTTCTTCACCCAAAGAGTGATGAACATATGGAATTCACTGCCACAGGAGGTGGTGGCAGCTGCAAGCATGGACAGTTTCAAGAGGGAATTGGATAAACATATGGGGCAGAAGTCCACCAGTGGCTATTAGCCACAGGGTATAGATGGGAACTCTCAGTCTGGGGCAGGTGATGCACTCTATTCTTGTTGCTGGAGGGGGCAGCAGTGGGAGGGCTTCTGGTGCCCTGGCCCCACTGCTGGACCTCCTGATGGCACCTGGTATATTTTGGCCGCTGTGTTACAGAGTGTTGGACTAGATGGGCCATTGGCCTGATTCAACATTGGCTTCTCTTATGTTCTTATGTTCATATGTTCTTACCTCACAGGGTTTCTGTTGTGGGGAGGGGACGGGGAAGGAGATTGTAAGCCGCTTTGAGACTCCTTCAGGTAGTGAAAGGTGGGGTAT
>JAPDNY010001976.1:0-11506 GCA_029375565.1 Gekko gecko | reverse complement strand
CATCTTTTGTGTATGTGACAAACAACATGTAGCATCATCAATATATTGATCAACCAATAGTAGCTCCCAAACTTATCTCATTAGGAGTAACACCTCCTTTTCTCTGGCGGGAAACAGGTGCCTAACACCTAACTGGTGCTAAGCTATCTAGCTAAGAATTAGCATGCATAAACAAACTGGTCAACTCTTTCATGACTGAAGGGAGCGACATTTACAAAATCCCATCACGCTCCCATCTCTTCCTGTTTTTCCTTCTTGCTCTGGCCCTCTTCCCCTTTTCTGCCCTAGTTGTTTCCACCCACCTGGCTTTCATAGTCTGGAGCTGCCCTGGGACGCAGCACTGTTCTTCCCAGGCTGCTGTCTCGGGTACCAGTAAGGTCCTCCAGCATCCCTCCAGCCCTGCCTTCCCCAGATGGGCTGAAGCTGCAGCCTGAGCATGGCCAGCTCCCCTGGCCCTCTTGCGGGATGCTGCCACGGACATCAGCTTCCTTTTAGCCACACGGGCTGATCAGCAGGTTGTCAGGCCAGGGGGCAGCTGAAGGCTTCCACCAGCCTCTCTGGCATCTTCTGTATCACCAGCCACCAGGCCATTTGGCACTGTCTCTGCAGGGCTGCCCCAGGGCATCATTAAGTCACTGGGTCCTGCCATGGTTTGCTAAAGCTCCAGGGAGAAGCCAGGTTCCTTTGCATTATTTGCAGCCAATCCACCCTGCTTGTTTATACTGATATAAAGACTAGGGGAATAAACCAGACGGCCATTGGACTGTTTTTGGATGGCAACAGAATTAAAGCACAGATTTATTAGCAGAGATGCTGTGTTTTGTGTCCAACGAGAGATTCAGGGCCTTTGCAATCAGCCCCCCAACTAAAGTTAGACTTCCCTGTATTGAGTTATTCTATTTTGAAAAGGCTGCTACAAGACAATCTGTGAAAATGCCTGGAAGAAAAAAACGAACAAGAAAGAAAAACCCTAATTTGAGTGGTGCGCCCAGTTGTGAAAGCGTACACTCTGCATCTCGTTTCCAAGTGTCAGCTTCTGCTCTGATTTGGGGCTCAGAAGAAGACAGCTCTGTGTGTACACAGCAGGAGCCAAATCTGAACAGTACTGATTGCGTGGAGGTTTCTGGCCTCGCTAATGAAGGAGATGAATGCACATCTGAACCCATGAGGCTGCCTTATACTGAACCAGACCCTCGGTCCATCGGAGTCAGTGCTGGCTATTCAGACTGGCAGTGGCTCCCCAGCAGAGGTCTTTCACATCAGCTACTACCTAATCCTTCCAGCTAGAGATTCAGGAGATGGAGTCTGGGACCTTCTGCATACAAAGCAGATGCTCAGCCACTGAGCCACAGCCTGCCCCCCCACTTAAAGGTACATATGATGCTTTTTTAAAATGTAGAGAAAGAGCTGGAGCAAGGCAGATACTGAACCAGTGTTCCGTTTGCTGGCCAGTACATATGTTAAAAACATTGCCACACCTGCAGGAAAAACAGGGCTACAAGTAGGGTTGCCAAGCTCCAGGTAGGGCCTGGAGTTCTTCCAGAATTGCAGCTGATCTCCAGGTTACAGAAATCAGTTCCCTTGGAGGAAAGGGCAGCTTCAGTGGGTGGACTCAGAGGCATCATATCCCCTCTGACCTCTGCCTAGGGTTGCTGGTTCCCAGTTTGGAGGTGGGGGATCCCCCAGTTAGGAGCCTCTCCCCCCCCCCCGCTTCAGGGCTATCAGAAACCAGGGGAACCCCCCCCCAAAAAAACAGGCAAGAAACCGAAAGTAAACGTGACATGCCTATGCCACCTGTAAGTGACATTAGGTACATTGGTGGCGTCGGGAGGGGGACACTCTGGTTTTCGGGCAGAACTCTATGGTGTGAAGCTAATTCTACCATAGAGTTTTGCCCACAAACCAGAGCATCGTCACTGATGTGCCTACATCATCTGGAACAGATGTAGGCACATCGCATTTATGTCCTGCTGCTTCTTCCTTCCCTCCCGGTAAGTGCACCCCCTATCCACCACCCACTCGGCTGAGGGACCTGGCAACCCTACCTAGGTATAGCCATGAAACCTCCAGCAGCTCCCCAAGCCAGAGTCGTAAACCATAGCTCGGGGGGGGTAATTTGCATGTGTGTTGATATGTACCCACAAAAGAATTGTGTGTCCCAGTTGAACAGAAAGCAACAGCCACTTTTTTCTTGCTCCTTCACGTATCAATACGGCGTGTCATCCTTCTCACCTTCTCCTAAAGATTTTCATCATATGCCCAACAGTTTTAAAGAACCCTCTGTTAATTTGATTGACCTCGTCTGTCCCTTCCTGTATTTAACAGACTTAAAATGGGCATTATTGTGCGGTTATATATAATATAACTCAAATGTCCCTTTTAAATGGGTAGTATGTAGACTATTATTTATTACCCTTCTAAGCCGCTTTTACTTTTAAAAGTTTGGCCCTGCTGTCTTGGGGCTTCCAGCAGTTTCCTGTCTGGGCTCTGAGGCTGTCCCATACCTGCCGACCTTCAGCACTACTACAGCATTGGGTTGCTCCCAGACTAGCCACTGGCTCTTCTCTGACCACTCAGCTGGGATTTTTATTGTTGAGCGTTAATCTCTGTATCCTCCCTACGCCACTTCTTATAACTGAACAGCCATACAAGCTTTATAGGTGTGCTCACTAATCAAAACACTGCTGCGCACTGAGGCGTGGTTGAAGGGACTGGGAGCTGAGAAAGAGCCCCTCGCGTCCACCGATAATATCCTAAAACTCTTTTGTTTTTCACTGGAAAGCTTGAACGAGCCTGTCTTTTGAAAAGATGCAATTTGTACTCATTAATACTACTCCTCTGGCATTTCCCTGTTGCCTGCACTTTTCCCCATGAAAAATAATTTCAAAAATAAAAAATGGTGCAAAGAGGAGAGCAAACATAAGACATTGGATGCCATCAGGTCACGCTCCCCTTCAGCATGTAATTAATGAGCACGAATACTGCAGCAGGATCCTGATGGTTTCCTTTTGTGAGAAGTGAGCAGTCAAAATCGCTTTCCTCCTTTTTTGTGGAAACTGCGTGTTTCGGTGAAAGAAGAGCAATGCAGTCCTTAGCTAGAGTTGCCAGCTCTAGGTTGGAGTATTCCAAGAGATTTGGAAGGTGGAGCCGGGGGGGGGTTGGAGAGCAGAGGGGTCTCAGTGGAGAGTGTATGATGTCCACACTGCAAAGCAGCCATTTTCTCCAGGGGAACTTTCATCTGGAGATCAGTTGTAATTCCAGGAGATCTCCTGGCCCCACCTGGAGGATGGCAAACTCAGCTCTGACTAAGCACAGTCCTACTCTGGGCTGAGGAGGATACCACTCTGCTTCAGGTTGCCCGGTTGCACTGTAGGTTTGGTCAGCTTCAGGTAGTTCTAAAGAAAAATGGTGCAGAGGAAACCTGTGTTGTGCACAACGCTAACCCTGCCGCTGTAAGAGCTTTTTATATCTTGTGGGCATAATTTTTGGACAGAGAGGAATAATTAATTCTCTGGGTTGGGAGTGGGAAGGCAGTTGAAGCCCTGTGTGTGTAGTGGTTCAAGTGGTGGATTAGGTCTGGGAGACCCAGTTTCAAATCCTCATTTTGTCATGGAAGCTTGCTGGGTGACCTTGGGCCAGTCACACACATTCTCATCCTCACGGGGTTGTTGTTGTGAGGATAAAACGGAGGAGAGAAGAACCATGTAAGCTTCTTCTGGTCCCTTTTGGGGAGAAAGGCAAGGTATAAATAACAACAACAATAGTCTACACCAGTGTTTTTCAACCTTTTTTGTGCAAAGGCACACTTTTTTCATGAAAAAAATCACGAGGCACACCACCATTAGAAAATGTTAAAAAAATTTAACTCTGCCTATATTGACTATATATAAAGTAATTCTCTTGAATAGGAATCAAATAAACACAAAGAAATTATTTTATAATTACTTTATTATGAAATAATAATACTTTATTTTATAATTGTTCATATTTCTGTTTACTTATTATCAAAATAAACACAAAAGAAATCAAATAAACACAAGGAAATTTTTCATGTGAGCCGAAGCCGCATGTTACGGATGAAATGGAATTTTTCCCACGGCACACCAGACAATATCTCACGGCACACTAGTGTGCCGCGGCACAGTGGTTGAAAAACGCTGGTCTACACTGCAGTCCTTTGCAGAGTTACTCCAGGCTAAGCCCTTTGTTTACAATGAGTTTAGACTGGAGTAACTTTGCATGGGATTTCACTGTGGTTGCATCCTTTTGTGTAATTATTGCCAATGGATTTGTAATCCTGAGCTGCAGATAAACTCAGTGGGTGGATTCACCATGGCAAACTTCTGTTCCCCTATGCAGTTCAGGGATATCCTGCAGTGATGCCTTTTTAAACAATGAAATTAATTGCATGCTCCAGAGAGACTCTTCTTGTTTGCAGTATTTGGGATATTTTATTCCAAAGGAATGGGATGAGGGCTGGCCAGAACAAAGGGTTCTCTTCCATTGTCTTTGCCAGGGCTCTCTACAGTGCCCTGAGTGTTCAGGGTTTTAAAATGTTAACTTGTGTGAATGCAAGCTGGTGGTACCATTCACAACATACATTCAGTATCCTCTTCAAATAACAGGGTGGGGTGGGTGTTGTGTTGAAACATAGAATTTTGGTCCCTATTTACTGAAGGAAGTTTGTGTCCAGTAACATAAAAACTTCTGTGGCCAGTCATTTTGAGCAGAGCTTCCTGGATAACTTCTTCAACAAGGCAAGTTTGTTCCTGCTCCACCAAGAGTTATTCATAGGGGGAAGATAAGGACTGCTGAACAGACACAGGGAGAGTACAAATTGCTATTCTTCATTTGCTTTCAGATGGAGGAGGGGCATAATGACTAATGCAGAGCAGGAAATCCCATTTCTCTCCTCCACCACTGTTGCTGACTCCCCCCACCCCGCAGCCCATTGCCACTGATGGTCAGCTCTTCCACACTGCCTGTCTCACTCTCTCTGGGTGCATTCAGACGTGCCGTTTGAGCTGCTTTCGGCACGGCTCAGAAACGGCTTTTACGTGCGCGTTCACACACCCAACATCTGCCCACCGTCCTCAGCCGTCGCTTTCTGGAGCAAACCCCCCTTTAAAGTGGAGTATTTTGACACCACTTACCGAGTGGTGTTTTCCTGATTCTCCGATTCAAGCCGTACTTTCCGCTGTCTGATCGCTCCGTCAAGCCACTTCCGGGTGCTTCAACCCCCCCTCCCCTCTGGGAAGCTGCCTCCGGCTTCCGGTTTTAGTCCGCCATTTTTTTTTCCCTTAGCGGTGTGCGCTTGAGCGGAGCTCCGCTCCTAAGTTAAATAAAGAAAAGCTTCAATGGTGCCTAGTTTAGGCATTTAGATGACTCCGGGATCTCGGGGAGGCCAGTTTCGGAGAGAAAATGTAAAAAGTAGTCTTCATTTAAACTTTAAAGGGACCGGTTAAGATCACTCTTCTGCGCACACGCCAAACTTTTAGTTCGGGAGAGGGCTGCCTGTGCGCATGCTCAAAGGAGAGGGCAAAAAAACCTCACCTGCAGGAGGACGGCGGGGAGCTCCGAAGGAGGAGGTCAGTGTGATCGCGATTCTCCAGTTTAAAAAAAACACACATCGTGCCGGAGCAGTTTAAACCACTCCAGCACGCTGTCTGAACGCACCCTCTGTGTGTTTTCACCCGTGTTTTCCCAGTGGCAAAATAAAACAATAAGTCCAGTGGCACCTTGAAGACTAACATTTGTTTCGGTATGGGCTTTTGTGAGCCAGAACTCACTGCTTCAGATAGGTGGAAAGGAAATCGTTTTGGGAGTACTTACAGGGGAAATTACAGAATGGGAGAGAGGAGGAAGAGTTTTGTGATGAGGGTTGCCAGCTGTCTGGAGAGAGAACAATGACCTGTCCTTTTAATTGAGGCTTCATGGGATGTTCTTTGCCAGGTGATGTTATTTTCTTCCATGCCATGAAAGGCTTCAGCTGTCCACACATTCCGTCTCTATTCAATGGGCAGGACAATTTTCTCCAGGCCTGTGGGCAGCCCTGTCTGTGATCAGAAATACTATAATTACCTCTAGGGCCGAAAAATGGAGTTGAAAAGGTGCGGGAATGGGGGAGGACAGGTTAGGGGGAGGGTCAGATTCTTTCCTCCTCCTCCTCCTCCTCCTCCCTGCTGTGCTATAGATATTAGTCCCCTTCCCTCCCCCACCAGAGTTGAGTCATGTCTTGATTACTCTCCCACGTATTAAAAAGAAACTCCCTGCAAATCAGCACAGCAGGTGAATTGAACCTTTGTTCGCCCTGATGTGCTATTTGTAGGCAATTGTTTACATGGGGGGGGCATCAAAAGTGGAGTGCGCCACTTGAAGCCTGTGGTGAGCACAATCTCTTTTAGCAGTCTGCCACTTCAGCAGTTCGAAAGCAACAAATTGCAAGTAGATAAATAAGTACTGCTTCGGCGGGAAGGTAACAGCGTTCCATGCGCCTTGGTGTTTAGTCACGCCGGCCACATGACCACATAAATGTCTTTGGGTTGGAAATGGAGATGAGCACCGCAACCCTAGAGTCGGTTTCAACTGGCTTTCAAGCAAGGGAACTTTACCTTTACCTTACTTCAGTATCTTGCATATGTTGACAGGCTGGCCACTTAAATTACTGTTGATTTTGGATTTGGAACTTTTGGAGGGCGGGTGTGAAGGATTGTGTCGGCAACGATTTGCTCCTTGGTTCTCTTACCACACTTTGCCCAATTTCAGTCTGATTTATTTTAAAAACTTTGTAAACATAGTATGACCATTAAATCTGCAATACAAGTGTGGGAGGAAAATACTAACAAACACATCCCCCCACTTTACTAAGATTCATCATCTTGCTGCGTCCTTATTTTTTCCTTCTGTTAGTCGTTGCTCTTTCTGTTTTTAATCACAAACACATAATTAATGTCATAAATTGAGGCTGTTGGTGCTGCAAAATACTAGATGAGAGTGGCAACCAATTTGTGGATTAAATGGAGAATGGACTTTTCAAATTAAATTTGGACCATCATCTAGGAAACCAGAGGTGAGTGACAAGACACTGTATCTTTTGAGCAACTGGTAACAAAAACAACTGAGTTGCAGAACTGTCTGTTAAGGTCCATATGTGATTAAGACTGCCAGGTGAGAGTCCAAAGAGTTTGCTGTGCTGTGATAAGCGCTAGATGACGTTGATGTGTTCTGTGTGTAATTGAAACGCCTTCTTTATAATCTTACGGTTTATGGTGGTTATCAGCTGGCACTCTCTGGATCAGATGTCAGCTCCTACATGAACTCACTGGATGGCCTTGGCCAAACCACTGTTTTCTCAGCCTCTCATGTGCTATTTATTTACATATATATGCCCTGCTTTTCAGGGCCGGCCCCTGGTGTCTGGGTGCCCTAGGCAAGACAGCTTCGGGCGCCCACCCCACCGGGGATGCCAACCTCCCGGTGGGGCCTGAAGACTGGGGGGCGGCAGAGCGCCGGCTTCCCTGGAGGCTCCGCAGCTGCGGGGCCCCCAGGAAAGCAAGGGAAGGGGTGGAGGCTCTAGTCCCCGCCCCCTCCCTCCCAGCGCCGGCTTTCCTGGAGGCTCCGCATCTCCTCTTCATCCCCCCCACTCCTCAGGGACAAGTTTTCAGCTGACCCACCAAGGCGGCACAAAAGCAGCCTCTACTCAAAAAGCGGGGGAGGGACCATCCTTGGGGGATCATGGATACTGAAAGTGGGGATAGGGAGGAAGGGGAATTCTCCTCAGATCAGCAGTCTGAGGAGCTCATTGTTCCTGAGCAATCTCCATGCTTATTCAAGCCAGAGGACTACCCTTATCTGCTAAGCAAAGCCCTGGCAGCTTTAGAACTTCAGGAGACCACTTCTGATGAGGAACACCCAGCCAAGTCTGGCCCCAAAACCGGACCCTTCCCAGAATTTTTTGAGTGAAGGGTGAGGACAGAATGGCTTAAGCCAATGGCCAATCAACAGTTCCCTGCCACTGTTAAGAGGCTCTATGACTTACCCTCCTATGCCAACAATATGTTCCAGGTCTCACTAGTAGATGCCCCGACAACATCCCTCCGGTCATATGACCCACTCTCTGAGGATGGTCAAGGGGCTGCGAGAGATGTACTGGATAAAAAGGTGGAGATAGCATTAAAGAAAGCGTATGAGATGGTGGCCTTGGCCATCAAGGCATCCTCCGCAGCTTCTCTTGCCACTAGAGCAGCCATAGTCTGGCTTAGAAAAATTATCCAATTTATTCCAGGAGACAACTGCAAACTCCTAGAAGGCATAAACAAGGTCATGAAATCCACTGCCTTCATGGCAGATGCCTCCCTGGATATAATTACATTCCTAGCCAGAGCCATGTCATCTGTGGCAGTTGTCCGAAGGGTGTTCTGGTTGAGAGCATGATAAGCAGACTGCATATTGTTGCAGCCTACCCCTTCCAGGGTGATAGGCTTTTTGGCAAGGCACTGGGATAAAATCTTGGTGGAGACCTGGGATAAGAAAACAGCTATGCCTAAAACCCAAAGATGTAGTGATAGGAGAACCAACCCTCCATTCCTTTCTCTCTCAAAGCACTCTCCTACGATTCAAGTAAGACTACAAAAAGAATACCTGGAGCTCAGCTAGATCCTCCTTTGAAAGAGGATTCAATAATGCCAAGTTCAATCAACAGGCCACCAACAGGGATGGCAAGAGCCAATCGAGGCAACAAGTCCCCCAACGCATGACTATCACTCCTTATTGGTAGGGGGATGGCTGCTCCACTTCCAAGACCCTTGGAGCAGCACACAGGCAGACTCTTGGACACGCCATAGAGTTCTGGACAATGTCACCAGAAAGATTTATCTCTTCTCTGCTTTGCAAGAACAAGCAGAAGCAGCTAATTACAAACAAAGCCATGCAACATTTTTTAGACATCAGGGCAGTGGAAGCAGTCCCAGTATCTGAACAGGGATGGGGAGTTTACTCAATCATTTTTACAGTCCCCAAGAAAAATGGAGACTAAGAGGACAATCCTGGACCTGAAGTTTCTAAAGAAATACATCCAACTCTGACAGTTCCAAATGGAAACATTCAGGTCCATAGCGGAGGCCCTGCAACCAGGAGAGTTTATGACATCCATGGACTTGACAGAAGCTTACTTACATATCCCCATTCTGCCCACCCACAGACATTTTATGAGGTTCTGCATCAGAAGTGCTCGCCTGCAATTCAGAGCTCTGTTCTTCAGCTTGTCAATGGCTCCCAGAGTATTCTCAAAGGTACTTATCCATCCAATCATCTAATTGAGGAAGAAGGGGATACACATCCACCCATATCTCGACGACCTCTTGATAGGATCAGGATCCAAAGATAAGTTCATCACAGATACAGAGGAGACCATTTGATGTTTGCAACACCTCGACTTCCTGGTCAATCTACAAAAAAGCTTCGTTATGCCAACAAGACGTCTAGAGCACCTGGGGGTCATGATAGATACCGAGACACCATGGTTTTTGCTCCCAGAAATCAAAGTCAAGAAGACTATTCAGCTGACAAGGGAAGTGACCATTGCCACATCCACACAGCTCATGTCCTTAGCCAAGATCCATGGACTAATGGTGGCCAACAACAAGGTCATTCAGTGGGGACACCTACACTCCAGACCACTTCAAAATTTACCCAGACTGTACCAGTTACAAGTGATGATCAAATCCGCCATGAGTGTACAGGTCCCCTCAACAGTCAAGTCCAATCTACATTGGTGGATGGACAGACAGAATCTCCTACAAGGCAAGATCTTTCACGTCACCGCTCTAAAAAACATTTTCACAGATGCCAGTCTGACAGGATGGAGAATGATGCTGGATGGTATCCCAGCCAGAGCAGATGATCACGGCATGAAGCCAAACTTCCCATCACCCTACAAGAACTTCAAGCAACATGTCTGGCAATGTTACATTTCAAGAATAGGATATTGAGTCACCATGTCCTGATTTGCACGGACAACATAGCTACCAAGACCTACCTCAACAACCAGGGTGATCCAAGTCCTCCACGCTCCACAAGGAAGCCACCTTGATCCAATGTTGGGCCGAATCTCACCTGGCATCCATTTGGGCCAAGCGCATCAGAGTGATAATGCACACGCAGGCGGACTGGCTCAGCAGAACAACTATAAGAGAGGGAGAATGGTCACTCAAGAAAGAACTCTTCCTGATGATCACCAGACATTTTGGAACACCACTGAGGGATCTGTTTGCCTCGCCAGTCAATCACCAACTACTCAGATATTTCACACATTTCTTCCACCCTCAAGCCGAAGCCATGGATGCCCTGACTCCTCACTGGCCAGAAGATCTACTGTTTGCCTTTCCAACACTCCCAGTCATATCCAGGATGATCGAGAAGATTCAGGAACAAAGGGTGACAGTCCTGATGGTGGCTCCCTTTATGGCCACAGTATCCATGGTTCTTGGTGATCCAGGAACTGGCAGTGGGAACCCCACTTCACCTACCAGTATCACCAGACTTGCTAACTCAGGGGCCACTGTGGCACCCTCATCCAGAATGGCTGCATCTGACAGTCTGGAAATTGAACAGCAAGTGTTCTTGAAATCTGGTTACCCTCATCTTGTTGGCTTCCAGGAAACAGTCAACAATCCAAATATATACATGTCTTGGAAAGCCTTTCACCGATGGTTTAGAAGGAAGGGGATCCCCCCCACAGAATCCTTTCTTGGATACAGTCCTAAACTTCCTGCAGGATGGTGTTTCCTTCAAGAACTCAAAAATCCTCCGCAGACCCACAGGTTCCCTATGTAGAGACTCCATGCTGTGCTTACCGCACTGACCAGAGCTCCATTCGAACCAATTAAGCCATGTCTCTGTGTTTTTCATAAAGACAAGATGATCCTATGTACTGATCCTACCTTCTTGCCAAAGGTCGTCAACTTTCCACAGAACACAGGAAATCTGTTTGCCATCCTTCTGCCCTAAGCCACAACACCCCAAGGAAAAGCTGTGTCATACTAGACATAAGGAGATGTCTCAAGACCTTTCTAGTTCAGACAGAAGACTTTAGGAAATCGGACTCCTTTTTCATCAGCATATCTCCTCCAAACCTTGGCAACAAGATATCAAAGAATGCAATCAGCATTACACTGAAATCCTGTACCATGGAGGCCTACAAGGCCCTCAGACTGGAGGTCCTCAAGGATATTACAGCCCACTCCGCCAGGAGTGCTTCAACCAGTATAGCATTTCTCAACCATGCCATGGTAGAAGAGGTCTGCAAGGCTGCCACATGGTCTGTGCTGTCCACCTTCATCAGACACTACAGGCTGAACTTCTACAAATCTGCAGACAGTACCTCCGGCAGAAGAGTACTACAGCATATAATCCCAACCAGAGACGATGACCCACCCACATAAGGGGCACTGCTCTTGGAGATCCCAAGATATCATCTGCCTCAGAGGGAGAATGACCCTTGGCCACT
>JAPDNY010001975.1:0-11507 GCA_029375565.1 Gekko gecko | reverse complement strand
GAAACAGTCAGCTCCTTTGACCTATCTGGAATGGAATCTGGTTTAGCTGAGTGTCTAAGAGAATGAGCTATGTTCCTGATTCAAATCTCATTTCTGCCACAAATTTTAATCTTACTACTCCCAATCAGTCACAGTCTTCCATCTATAACACTGGGTAATATACTAGCCCACTATATAGATACTTGTGAGGATTACAGCAAGAGGTGTGTGAAGTACTTGGAACCTGAAGTTGCTGTATAAATGCTAAGCATAACTGCTGTCATGTTGAAATAACCAGATTTTTACTCTTAATATTTTCAATTATTGTAACATTCATTAGTAAGTGCATTTATGTTTATGACTTTAATTTCCTACCTGTGATAGATTGTCCCAATCTGATGCAAAATGCTTTTTTGAAAATTTATTTCAGGGTTATCACAGACCAAACCACTATATTGCTACACAAGGTAAGATAATCTCACATCAGAATTTCCAGATGTATATGTATATTCATCTTTAAAATGCCACATGTACTGGTGAAGGTTTACATTTTCATTTAGGTGTAGTAAATAGACAGCTGTTCAGCCCAGATATCTGATGTTCTCCTAATCTCACATAGAATTTAAGAGACTTGATATTGTTTTTGACTAACAGTTCTGTTGTACAAGACATGGGGGTGTTTAGGGTAAATCATACTTAATGACATGGCTGACACTTCTCCATATCTAACATTTTCAAATACATTAGGTCTAAACTAGATGTGGTAGTGGCTGGCATGTTTCTTTTCTCATGTCCATCACATGTCCATCTCATCTCTCCTTATATATATAATTGTGTTTTGGTCATGGACTCTCCTGAACATTCCACATGCTCCCTCAACCTTTGGCTCTCTGATCTGTCACTCAGAGGGTATCTCTAGCCACTGGCTACATTGCCTGAGTCCCGCCCAGCTGCCACTCAAGAGTACTCGCATGCCATTGGCCGGGTGCTGGGTTTGCTCCTCTTCCCCGCCCACTCCTTCAGCCACTGTGCCCTGTCAGAATTTCTGGCAGACAGCTTTCTCTCTTGATGAAGACACTTTCCTCCTGTGTGGGACTAATTTTCCCCTCAGTAGCTGTTGGTAAGTATAACGAAATGGCAGTTACCTGTGTCTGTAAGATGACTGTTGTGTGTTTAAAGTGTTCTCCAATAAGGCTTAATTGAGCTGTAGTTCCAGAGAGAGGCCTGCAGGGGCCACTCACTGGGTTGAATGGGGCTTCCTCATCTGCTGGCCTACAGTTCCCAGCTGCCCCAAGGCCAAAAAGTGTGGGAAAATGACGACTGTCCCAAGGGGCGAGGCAGCATCAATATAGACTCCAGCCCATACAGGGAGGAGGCAGTCTTCATCCCACAGGAGGTTGGGAAAGGCTCCTGCCACCTGTGCTGACCAGCCTGTCCAGACCACTAGATATGTGGGGACACCTTGGGAGGCAACAGAAATTCAGCCATAATTGTGTAAATAGTTAAATAAATCCTTTTATTTGGGCTAATAATCTGTGTTGTGCTCTGACCACATAGTCTCCCCTGCTCTACACAATACCAAAGGAAAGGCCGGACCCTTGGGTTGCCAGATTTCCAGGGATCCCCCAAAGATTGGGGATTCCATCTCCAAATAGGGAGATTCGGCCAGAGGGGTCTCACTGTTCCTCTAAAAAGGCAGTGGCAATTCAGTGAGTGGTGGGAGTGAACTTAAGGAGTGAGATATGTGCACAGGACAAGGGTGGGAGGCAAACAGCTGAGTTGTAAACTGGAGCCCATTTCGCCACAGTAGGCAACCAAGCTTGGTTCAGACAAAGGAAGGACACCCTTTGCAGGTCTTTGTGAGGAACTCATTGGGGCTAGGCCTGACTAGGGTTGCCATCTCCCAAGTAGGGAGATTCCTGGAGATTTTCTGGTAGAGTCTATGGAAGCCAGGGTTTGGGGAAGGGAGAGGCCTCAGCTGAACAGAATGCCATAAAGTGCACCTTCCAAAGCAGTTATTTTCTCGGGGTGGGTGGGGAGAGCTGTTCTCTGGAGTTCAGTTGTGATACCTGGTGATCTTCAAGCTCCATCTGGAGGTTGGCTACCCTAAGCATAGCAGTCAGTGCTTCAGAGCAGGGTCTGCTAGATCCAGGTTCTTGTTGTAGAAGCTGAGTGGGTGATTTTGGACCAGTCACAGACTTTCAGCCTAACCTACCTCACAGGGTTGTTGTGCAAGTCAAAAGGGGAAGAGGAGAATGATGTAAGCTGCTTTGGTCCCCATTGCAGAGAGAGACTACTTTTCATCCTGGGAAACCTTTATTGCCAGTCTCCAGGTGAGGGGTGGAGATAACTCAGAGTTACAACTGCTCTCTAGATGGCAGAGATCAGTTCCCCTGGAGAACATGGTGGACTCTGTGTCCTTATACTCTGCTGAGATGCACCCCCATGACAACCAATGTGACATGGAAGTCAGGGTTTCAGAGCACCGTGGAGGCCACAGATGGGGGGGAGATGGAAGAGTGAGGGGGAAATAAAGGTAGGTTGATGCTTGGCTGAGAAGGAGATAGGGTTGCCAACTCCAGGTGGGAAATTCCTGGAGATTTGAGAGGTGGAGCCTGGAGAGGGTGAGGTTTGAGGGGGGTAGGACCCCAGACAGGTACAATGCCATAGACGCCACCCTCCCAACCAGCCATTTCCTCCCGGGGAAGCATTGTTGCTAATCTCTATTGTTGCTAATCTCAGAATTACAACTGATCTCCAGGAGGGAGGGGGAGGAGATGGAAAGCTGAAATCAGGGGCAGATAATGGCAGGTTGATGATTGGCTGGGAAGGAGATAGGGTTGCCAACTCCAGGCTGGGAAATTCCTGGAGATTTGAGAGGTAGAGCCTGGAGAGGGTGAGGTTTGAGGAGGAGTAGGACCCCAGACAGGTACAATGCCATAGACGCCACCCTCCCAACCAGCCATTTCCTCCCGGGGAACCATTGTTGCCAATCTCCAAGTGTGGGGTGGAGATCACTCAAAATTACAACTGATCTCCAGGAGCGAGGGCAGAAGTCAGCTGCAGTCAGAGGGGCAGATAATGGTAGGTTGATGGTTAGTTGGGAAGGAGATGGGGTTGCGAACTCCAGGTTGGGAAATTCCTGGGGATTTGAGAGGTGGAGCCTGGAAAGGGTGAGGTCTGAGGAGGGGCTGGACCTCAGACAGGTACAATGCCATAGACTCCATCCTCCAAACCAACCATTTCATCCTGAATAACAATTGTTGCCAATCTCCAGGTGAGGGCTGGAGATCACTCAAAATTACGGCTGCTCTTCAGGTAGCAGAGATCAGTTCCTCTGGAGAAAATGGTAGACTCTGTGTCATTATACCCTGCTGAGGTCGCCACAGCAAATTGATGCTGAGTGTACAAGGCCTTGGCACTCTCCCAGGTGTACAAGGCCTTGGCACTCTTTCTTGAGCTCGTTGTTTTTATTTCCACAATGGGCCTTATTCCTAGTTCACATATAAAGAAGGGTGGAAGTTGAGAGGGATGATGAATCTTCTCCTTCATATGTCTTATCTGCTCTCTGTCCAGTTTCTTCAGCCTTTTTTCTCGGTTCCCAGCTCACTTGTCTTATTGTAGCTACCAACTGTAGGAAGATAAGGGAAGAGAGAGAGATGGAAAGAGGGGAGGATTCAGTGCCCCCTCCCACGAAGTCTTTGTACTGTTAGGCTGCAGTGTAGGTAATTGTGGTAAAGGTAACAGATATGTAAACCCAGCTTGGTGCTGGGCTTGCATATGTGCCTTGGTCTCCTCCCCCATTTCTCGTGCATTGACTACACAATAACTATAGCTATTAGTTATGATGAATGCAGGTATGCAGTTTAATCACAATTAGTCCCACACATGTGAATCCACATGAAGTGTGATCCTAAACCAATGTTTAATAAAAGTTTAGAATCCCAGTTAGTGGGGGGGGATAATAACAATTAATCCACATACCTAGAATCATATGCCACAGTTTTAGTGTTTGACTGCAATTCTCAGCACAGGAAGGGAAAGAAAAGGGTGTGTTCCAGGCTGACAGCAAGTGGTGGTACCTTCACTGATTTATATGGAACCACCAATAAAACCCTCCACTTTTTATGCAAATGTCATATGGGACTAGTGGCCGTCAAAAGAACAGAATGTCTTCTCTTGTACTATACAGCAAGGAAATAAACATCTTGTGAGCTATGGAGGCTTTTAAAAAGCAAGCTTAAAGCGCAGTTTGATACATTGTAGCCACCGTACATTATAACATAAAGGTAAAGGCAAAGGTTTCCCTTGCTCGAAAGCCAGTCAAATCTGACTCTAGTGGGCAGTACGCATCTCCGTTTCCAAGCCAAAGAGCCAGCACTGTATGAAGACTTCTCCGTGGTCATGTGGCTGGCATGACTAAATGCCGAGGCACACAGAAAGCTGTTACCGTCCCACTGAAGCGGTACCTATTTATCTACTTGCAACTTCTTGCTTAGAAACTGCTAGGTTGGCACGCTGCACTAGGGTCTCAATTGCTGAACTACAGACTTTCCAGTCTGCAGCTCAGTGTCTTAACCTCTGAGCAACCATGGCCCACATTATAACATACTTACCTAAATTAATATTCCAACACTGAAGGTGAAGCAGACGTTTCTTGAGGTCTACATTTTGTGTGTAGATATATCTTTTCTACCTGGAGAAGACTACACAGAGCTGAAATTGCATCAGTTCTCCACTGCTGTACTTTGAACTAGATTTTCAGTTTTCTGTAAATTAATAATTACTTTTCCCAAATAGTTTTTGTAATGTATCCACTGGAGAACATGGGCTCTGGACAGCCATGTGCTTGGACTGGTTCTAACCGGTCCACCATGTGGCCAGGCGAAGGGCCTGAGCTTCGCCCCGAAGGACAATGGACTAGTGGATCCTGACTCCCCTCCAATGGAGGAGCAGGAGTTAATCCAATCAATGTAAATAGCGAATCACCGGGTGTGTGTGTGTTTGGGGTGTGGGTCACTTGGGAATAAAAGCCGGCCTGCGAGCCGGCTCAGTTGTCTTGTTCTTCATCTAATAAAGTATGTGAGAGCTGAAATCACTAGTAAGTCTCAGTACTTTTCAGTTTTACAGGGAGCAGAATGTCATGCTTGGTTTACACAATCCAATAATCACAATGGTTGTTTCTCTTATCTGTAACTTTTATGCTTCTTTGATAAATTAAAGCGAAGTCCTTAGGATTAAAAATTCCTTCAAAGCTTTCTTCTTTTTTTGAAGCATGCACATATGATAGTTGTTACTCAGTCTTTCCCCATTGTTGCTGAGTGAACAAACTCAACAGTCTGACCTTATGTAGGGATGTTTCCATCTCCTTCTCTTGCCAGAGAAAAAGAATAAAGACTGTTGTTTTTACTATGTTAGCATTGCCTCTTTAAAACCCCACTTTATGTCAATTTATTATCATTCATGGCTGCCAGGACCCTCGGGGTGGGGCACACCCCACTCTATCTCTGGCTTCCTGCTATTGCTCAGAGCAGCAGCAGAACACACATTTTTAAAAAAATGTGTGTCCTACTGCTGCTCTGAGCAGTAGCAGGAAACCAGTGCTCTCAGTGCTCTCTAGGAATCACCAGAATTTCTATGGCTTCACCATAGAGCTTCTGGCAATTCCTAGAGGGTTTGATGTCACTTTAGAGTTTTCATACATTTGCTGACAGCTGCCCCCCCATGTCTCCACCTCCTGTTCTCCTGCTGGTTCCTGTGCCTTGCCTGGTAACCCTATTATCTTTTTTTGGTAAATACAATTTATTATTGGATATATCACATGTTCATACAATTTAAACACACCAATACATATCCATTTTTCTTTCTCCCTCTCCCCCCCAAACAAGGCTTCCCGCACTGCACCAACCCCATTGATATTTCTCTTATGCAGTTACATATACTACTAAACATATTTTCTTTTACTAATGGTAACAATACAAAAGTCTAATTCTCTTTCAATTTCTTCTTAATAGCTATCAAAACAAATCAAACCACGCTTAACATCCCAGTTTTTCAACAAGTATTCTTGAAAGTCTTTCCAGTCTTCGAAAAAGGTTTCATCTTCTTCGTTGTTTAACTTTCTTGTTAATTTGTCCATTTCTGCCATAAACAACGTCTTTTTAATCCATTCCCATGTTTCAGGTACTTTATCTTGTTTCCAACATTGAGCAAAAGTCAGTCTAGCTGCTGTAATCAAGTACCATAATAGTGTTCTCTTGGCTACATTTATTTCTTCCATTTTAAGACCTAACAATAACATCTGTGGGTCTTTCTTAAAAGTACATTTCAAAATTTTTTGTATCTCATTGTGGATCTCAGTCCAATACTTTACTGCTTTATCACATGTCCACCACATATGGTAAAAAGACCCTTCATGTTTCTTACATTTCCAACATTTGTTAGACATACTTTCATTTATAATAGCAATTTTTTTAGGCGTCATATACCGTCTGTACATCATTTTATAACAATTCTCTTTAACATTTACACAAGTTGAAATTTTCATTGACTTTTTCCACAGATATTCCCAAGATGTCATTAATATCTCATTATTAATATTTACCGCCCATTTTATCATTTGCTCTTTTACAGTTTCATCCTCAGTGTACCATTTCAACAAAACCTTGTACAATTTAGAAATCATTTTTTTACCCTTCTCAAGCCATACAATTTCAATTTCAGTGTTATTTTCTCTAAAACCATGTTCTCTTTTATCGGTCTTAAATAAGTCATAAATCTGTCTATACTTCAACCAATCATATTCAAATTCCACATCAAATCTATCTTTTAACACAAAGTTTTTCCCTTCTAATTTTAAAAAGACTTTTATAAGGTAGCCAATCTAACCCTTGATTTCTTGAATATGGATTAATCACTTCTGCTGGTACTATCCAAAGTGGTCTTTCTTCAGAGAAGAATTTTCTATATCTCATCCAAGTCTCGAACAGTGATCGTCTTATAAAGTGGTGTTTGAAGAATTTGTCTATTTTTACTTTTCCATACCATAAATATGCATGCCATCCAAACTTGTTATCATGCCCTTCTAGAGCCAATAACTTTTTATTTTCAAGATTAATCCACTGTTCCAACCATGTTAAACAGACGGCATCATAATACAGTCTTAAATTTGGTAGTTGTAGACCTCCTCTTTCCTTTGCATCACATAAAATTTCCATTTTAATCCTTGGCTTTCTTCCTGCCCATACAAATTTAGATAATTCTTTCTGCCACGTATCCAGTATTTTCCTTTGCTTTAATATTGGAATAGTCTGAAATAAGAACATCAAACGCGGTAAAATATTCATTTTTACAGTTGCGATTCTTCCCAATAATGATAAATTCAAGGTATCCCATTTCTTCATATCTTGCTGAATTCTATACCAAACCTTTTCATAATTATTTTTGAACAAATCAATGTTTTTCATAGTCAATTCAATTCCTAAATATTTAGTCTTTGTAACTACTTCACATTGAATTTTCTCTTGGAGTTCTGTTTGTCTTTGTTTCGTCATATTTTTGCACATCACTTTGGTTTTACTTTTATTAACGTAGAATCCCGCAACTGATCCAAATTCTTCAATTTTTTCCATCAATTGTGGTATTTTCTCGATTGGATCTTGAATCATGAACATTACATCGTCTGCAAATGCCCTGTATTTATATGCAAAACCTTTCACTGTGAGTCCTTCAATGCTGTTGTCTTTTCTTATCGCTGTCAATAATATTTCCAGTATCCAAATAAACAGCAACGGGGATAACGGGCAGCCTTGGCGTGTTCCTTTTTGAACTTGGAAGAAATCTGTTCTTTCTTTATTTATATTCAAAGCTGCTTTCTGTTCTGAGTAAATTGCCACAATCATGTTTAAAAAGACTGTCCTATATCCATCTTTTCAATAACTTGCAGCATGAACTCCCAATTTAAATTGTCAAAAGCTTTTTCCGCGTCTAAAAAGAGGAATCCAACTTCTTTTTCTGGATGTTTGTCATAGTATTCGATTGCATCAATCACCACTCTTAAATTGTCTCTAATTTGTCTATTTGGTAAAAAACCAGCTTGTTCTTCTGCTATAGTATCTTTCAAATATTTTTTTCAGTCTTTCCGAAATTATTTTTGCAAATAATTTGTAATCATTATTTAATAGTGATATCGGTCTATAATTCTTTACTTCAGTTAAGTCCAAACCTTCCTTGGGTATCAATGAAATATTTGCTTCTTTCCATGAATCTGGGATCCATTTAGTCTTTCTTATCTCGTTCGACAGAAGTACTAAGATAGGGGTTAGCTCCTCCTTAAATTTCTTATAAAACTTTGCTGTAAAACCATCTGGACCTGGAGCTTTGCCCAACTTTGCATCTTCTATCGCCATTGTCACCTCTTCTTTTGTTACTAAACCATTTAATCACTCTTTAATTTGTTTTCCCAGCTCTGGAATTTCAATAGTCTCCAAATATTTCTTAATTTTCTGTTGATCAATTCCTTTCTTTTTAAACAGTTTGGCGTAGTATTTGAAGAAGACTCTTTTTATGCCTTTCAGATTCATAACATCCTTTCCATCTTCAGTAATTTTACTTATAAAATTCCTTTCTTTTCTATTTTTCAATTGCCACGCTAAAAATTTTCCTGGTTTATTTGCACCCTCAAATGCTTTTTGCTGTAATTTCTTCAGATTCCAGTATAATTCTCTATTTAATAGAACATTCAATTGATCCTGCAGAAAGTGGATCTCTTTAATAATTTTTTTCTTCCCTGGCCTTTTCTTTAATTCCTTTTCTTTTTGTTGAATTTTTTCATGGAGGTCATTTTGTTGTTGCATCCTTTGTTTTTTATCTTTAGAGTTCAGAGAGATAAACAAACCTCTCATTACCGCTTTGTACATGTCCCATACGACTTGTATATCAGTACCTTTGTTTAAATTCAGTTCAAAAAAACTTTTCGTTTCTTTTTTTAAAGTTTCGTTAATTAATTTTTGATCTAATAAGTCCTCATTAATTCTCCAATATAATTGTTTCGGTTTTTCTTTAGATATCCAAAGTAAAGGGTTGTGGTCTGAATTGGTTTTTGGTAAAATTTGTATTTTGTAGGTTTTCTGCGCCATCTCCTCTGACACCCAAATCATATCGATTCTGGAGAAGGAATTATGTCTGTTAGAATAAAATGTATAATCCTTTGTCTTAGGGTTCCACTTCCTCCAAACGTCTTCTAGTTTCTCTTGTTTCATTAGCTGAAAAAAAATTTTGGCAGCTTTCCAACCGCCTCTCCACTTGCTTTGGACTTTCTGTCCAATACATTGTTCACTGTGCCATTAAAGTCTCCTGCAAGGACTATTTGATCATAATTTAAACAGTCCAATTCTTTCGTCAAATCATTAAAAAAGGTCTCTTTTGCACCATTGGGTGCATATATATTTACAAGCAATGTCTTTTTTCTATTCATCATTATTTCCACGCCAACATATCTTCCTTCTTTGTCTGAGAAGATTTGTTTAGGTTCCAATTCTTTGGTAATATATATCACTGTTCCTTTTTTCTTATTAACTGCTGATGAATGAAATTCTTCTCCCAATTTTTTATTAATCAAGTATTTATTATCTTGTTTTCTGATATGTGTTTCTTGCAAACAAATTATGTTACATTTTTGTTTCTCTAGCCAATGATTCACTAATCTTCTTTTGTTTGGTGAATTTAGTCCATTTACGTTCCAAGATAAAAATTTGTAATCCATAGTTGTTTTGAATTAAATATCTTTAAAATCATCAAAATTGTTCTCTTTGAATCTGTACATGTCTCCTTCCGTTTTAAGGGTATGTCTCACCGAGTTGTATGCAAATGATAATCCATATGGAATCTCCCATCTAAACCTGATACTCATTTCTTTTAACCTATCTGTTAGTTTCTTAAATTTCTTTCTGTCTTGTAAGATCGATCTCGGAATTTCTCTCAAAATTATTATTTTTTTCCCATTAATTTCCAACGGTTGTGTAAATTGCTTCTTGAAAACGTCTTCCTTCATTTTCGTAGTCACAAATTGAACAATCACATCTCTGGGTAATTGCTTTCTCTTGGCATAAGCTGAATTCACTCTGTAAATCAGGTCAAAGTCTGGATCCAAGTCTCCAACATCTTCCCCTATATAAGTTGTCAATGTGTTAATTACTAAAGCCCGTAAATCCTGATCTTCCTCCTCTTCAATTCCTCTCAATCTCAAGTGATTCTGAGTGGCCCTATATTCCATCATGGACTCCAGTCTTGTATTTTCTGACAGGGTTCTTTTGACTTTCTGTTCCATTTCTTCTGATTTTGTCACCAGACTTTTAACCTCTTTTTTAACTTCTTCTGTGTCTTTTTTTATCCCTGCCACTTCTGTTAGTACCAGTTCTTTCAACTCTTCCATATTTTTTTTCTGTACTTGAACTTGTACTTGTTCTATTTGCTCCAGTTGTATTTGCAGCTGTTGTTGCAGCTGTTGTTGCAGCTGTGATTCTATTTGCTTTCCCAAACTCTGCACCACTTCAGTCACCCGTTTCTCCATCGCTTCCATGGCAGCCTGCCACTGTTTTTTTTCCTTTGCAGTCATTCTTGGACTAGGTGATGAGGCAGCCCTTGGTCTTGACCTCAAATCCGTCTTGAAAGCGAGCTCAGGGCTAATCAATCTTTATATTAACAATCTTCAAGCCAAATCGCCACCTTTATAGCTTCTTCCAGTGCTTTTTCGGCTTAAAACTAACTTTTTAAAATTTAGTCCTCCTCAAAATGGCGGGCGCAATTTCTCTATGATTTTCTGGCTAGAGTAGGCTCCTTCAGAACTTCCTGTTTATCTGTCCGTCACTGTAATCCAACTTCCGGTGTCACACTCTAAACCGGCCGTCTACTTCCGGCACAGCCACATCGAAAACATCCACTCTAGCCTACTTCCTGTATCATAGAATCACAGTTAGTTTCGTTTCTGCTACGCAACGTTTAGTCTTAGCTGACCACAGGAATGCAAAACAAAGTCACTTTTCGGCCGTTTTCTCTAAAGGAAAGCTTTCTTTTTACTTTTAAATCAAGCGGATTAGTTCATTGAAGCCTTTTACGCTTATCCGTGCGTTTAGATTTTACGTTCTTCTTTAAACCGGTAAGCAATTGTTCATTTGTTACCTTACTTGTAATCTCGGGGTTTCGCAGTGCTTCTTCTGTAAACGATGTTAGTCTTGATGTTAAAGAGGTCGGTGAGATAACGAATTTATGCTGAATTCTCAGCCCAGCTGGTATCTGTAGTGCTGATTTGCAACTGCCCTCTTCGTGGAAGGAGATCAAAGTGTAAACAAGCTTCCTCCGAAGCTTATCCACACCGATCTCAACTCCCTCTCAGGCTTGGCTGCTTGCTTGCCACCCCCCGCCTGGGGAGTGCTGCGCTGGGCCAGGTAGAGCCCAGACTGTCGTCAGATACCGCTGTGCACCCTGCACAAATCGCAAAGTGTGTCAATTCGCCATTTTAACTCCGACCG
>JAPDNY010001974.1:0-11510 GCA_029375565.1 Gekko gecko | reverse complement strand
CTGTTGTAGGCACAACACAGGATGCTGCCTTTGACTAATAAAAGCCTAGGAATATTGGTGCTGTTTGCAGTGAATCAAATTCCCAATCTTTTCTTTCCACAGGGTTGCAGCTGTGGCTTTAAAAGCTGCATGACAAGCCAACACATAACCATTGTTTTCCATGTTGATTTTGGAAATGCACTGATATCACTGCTAGACCAGGCTGGCCCTATTCCTGACATCAACACAAACGTGGCACAATATGGTGGGTAGGATGGGAGGGTCTCAACTGACTTGTTTATAAGGACTTATTTTATTATTGATCATTCTTACATTGTTTGTTGTACTGTGTTTACTTTGTGAGCTGCCTCAAGCAGGTCTTTAGAGAGGCAGCATCTATATTCTTGAAATAAATAAATTTGTCATGCGTGTCAAAAACTTGATAGTGCTATGCACTATTGCCAATTATGCTTATGAATATTCCTCTCTTGCTTTCTCTGCCATCCCTTTCTCAATCTCCTGTGTGCTGGAGGCCCTTTTAATTACTATATTTTTGTTACAGACAAAGAACAGGAAATCTCCTACCATGAGTATGCAAAGAGAGTTTGAGTAGCAAAGCCATTCTCTTGACAGAACTGCAGAAGGAAAAAACACTCCATAAGCACACACTTTGTATCACTAGGGATATCATTTTGAAGGACGAGTTGTTGCTGAATCTGTTTTTGGTTGGATAAGTGCTATTTAATGAAAATATAAGAAAATACTCTGTGCAAATATCAAGTGCAATGTGGCCACACTCATAAGACCTCTATTTTCCTATCCGTAAACATTTGCTGTTTACGATGACAAATTCCTCCAGGACTGTTGTGTTTGGAATACAAGCCAGCTTCATGGCAGCTGCAGCCATTTTCATAGTCAGTCCCTTCATAAATTTTCATGGATATTAATGGTGTGATTAGAAGGCTATTCACAGAGCATCAGATAAAGGAAGACACATTTAGTACAGATTAGAATTATGCACCACCCCACTGTAGCACATAGAATTTAGGAAGTGATTTCCCAAGATGTCTTCATCGGTCTTGTTTTGTAATTTGATCCACATTAAAATGAGTCCACTTTTACTGGCAATTTAGTACTTATATTTGTTTGTATGTTTGATTTCTGAAAAGTGGCTAGAAGAATTGTCTCTAAGAGCAAATGAAGAGCACGCTAGAGTGCCACACTGTTGACAGTAAGTATAACTCCTTCAAAAAGTTTATACAACCTTTTTTTACTTGAAAAAACTACAGATCAGTGGCTAAGGACACGTAGATCCAAGTCAAATCCCTGGCATTTCCAGCTAACTAGCGGTGCTGAAAAGACCCTTGTTTGAAAACAAGAAGTGCCACATAACCAGACTAAACCCTGGGTGATGTGAAAGGCAATTTATGTTGCCAACTTACGTTGGTTGGTTGGCTGATTAGATTTTTAGTTGGCACCCATCCAAAGATTTTGAGGTGACTTACAACACTTAAATAATATCATAAGAAATAAGTTAAAAACCAACAAAAATCAGATAATACATATAAAATATTAACGTATATGACTCAGCACCATATCAGTATCAAACCAGCCCAGAACATCTGGTTAACCTCCAAAGGCCAACCTGAACAATTTGGCCTTGCAAGCCCTGCAGAAATTAAGCAAGTCCCAAAGGGCACACGTGTCATCAGAGAGTGCATTCCACAAGATAGGGGCCATAACTGAGTAAGTCCATCCCCTGGTAACAGCTAACTGAACCATCCTGGGGCTGGGCAACTTCAAGAGGCCCCAAGAAGATGGCTGAAGGGACACAGGGGATTGTAAATGGGGAGGTGGCCCCATAGGTATGAGGGTCCCAGACTGTAATCTGATATTTTGATAGTTGGAAAATCCTGCTGTACTTACCCCACCAGGAATCTACAGCTTGAAATCATGATACATTTCTACAAAAAAAAATGGAAAAAAAATATGTTTGCCTACAAATACAACTCTTTGGGAATGTATTAGGCTTTATTCTGGTTCCCTTCTTTATTTGTGAAGAGCACTACACATCATGAAAAAATGTACAAAGGACACAGAAGCAAAAACTGTCAGTAGCTAGTTATGCCATATTCCATGTTTATCTGGGTTGCAATGGAGAACAATTGTTGAATGAATATATTTGTTGGCTTGTTGGTTTGTGACCTGCTGAAGCTAACAATATCCAGTAGTCATTACTGCATGACCTCCCCCTGGGAGGCCCATGAAGTCTTTTTGCACTCTGAGATTTTTTTTTAGCCTACAGAAGTCAGAGGAACAGATGTAATCCATCAAGTTTGATATTGAGTCAGGATCTCTCAATTAAGGCAGGAATTCTCCCTAGAAACAAATCTGGTCAACAGGAGGGCACCTGCACTGGTGCTCAGGTAAATCTAGGTGCATAAGATGGGCATATCAAGCCCTTCATCTTTTGTGGTTGTTTCCCTTCCAGAACCTTCTTCTAGCATCACAAGCCTGAGATCAATGGACCCCATCCTCTTAAGGACAGGCAGAGTATGTTTTTCTTTCCTCCATCGTGCTTTCCCTCTTGAATTTAATGCTTTACATCCTCCTACTCACTCATGTGTATTAGCTCCTCCATCTCCTGTTCTTGGCCAGTCTGTTCTACTGCCAGCTGGTTCTTCCCCATTGTACCTGCCACCTTCCTTCCTATCCAAAATCCCTTTCCCATTTAGCACCTTCTGGTCCCTTTGGAGCAGCCCCTCACCTGTCTCTTTGGATTGGTTTGCTCTAGACTAACCACATGGGAGAAACATAACTTGGGCCCCAGTCACATGCAGAATTTGCCTCAGAATACTCATGAATGCCAGGTGGATTTTAAGGGCGCAATCAAAAGACACATCTGGCAAGTGTCTCACACCCGTCGCCATACCGTCTCATCCGGCCGAAGATCCGGAGTTAAAAAATACCAGTGAAAGTTCACTATCAAGCATTTGTGACAGGCCGCAGACAGACTTCCTCCATCTGATTGCTCCAGCATGCTCCTCATGCCTCGTTGAAGTGCACCGGGAGCACGCGCCATGGGAAAAAATGCCGTCGTGTCCAATCGCGTAATGGTGGGTCAACTTGCAATGGCACAAATAGCCACACCTCCCCCCTCCTGCGTGATCTGGCCCATGTGACCAGGACCTTGGAATGATTTACTATTGTATATCTGGCTAGAAGTAACACAAAGGCATACTTTGATTGTGCAAATATGTATAATTTTTATTTGGATTGTCATAATTAAATTACTGGGGTACTATTGCAGTGGAACAGTTCACTCTCACTGTTTTGTACTTTTGGCTCAAGTCCCCTCTTTTTGCTGTGTATCTTAGATAAGGTAAAAAGGTTACTTGCTGGTTAAGCACCTGGTTCCTCTCCATCTTACCCTCGTCAAGGTTTTATTGTGATACAATTTGGGACCCATGAATACAACAGATTTAAAGGATTCTTTGTTTCCTGGAACTCATATTCTAGTCCTTCATATGTACATGGCACTGTCCACATGGTAGGCCTGACACAGAGACTGATTTGGGTAACACCAAGTATCGGTGCCTACCACAGACTTGGTAAACCTCCCATACAGTTGAGTTGTAAAGCATCCTGCAGACTGGAGATCTGCAAGAAGCTTGGTGGGTCAGGTTCAAATCCCCACTCTATTGTAGAAGCTTCCTGGATGACTTTGGGCAAGTTGATACCTTTCAGCCAAACCTTTCCTAACAGAGTAGTGAGGATAATTATGTTATAAGCTACTTTGGGTGCTCACTGAGGATAAAAGTGGGGTATAAATCTATAAATAAATAAAGGGAGTTCCACGGGCCTAGTTTAGTACCTTCTAACTAGCAATGGCACAACATTTCCTGTGAGCAAGTTGGACAGGTGAAGTTCTCATGTTTGATGGTTGCAAAATGTGACAAGTCAATCCCCAGATTTGCTCATTTGCTCAGCAAACATCTCAAACTACCTGCAAGGCAGTTTGGAGATGTGCAGCAGCTGTGTTGCTTGGTAGCAGTTCTAGCATGTCCTGTTCCCTTATTTTGTGCATGCTCAGTACAGTGCTATTACACTACAAACACACAAAGATATTTAGCCTGCTTTTTTGCCTGCTTCCACAGTTATCCATTATATTCTTGCATTTAACAAACCAGAACAATAGGTCAGGCACCTTTAAACAATGATGGGGAGGTAATAATCCAAGCAACTACCATGATGGGAAACTACCACTCACATGCTCCTTTGCAAACCCATGCCCACATGAAAACTCTGTCAAATCACTCATATTGCTGGCTTTAAGCAAACAAATATCTTTCACTGCGTAAAGCAAACGGTCAGATCTCCTTTTAGAATAATTCATCATCCAAGACATTCATGATACATTTAGATTTGGTTGCAGCACGAAAGAGTATGTCTATAGGGCAGTACCGTCAGGCTGTAAAAGACAATGTAAGTGCATGAAAGTCCATTGTGTTTGCATGTGTGCATGCTGTGTTTTGGTAAGAAGCCACCCAGTGAACTCCAGTCAGCTGTTCTGTGAGATTTCGATATGATCATTGATTAAATCAGTGGCAAATTGTCAATGGCAATCAGGATGAATCAAACTAAAACAAGTTTGAGATTCCCATATTCTAACCAATTCATTTCTCATTCATCATTAAGTTACCTTGACCAATTTGTCCTTCAGTTATTATTAGACCTATTCCCCAATGAGTTCAGGGTGACTGTCATAAGCCATAAGCCAAATTTTACCATCACAACAACCCTCCAAGGTAGATTACTGAGTGACTGACCCAAGGCACAGTGGTGATTTGAACACACATCTCCATCACTGTAATGCAATAGTTTAACTACTGCACCACACTGATTCTCACCTTAAGGAACCCCGTGTATATTTATACAATCTTAAGTATTCACAGCAGGGAACTGATTGAGTACAGAGCTCTGTATCTAAATGCACTTTTGCAGTATTTGCGCTCCGTAACCTAAGGCATAAATGAACATTTCTTCAGGGTTCCAAGCAGCTGCATCGTTAACGTAAAAACCAAGTGTAGCATCTAGAGGGAAGGCATCATAACAGGCAATGGAGGGGTGAGATGGAGGTGGGGAGGGATACCAAGTCACAGCACAGAGAACATGGATACACAGAATAATAAAAGAAGCTGGGAGACAAAAGAGACTGAAAAGCAAGAAAAGCACAAGGAGTTCTCTGGGTCGTAAGAGACAAGATGCAGCAATGGATGCAGGGACAGTTGTGATTCATAGGCTATTACCAGGCCTGATTTAGGTACCTATTAAAGTAATTTAAAAGGGATTGTGTATGCATGCTATTTATAATAGTGTCAGTTCCTGCATAATTTTTCCTCCATTAATAAAATGCTACAGGAAATGAAATGCTTCTTAAAGGGAGTAGCTGCAAAGGGGGGTGGGGGAGTGGAAGAGAGGCTGGAGTGTGAAAATCCTCTACCTTTCAATGGTCCCTCTGGCATCTCTGGAGACGACATTGCCAAATGCTTGACTGTTCGTTTGGAAAGCACAGAAATGCACTCACCGTTTTTCATTAGGGCAATAGTAGCACACTTCAGAGACTCCCTGCTTTCTCCATATAACTTGAATATGTCGGTTTGATAAAAGCAGTATGAGCAGACAAACAAACCGCTATTATTGGCATCTGTTGACAGTTGGGCAGTGTTTTGGGAGAGAGCAGGAAGGTAATGCTGGAGGTGTTCCTTGTGTCTGGGCAATTGTCAGGGGTCCAGGCTTTTTTTTTTTGAGGGGGGAGCACAGTTGTAAGTAATAATTCATGCCCCAGATGACTATGGAAGATGAATATTTTTTACTGTGGCACAGCAGGCACTTTTGGAAAGCAGAAAACTTCTGCAAGTGAGTTTTCCCCATCCCCACTCCTTGTTATCAACAGAAAACACCCACATTTAAAAGGAATTAATAAATATCTTCTTATTTGGCCCATACCAGGATTGGCATGGCCTTATAGCTTTGTTCCTTTGTTTTTCCAGGATTTTTCAGACCTTTATTCAGAGGAATCTGAGGATTCTCTGAATCCCCAGCCTAAATCCCTACAGAGAAGCCAGGCTGCCAGATATCAGAAAGAAAACAATGCCACATCCATTCCTTTATCTAAGCCATTCTTAACCATGCAAGCAGAAGCCTGTCCTTAAATAGTAGCCATTCCTGTTTTGTGGCATCACAAGCACCATCACATTATATCATCAACCATGTGTTCCTCCCTTTGGTCCAGAGCAACTTGTGACAAGCCCACCTATTTAATCACCTTGGCTTTTATTGTCCAGGTGCCCTCGACTTTGATTTCAGTTTCCATTGTGAACAACTTTTGAACTTATTTACTCACTGAAATACAGCAAAATAACCCAGGAGGTCTACAGTAGATAAATCATGTTATAATTTTTGCTGTAATGGCTTTAAGGACCTGGATGGAAAAGGTAGGCCATTTTTTAAATCGAAAACAGAAATTCTGATAGTTTGGTAGTTGCACAAAAATAAAAGTTAAGGTTTGGATCCTATACAGCACACGTTACACTTCACTGTATAAATAATGAATTTTCCTGCCTCCATGCTCCTTTGGGTTGCCAGTTCCAGGTTGGGAATACCTGAATATTATAGGGGTAGAGCCTGAGGAAGGCAGGGTTTGGGGCAGGGGACACTCCAGTGGGGCATAATGCCATAGAGTCCACCTTCCAAAGTGGTCATTTTTCTCCAGGTGAACTACTCTCTGTTGCTTGCAGATCAGTTTTAATAGTGGGAGATCTCCAGCCACCACCTGGAAGTTGGCAACCTTAATGCACCTACTGTAGACTTCTGTTGGTTTTTTTATAAGGATTTTATTGATCTTGCAATACTATGGGACATAGGAAAAGGATATTAATACCCTACCTTTAAGTTTATGGGAAACGGGGTTAGGAAACTAATACATCAAAACTACCGGAATAGGGAAGGAACAGTATAACCCTACCTCTAAACATTCTAATAGATAAGGGGGAGGGGAGACTAATGTAGTGACATGATCTGGTTTACATAAATCTATATCTATGTCACTTAGTAATACAAAGTTGTTATTGCTTGTAAAAATTATACAGAAAAGTAATAAGATATTGCTTTAATTAACTGATTAGCAAAAACTGCATTATCAACCATTGTCTTGATTTTAGAGTCTTTTCTTCTTGCGTTTCTTTGTTCTTCGAGGTTTGGGAGCGGCTGCTTCTTTCTCTGATTCCAATGTTTCTGAAGAACTAAATAGTTTGGGACTGTTGCTTGATGAATCCTGTGAGTAGGATTCTTCTTCTTCTTCCTCCTCCTCCTCTTTCGTTTTTGAGTTCTTTTCTTTTTTGCTTTGAGTTGAATTTAAGTATTGGTCCATAAACTTTTTACCGTTGGAACAGTGTCAATCATAAATTTTTTATCCTCATAATTGAAACTCAGTCCTTCAGGAAATATCCATCTGTAGAGTATTCCTTTTTTTGTAGAGCTGAGCTCTGAGAAGGAGCAAGGTGTTTGAGCTGCCAGAGGGGTGAGTGGTATTTTTATTTATTTACTTTCAGCTGAGGTGCTTTAGCTGAGAAGGTACTGTGTCAGGGACTGTATTTGGGAGTGTGTGGGTGAGTTGTAACAGACTCCTGACTGCTGGAGTTAGGGTGTGAAAGAGTCATTGTTTGCCTGTAATTAAGTGCTTGGGTGAAATTGAATAGCAGACTCCTGGCTGCTGGAGTTGGGGTGTGAAAGGGGCTTTGTTTGACCGTCATTAAGTGCCTTGGGTGATTTTGAGTAGCTGCTAGCCACACCCTCTCCTGGGAGACAATTCCATTTAAGGCAGGAAGTTTGCAAGAGGCACGAGCCGAAGGGCGAGGGCAAAAGGGCGAGGGCAAAAGGGCGAGGCTCTTTGCCTGTGGCTCTTGGCCTAGGGGCTCTGTAAGAAGCACAGGAAGAGCCAGAAAGCCAGGACCTTGGCTCCTTGGTAAGGTAAGTAGACTCGTACAACAGGAGCCATATAAATACAAAGTGTTTTAAAAGGGGGGTTATAGAAAAGTATTTGTTTAAAAACAATTATGAAGCCAGAATGCCAGCAGGGGGTTGGGGGCTATCCAGTGTTTTGCATGGAGTGTCACATGTATGACTATCTGCCCACTGGTCAGAAGTCTTGGGTGTGTGCTCGGTGCAAGGAGCTCCTGGTTCTCAGGGAGCGAGTTTGCTCCCTTGAGGCCAAGGTGGCTGACCTGGAGAAGCAGGGACAGTCAGTTAGGTGCACGGGGAAGACTCTCGGGGACTTGTTAGATATGTCCCACTCTGGATCTGGCAGCCCGGCTGCTGCCAGGGAGCATGAGGGTCAAGGGGAAAAGGGGCACCATGCTGAGGATAAGGGGAATGTGCCCTCAGAAGGGACCTCTTCTTCAGCTGGTGAACGGGTATCCTTTCGTACCAAGGAACCGTCCCTGGGAAGGGTGAGAGGGGGCTCTTGGTAGTTGGTGATTCGATCCTTAGGCAGGTAGACAGCTGGGTGGCGAACCCGCTGTACTGACCGTATGGTGACTTGCCTGCCTGGTGCGAAGGTAGCGGACATTACACGTGTTTTAGATAGGCTGGTAGATAGTGCTGGGGAGGAGCCAGTGGTCGTGGTGCACGTCGGCACCAACGATGTGGGGAAATGCAGTCGTGAGGTCCTGGAGGAGAAATTTAGGCTGCTGGGCAGGAAACTCAAGGCCAGGACCTCCAAGGTAGCCTTCTCGGAAATGCTACCTGTTCCACGCGCAGGACCAGAGAGACAGGCACAGATCAGGAGTCTCAATGCGTGGATGAGACGGTGGTGTAGGGGGGAAGGGTTCAAGTTTGTTAGGCACTGGGATGCTTTTGGGACAAGAGGGAGCTGTACAAAAGGGACGGTCTCCACTTGTCCCGAGAAGGAACCAGGCTGCTGGCGCTCAAAATCAAAAAGGTGGCAGAGCAGTTTTTAAACTGAATAATGGGGGAAAGCCGACAGGAGATGAAAAGTCTCTGGTTCGGGATGGCTCATCTCAAAGAGATGAAGGGGTAGCTATTACTTTTGTACAAGGAAATGGATTACAATTGTCCACTGAGACTGTGGCTAATGATAGGAACTGCCTGGCAAGGTCTCGAGGCAGCAAGAGGAAGGCTGTGGGCTTAACAAACATGGGAAACTATAAGTGTTTATACACAAATGCTAGAAGTCTCCGAGGTAAAATCGGGAGTTGGAATGCTTGGTGTTGGGGGGGGAATAGACATTGTGGGTATTTCAGAAACTTGGTGGGATGAGGAAAATCAGTGGGATATGGTGATTCCTGGTTATAAATTATATCGGAAGGATAGGGGGGGAAGGGTTGGAGGTGGGGTGGCTCTGTATGTCAGAGAGGGTATACCGTCCAGTAAGATTGAGAGGGTAAGAGAATTGGATTCCCTTCTGGAAATGCTATGGGTTGAAATAGTGGGTCCAAAAGGAGGCTTAACAGTGGGGAGTTTGTTATCGCCCACCAGATCAAAAGATAGAGGAGGATTATAAAATGATGAATGAATTAAAGATAGCGGCTAGACGAAATAACTGTGTTGTAATAGGCGACTTTAACTACCCACACATTGATTGGGTTAATATGAGTTCTAGTCGGGAAAAAGAGAGTGCGTTCTTAGACACTCTCAATGACTGTGCTGTGGAACAGATGGTCACAGATCCTACCAGGGGAGAGGCGATCCTGGATTTGGTCCTAAGTAACACCCAAGACCTGGTGAGAGATGTAAAAGTGATTGCACCGCTTGGGAACAGTGACCATAATGTCATCTGAGTTTAACATTTGTACAGATAGGGAGTTGCCCAAAAGACTGACGCAACCACTTTTAACTTTAAAAGGGGTAACTTCTCTGGTATGAGGGGACATGTGAGGAAGAAATTGAAAGGAAGAGTGGAGAAGGTCAAAACCATTGGGGAAGCTTGGAGACTATTTAAAAAGACAATCCTAGAAGCTCAGAAAAAATATATACCGCAGGTTAGGAAAGGTACAAATAGGTATAGAAAAAAGCCTGCATGGTTAACAAATAAAGTAATGGAAGCTGTAAAAGGTAAGAAGGATTCCTTTAAGCGGTGGAAAGCTAGTCTTAGTGAGGTTGATAAAAGGGAACACAGACTATGGCAAATAAAATGCAAGTCTGTGATCAGGCAAGCAAAAAGGGAATATGAGGAGCATATCGCAAAAAACATAAAGACCAACAATAAAACTTTCTTCAAATACATTAGAAGTAGGAAGCCAGCCAGGAGGCAGTGGGGCCCTTGGATGACCAAGGGGTAAAAGGAGTAGTGAAGGATGATAGGGAAATGGCTGAGAAGCTGAATGCATTTTTTGCCTCTGTCTTCACTGTGGAAGAGGAGAAGTGTTTGCCCACTCCAGAAGCACCGATTTCGGGAGGGGGTTTGAAAAACCTGAATCAGATTGCAGTGACAAGAGAGGAAGTCCTCCGACTGATGGACAATTTAAAAACTAATAAATCACCAGGCCCGGATGACATTCATCCGAGAGTTCTGAAAGAACTCAAATGTGAACTTGTGGATCTCCTGACAAAAATATGTAATCTTTCTTTAAAATCTGCCTCCATTCCTGAGGACTGGAAGGTAGCTAATGTCACTCCCATCTTTAAAAGGGCTCCAGGAGAGATCCAGGAAATTACAGGCCAGTCAGTCTGACATCGATACCGGGTAAGTTGGTGGAAACTGTTATTAAGGAAAGAATTAGTAGGCAAATTGATGAACAAAAACTATTGAGGCAGACTCAGCATGGGTTCTGTAAGGGAAGATCTTGTCTCACTAACCTGTTAGTGTTTTTTGAGGGAGTGAACAAACATGTGGACAAAGGGGGACCCAATGATATTATTTACCTTGACTTCCGGAAAGCTTTTGATACAGTTCCTCATCAAAAGGCTCCTAAGTAAGCTCAATAGTCATGGGATAAAAGGACAAGTCCTCTTGTGGATCAAAAACTGGCTTATAAATAGGAAACAGAGAGTGAGTATAAATGGGAAACTTTCTCAGTGGAGGGTGGTAAGCAGTGGGGTACCACAGGGATCAGTACTCGGTCCAATGCTTTTTAACTTGTTTATTAATGATTTGGAATTGGGAGTAAGCAGTGATGTGGCTAAATTTGCAGATGACACAAAGTTGTTCAGGGTGGTGAAAACCAGGGAGGATTGTGAGGCACTCCCAAAGGGATCTGTTGAGGGATGGGTGAGTGGGCGTCAACGTGGCAAATGGGGTTCAATGTGGCCAAGTGCAAAGCGATGCACATTGGAGCCAAAAATCCTAAATATAAATACACGTTGATGGGGTCTGATCTGGCAGAGACTGACCAAGAGAGAGATCTTGGAGTCGTAGTGGATAACTCGCTGAAAATGTCTACACAATGTGTAGCTGCAATAAAGAAGGCCAACGCTATGCTGGGGATTATTAGGAAGGGAATTGATAACAA
>JAPDNY010001973.1:0-11524 GCA_029375565.1 Gekko gecko | reverse complement strand
CTTTCAATGTACCATCTAGTGATCGGGTCAGACGTGGCTCCTAATTGAAGGCCCGGCGGAAGAGCTCCGTCTTGCAGGCCCTGCGGAACTGCATGAGGTTCCGCAGGGCCCTGATCTCCTCCGGGAGCTCATTCCACCAGGTAGGGGCCGCCACTCAGAAAGCCCTGCCCCTGGTTGTAGACAGCCTAACATCCTTGGGTCCAGGGAGGGCCAATCGATGTTGGAACCCTGATCGCATTGCTCTCTGGGGAACATATGGGGGAAGGCGGTCCCTTAGGTATGTAAGTCACTGACCATATAGGGCTTTTTTGTGGGCCTGGAACAGAGGTCACTAGGGGGTGTGAAGGGGGAGGTATGTGTGGATTTCCTGCATTGTGCAGGGGGGTTGGACTAGATGGCCCCGGAGGTCCCTTCCCACTCTGTGATTCTATGATTCTTAAGAGTATTTGAACCTGTGCTGCAGGCACAATCAGGATCAGGCCCACGGGGCATTCTAGAATGACTTTGCATTTATTTATTCATTTCCGTTATCGATAGTCCGCCTTCCGCACTTGGACTCAAGGTGGGGATTATGCAGAGTGAGTCTATACAATCGACAGATGGGGACGTTCAGTAAACAGTGCAATAGGAATGTAAAGGTAAAGGTTTTCCCTTGCTTGAAAGCCAGTCGAATCCAGCTCTAGGGATGCGGTGCTCATCTCCGTTTCCAAGCCGAAGAGCTGGCGCTGTCCGGAGACGTTCCCGTGGTCACGTGGCCGGCACGACTAGACGCCAAGGCGCACAGAACACTGTCACCTTCCCACCGAAGCGGTATCTGTTTATCTACTTGCAATTTCGAACTGCTAGGTTGGCAGGAGCTGGGGCCAGAGACGGGAGCTCACTCCGTCATGCGGCACTCGGGTCTCGAACTGCCGAACTACCGACCTTCCGGTCTGCAGTTCAGCATCTTAACCACTTGAGCCGCCACAGCCCTTTATGCAATAGGATTAGGGTTGTGAAAAACTGGAACCAACGATAAATCCACAAAACAGAACTGAAGTTAAAGCATAAATATTCCAGAGTAGGTTCCTAGTTTGAGCAAATTATACGCAGTAGTATAGACTGCAGTCCCTGATCATTTTTCCAAGTAACTCCGTGCGTCATTTAATGGCAGTGAGCCAAGAAGACGCTGTCCCCATCTAGTTTGGCCGTTGGTGCGTTCTCGGGAACAGAAGACGTGATTCTAGAATAGGGACGGTGTCTTTCGCCAGCTAAGTGTGGCACTCACAGCCTGATCCGGAGGATTCAAACAGTTCCAGATACAGGTCTGGACTCCAGATAGAGGTCTGTCTAGTGATCTCTATTTTCTCTTTTTTTCAACCCGATTTATCTTGGTCTGCAGCCCACCTCTGTACATAGGTGGGTCGCCACATTAGTCTGTCCGTAGCAGCAGAAAAAAGTGAGAATCCATCGGCACATTAAAGACGTAACAAAATCTGCGGCAGGGAATGAGCTTTCGGGAGTCACGGCTCACTGCTTCAGATACAGCCAGAATTGGTGCGTCGAACTCAATTGCTTTGAGGGCCGGATCTGACATAAATGAGACCTTGTCGGGCCGGGCCACGTGTGTGTCATAAAGCGTCATGCCAGGTGGCGGAGATATAAACTTGATAAAGGACGCAGACACAAAGCGGGGATTTTTTTAACTTAAAAACATGCTTAAAACATTAGCACTCTTGCAAGGTTTTGTCTATTTAACGGTGTCTGATAGCGGACACCTCTTGCTCTGAATTTTTGCATCAGAAGGTCTGTGCTGTTGCAGTCTTGGGTATGCTGTTCAGGTGTGTATCTGTAAACTGCAAACCTGCGATGACGCAGCAGCAGCAGAACTGGAAGAAGAAGCAGAAGATGGCCAGTTCCACTGTGGGCCTGATAGAAGCCCTCTGGGGGGGCCTAATCTGGCCCCCGGGCCACATGTTTGACACCCCTGAGCTAGAATCTCTGTGCAAACCTATTTTGGGCTCCAGTGAAAAAAATACCAGCAAACAACCGGTTTCAGCGTCATACTGTATTTCCTCAGTCAAGAGTTGCATGTAGATCGTGACACCGAACACATTTTTTTTCTCAGAGACCGCTCGGATTAAACCCACCCTTTCAATCTTTATATAATGCAATAATCCCTTTTTTTAAATTCTCCCAAATGGAATGGCTTTTTCCCCCCTTTCACTATATTAGGTAGAGAATTAGCTTCGTCCCTTCCCGTTCTGCTCCAGAGCAGTGCAGCGTTGGCTGCCGTCCAGCTTTACCCCCAAAATACAAAAAGCTGCATTGCTTTGGAACCGAAAGGGAAGGGGAGATACTAACCCTCTGCAACCCCCATCTGGAGGGGGCGGGGCCGAGAGAGACCTGTCACTCAAAACCTTAAACACACAGCCAAGCCCTCGCAGTCTGTGCCGCGCCCCTCCTTGCAGCCGCCTCTCGGACATAGCGTTCAGTATTTCCCCTGCTTTTAGCCTACAAGACAGCACACATCCTCCCCCAAAAGGGAATTTGGGGCATAACGGTGCTCTCAGCCTTCAAAAGAAATGCTGAGAGACGCTTGCCCTGCCGCTACACCCCCCCCATCCCCAAATCCAGCAGATTCAAAGTAGGGCAAAGATATACAAACGGCGTCTCGCTTTTATCTCACATTTATGCAGCGGCTCAGAAGCCGGAATCTGCCGTGCTCAAGTATGCCCTTTGATGTTTTGGTCCCAGCGAGAATCAGGCAGGGTGTCGAGACGGCTGCGAGGGGAGTTTCTCTTCCCCTGCCAAATCAGAGGCCTGTCGTGTTTGTCAAGATTCTGGGTCAGTTTCTGAGACGAGGGGCTGGTGTCACCCAAACTGCCTGTCTCCAGATCGACGGGGAAATTAACAAGGAGACCGGGCCGGCTGAATGGGAAGTAACAGACAGGGTCGCACACCGATGTATACCAGGCTCAGATTCGAGAGGGGCACTTCTCGAAAGGATCAGGCCACTAAATTAAAAGGAGATTCCAAATAAGACACACCAAAGCAAACCAATAACACAAAGAAGGCTATAGCAAAACGGAGGAGCTAGAAACAAGGAGAAGACGATTGGATTTATACCCCGCCCTTCACTACCCGAAGGAGTCTCAGAGCGGCTTACAAACTCCTTTCCCTTCCCCTTCCCCCAGCAGACACCCTTTGAGGTAGGTGGGGGCTGAGAGAGCTCTGAGAGAACTGTCCTTGAGAGAACAGCTCTGAAACAACTTGTGACTGACCCAAGGTCACACCAGCAGCTGCATGTGGAGGAATGGGGTCCCAAACCCAGTTCTCCCAGATTAGAGTCTGCACTCCTAACCACTACACCAAACTGGCTCTCAAGGGAGTTTTGAGGCAATGTTTACCAGATCCAGATGTGCAGAAGTCCAATAATGGAAGATCGTGAATGACCAGCGTATCACAAACAAAGGAGATGAGCCCAAACTGTGAGTCTGGGGGTGCTACTCTTCTAGGTGCCCAAGAGTGGCACACATGAACCCTGACTGGGCCCCCTAATTTTATAAGGGGAGTGAAGTGTCCTGGGGGGACAGGACAAAGGAGTCTGGAGGTTTCCTGATCCGTGATTAATTGATGTAGAGGTACTACAGTAGGTGTGACAGCCCCTTAATGAGCGCTTCCTGGAATGTTGGTACAAGGTTTGAGGGCTGATATTTGTCTAGCGTCTTAAGTTAATAGGTTTCGGATAAGCCGGAGAATCCCATCAGGAGATGAGTCATAGGAACTGGAAACGTAGATGTCTTATTGTAAAGAAATGCAAAGGAGACAGAGGAGATGTGCATATTGGAGAGGGACAAAGGGAAGACAATCTCCATATCGGGACGTGCTCGAATGCAGAGAACATCGATACTTACCCGGGGAGGGGGAGGCAGATCACAAATAGACAAGACAAATGTTCTGGTTTAGCAGCCTTCAGGGTCTGTGTTTTCGGCAAGCTCTCATGATCGTACATGCGTGTGTCCCCTTTTAGGACTGTCACAGACTCTGGAGCAGGGGTCATTTCGAGGGGGAACAAGCTGGAACGGTGTTCCGGGAGTAACAAGCCCAGGAGGAAGGAACCCAGGCGTGCTTGCATGCCTGCCCTTTGCTTCCCTCCAAATGCATCTGCTGGTGTGACCTTGGGTCAGTCTCTCCGAGCTGTTTTCTCAGGAGCAGTCTTCGAAAGAGCTCTCTCAGCCCCACCTACCTCACAGGGTGTCTGTTGTGGGGAGGGGAAGAGAAAGGAGATTGTAAGCCACTCTGAGACTCCTTTGGGTAGTGAAGGGGGGGGAATTCAATCCTCCTCCTCCTCCTCCTCCTCCTCCTCTTCTTCTTCTTCCTCCTCCTCCATATGCAGCTGCTGGTGTGACCTTGGGTCAGTCACAAGTTCTCTCCAAGCTGTTTTCTCAGGAGCAGTCCTCAAAAGAGCTCTCTCAGCCCCACCTACCTCACAGGGTGTCTGTTGTGGGGAGGGGAAAGGGAAAGGAGATTGTAAGCCGCTCTGAGACTCCTTTTGGGTAGTGAAGGGGGGGGAAATCCAATCTCCTCCTCCTCCTCCTCTTCTTCTTCCTCCTCCACATGCAGCTGCTGGTGTGACCTTGGGTCAGTCACAAGTTCTCTCTGAGCTGTTTTTTCACAAGCAGTCCTTGAAAGAGCCCTCTCAGCCCTGCCGACCTCACAGGGCATCTGTTGTGGGGAGGGGAAAGGGAAAGGAAATTGTAAGCCGCTCTGAGACTCCTTCGGGTAGTGAAAGATGGGGGTATAAATCCAATCTCCTCCTCCTCCTCCTCCTCCAAAAATGGTTCCAGGGAGGCCCCTGAAAAGACCTGCGTGCTTCCTAATGGCGGAACTGCTTGGTGAAAGCACAAGGCTCGAATTGCGATACTCCCTGGGTACCTCTGCCGTCCTGCTGACTTGCTCTTATCTTAGCAGTCCTGTCTTTGCTGCCAGGAGTTAACCTTGGACACTGTCAAGCTATAAAGAGGGGGTTGCCGTTGACAGTTCCTTTCCTTTTGTACGCTTAGAGGCTCACTGATTCACGAATCTTGAGCAGCGGAAAACACTTATTATTTTTTAGATGCAAGAGCTGATAGGACTAAGACAGATTTTGCAGTTGCTCGAGTGATCTTGGGATCCTTATCACTGAGCAAAAGAGCCTGGGTTTCTGGAGTACAGGGGGAACGGTTGGTTGAGTAAAGGCTTAATATCGTAATCCCTCATAATCTCAAAACATCTGCATCCCAGCAGGGCGTGAAAGTCCTGTTAAGGCCACAAGGGCAAATTCGGTCGATGTAGGGCCTATTCAGAAACCTCCCTTGCAAAACCATTGTAGGTATCATAAGAACATAAGAACATAAGAGAAGCCAATGTTGAATCAGGCCAACGGCCCATCTAGTCCAACACTCTGTCACACAGCGGCCAAAATATACCAGGTGCCATCAGGAGGTCCAGCAGTGGGGCCAGGACACTAGAAGCCCTCCCACTGCTGCCCCCCCAGCACCAAGAATAGAGTGCATCACCTGCCCCAGACTGAGAGTTCCCATCTATACCCTGTGGCTAATAGCCACTGATGGACTTCTGCTCCAGATGTTTATATAATTCCCTCTTGTTCAGTTCATGTTCATGTTCAGTCTTGCAAACAACGAAGCTCTGCAATAACGTGGGATGGTAAGATGGTACATAAAGGGTGTGTGTGTAAAGATCTGGGGTAAGAAAGACCAAAAAATAGGGTCGGGCATACCCTGCGGGCTCTCAGAACCAAACTACTACGGTCGATTTCCAGGACTCGCTTTTTGATCAGAGAAAATGCTTTGGTTTTTCCCCATCTCGAAAATATCATCAATCGGCATTCCAGATTTCATCAGTTTCTCATCCAGGGCTTTCATCCAAGTCGATTTCTGGGTATCCCGGTTTAAAGCAGCTGACAAACCATCTTCGGCACCGGGCTGTTGACCATGCTCGGAGTTAATGCTGAAGTTGGTCTCAGAGTCATCTGGACTCAGGGCTCCCGTATGCTCAACCCCTTCCCCTGTCTGCTCCATTGTTACAACGGTGCGAAATCTCCAGCTGTTTCCTGGCCTCTCACTTATGTACTTGTTTGGAAGTCCATATCTAAGCTGGTTCACAGTTGCAAGCATGTTTGCAAGTCCATACCTAAGCTGGGTCACAGTTGGAAACAGATTGGAAGGAAATCACCCAGGCCATCCTCAGTTTTTTTCCCATGCCCTGTCTTCAGAGATTTTCTCAGCGTAACTTAAAAGTGACCTGCCCTGACCTGGGTGTCTCAGACTAGCCCGGTCTTATCAGATCTCGGAAGCTAAGCATGGTCAGCCCTGGTTGGTGCTTGGATGGAAGACCGCTACGGTAGTCCAGTGCTGGAGGCAGGTAATGCCAAGCCTCCTCTGAACATTTCTTGCCTTGAAAACTCTATGGGTTTATGACGAACTCCCGTATCTCCCCAACTGTCTGGCAGATTATTCCCAGCAAATCTTCAGTTCCCCTCAGTGACTGGCCCACTTGATGGCCCTTTATGTACATATGCTTTGTCATAAACGACTTGACTGTCCTGTGTTAGGTATTTCGTTTAGGCTTTTTCTCAGCTTAGGAACTGTACTGAAAATAACAGGAGCTGTCCAGTTTTCTCTAAGCCCCTGAGGAATGGCACTGGAGGCAAATTAACTTCCAGAAACAGAATAAAGATTTTATTAAACAGGCAGGGAATAAATATATAATGGGAAGAGTCAAGGTTTTGAGACTGCTGAGGTAAAAACTTTCTAATATTCACAGAGTTGAATTCATAGAACATTCAAGAGAGTGTCCTTGTGGTTTTGTTTCAGGGCTTTCTATTTCTTTCTTTGAGAGGTACTTTGTTTAGTATCTCTCAGCACAACACAGTTCTTATTGATTTTTCTAGATTTCTTCCTTCAGATATTACAGGTTTTCCTTTAGATAATTCAGCTTTTCATTAATTCCTGAAGTGTCTAAGCTTCTCTCCTTTATCACAGACCAGGGTTCTCTTTGCAACCCCTTTCACTGGTAGGAAGTTATTCTCCTTGTCCCTAAGAAGCAATAACTCCTTTTACTATTCAGCTTGTCTGGGCGTTCTCTCTAACTTCCCAGACCTTCTGCCAAATCCTTCTCCAGTATCCGTTGGCTGTATAAGCCTGTTCTGTAGCTTTGCTTACTGAGAATCTAAGTTCTCCCTCAGAGCAGTGTTAATCTATTTAGACAGTGTGGAGGGGGGGTTTCTTCTTCTTTCTGTAGAAGTACTTTTCTGACTCTTGCCTGTCAGAAAACACTGACTCCCCAAAGTCTCTTCCCTGGCTACTGATCCTGACGTTGGTTTTCAGAAGACCAAATTGCAAAAGACCCCTTTTCCCTCCAGGTTTCATATCTCTCTCAGCTGATGTCGTCCAATCAGAGTGTGAGCAGAGCAGCCAATCACCTTAGCTCTTCTCTCCAGGGAAGATGAACTCCTAACCTCCCTGACTCTCTGCACCAAGCAGCATTTTAAAAATTCCCACTTTTCTGTGCTATTCCATCATGGGGTGCTATTCCGTGACTTGACAGCATGCAATTGTCATGCCTGTTCGGGACGGCCCAGGCCAGCCTTATCTCATCAGACTTGGAAGCTAAGCAAGGTTGACCCCGGTTAGTACTCTGATGGGAGACCAGCAAGGAGGATGATCGGGGGGTCCAGAGACCAAGCCCTATGAGGAAAGGCTGAGGGGACTTGGGAATGTTCAGTCTGGAGAAGAGGAGGCTGAGGGGGGACAGGATTGCTCCCTTGAGGTATTTGAAGGGCTGTCTCTTCGAGGAGGAGGGCAGGAAGCTGTTCCTGGTGGCAGCAGAGGAGAGGACTTGTAATCACGGGTTTAAATTAAGAGCGGGAAGGGTAATGATTAAGTGCGCAGACTCTGATCTGGGAGAACCGGGTTTGACTCCCCACTCCTCCACATGCAGCTGCCGGATGACCTTGGGCAAGCCATAGTTCCGTCAGAGCTGTCCTTGAAAAAGAGCGGTTTCTGTCAGAGCTCTCTCGGCCCCACCGACCTCACAGGGTGTCTGTTGTGGGGGAGGGGAAGGGGAAGGCGTTTGTAAGCCGCTCGGAGACTCCTTTGGGTATTGAAGGGCGGGGTATAAATCCAGTATCCTTCTTCAGCTGAACATTAGGAAAAACTTTTTTGCAGAGTTGTGGCCCAGTGGGATCAGCCGCCTGGGGAGGTGGTGGTGAGCTCCCCCCGACTGGTAGTCTTCAAGTAGCGGCTAGAGTCAGACAGACGCTTGTCAGGGATGCTCTAGGCTGATCCCGCACTGAGCAAGGGGTTGGACTCAGACGGCCAGGATGGCCCCTTTCAACTCCGTGATTCTATGAAATCCGGGGTTGCTACGCAGAGGAAGGCGACGGCCGACCGCCTCCGAATGCCTCTTGCCCTGGGAAGCCTCCAGGGGTCACCGTCATTCAGCTGCAACTTGACAGCACGCAATTATTACGCCCTGACCTAGATGGCCAAAGGCTTGCCCGCTCTTATCTGATCCCTGAAGCTAAGCAGGGTCGGCCAGGTTAGTACTTGGATGGGAGACCCCCAAGGAAGCCCAGGACTGTGCTGCCGAGGCAGGCAGTGGTGAACCACCTCTTCTTTGTCTCAACGCTAGAGAGCCAGTTTGGTGTGAGTGGTTAAGTGCGCGGACTCTAATCTGGGAGAACCGGGTTTGATTCCCCACTCCTCCACTTGCACCTGCTGGTGTGACTTTGGGTCAGTCACAAGCTCTGGCACAGCTGTTCTCTCAAGGACAGTTTCTGTCAGAAGTTCTCTCAGCCCCACCTACCTCACAGGGTGTCTGTTGTGGGGAGGGGAAGGGAAAGGAGTTTGTCAGCCGCTCTGAGACGCCTTTGGGCAGTGAAGGGCGGGGTATAAATCCAAACTCCTCCTCTTCTTCTTCTTCTTCTTCTTCTTCTTCTTCTTCTTCTTCTTCTTCTTCTTCTTCTTCTTCTTCTTCTTCTTCTTCTTCTTCTTCTTCTTCTTGCCTTGAAAACCCTACAGGAAACCCTATAAGTCAGCTGCCACTTGACGGCTCTTTATGCGCATTGCTTACAAACTGACTGCGGTGGCTCAAGTGGTTAAGGCGCTGAACTGCAGGCTGTGGAAGTTCGGTAGTTCAGCAGTTCGATACCCGAGAGTGCCGCATGACGGAGTGAGCTCCCGTCTCTGGTTCCAGCTCCTGCCAACCTAGCAGTTTGAAAGCAAGAAATTGCAAGTAGATAAATAGGTACCACTTCGGTGGGAAGGGAACAGCGTTCCGTGCGCCCTGGTGTTTAGTCTTGCCGGCCACATGACCACGGAAACGTCTTCGGACAGCGCTGGCTCTTCGGCTTTGAAACGGAGATGAGCACCGCAACCCTAGAGTCGGATCCGACTGGCTTTCGAGCAAGGGAACCTTTACCTTTACCTACAACTGAAACCGTTCCCGTGTCCCCCCCACTACCCGGCTAACGTGCATTAAAAACGTCATTAACAAGAATTTATTTCAGGTTAGTGAAGGGAACTGCGTATCACTGGGACCTCCTCCTCGTGGCTCTGATCAACACCGGGCTGTCGCTCTTCGGTCTCCCGTGGATCCACGCGCGCGTTCCCCCACTCGCCGATGCACGTCCGAGCCCTGGCCTACGTGGAGGAGAGGGTGGAGAACGGGCACATCTACGAGACGTAAGTGGTACCCTTTTGGAGGGTCCGGTCCACGCTGAGCCGGTGGAGGGCTCTGGGTCGGAGCACGGAGCCATAGAGCTGACGCTAGGGGTAATGCTGTTTTAAACCTGAAACAAGCCAGAAGGTGGAGCTAGCGAGATGGATTCGGATGTCAGAGACTTTGAGTTGTGAATCCTGCAAAGGAGGGGCCATGGTTCAATGATAGACACGGGCGGATGAAGGGTCCCCGGTGCCCTGAGCCCTGACCAGTCTTGGTGCCCCCCCCTTCCACACTGACCCAGTCCATTTCAGTTGTTGACCTGTCTGACCAGATAGACAATGCAGGTGGCAGCAAGACAAAAATTTATTCATAATGATAACACAGGATACTGTACAAACTAAGCCAAGCTTTGGCGACATATAACCCAGTATACTGTACAAACTAAGCCAAGCTTTGGCGACGTATAACACAGTATACTGTACAAACTAAGCCAAGCTTTGGCGACATATAACACAGTATACTGTACAAACTAAGCCAAGCTTTGGCGACGTATAACCCAGTATACTGTACAAACTAAGCCAAGCTTTGGCGACGTATAACACAGGATACTGTACAAACTAAGCCAAGCTTTGGCGACATATAACCCAGTATACTGTACAAACTAAGCCAAGCTTTGGCGACATATAACCCAGTATACTGTACAAACTAAGCCAAGCTTTGGCGACGTATAACACAGTATACTGTACAAACTAAGCCAAGCTTTGGCGACATATAACACAGTATACTGTACAAACTAAGCCAAGCTTTGGCGACGTATAATACAGTATACTGTACAAACTAAGCCAAGCTTTGGCGACATATAACACAGTATACTGTACAAACTAAGCCAAGCTTTGGCGACGTATAACCCAGTATACTGTACAAACTAAGCCAAGCTTTGGCGACGTATAACACAGGATACTGTACAAACTAAGCCAAGCTTTGGTGACGTATAACACAGGATACTGTACAAACTAAGCCAAGCTTTGGCGACGTATAACACAGGATACTGTACAAACTAAGCCAAGCTTTGGCGACGTATAACACAGGATACTGTACAAACTAAGCCAAGCTTTGGTGACGTATAACACAGGATACTGTACAAACTAAGCCAAGCTTTGGTGACGTATAACACAGGATACTGTACAAACTAAGCCAAGCTTTGGCGACCTATAACACAGTATACTGTACAAACTAAGCCAAGCTTTGGCGACATATAACACAGTATACTGTACAAACTAAGCCAAGCTTTGGCGACTTATAACACAGTATACTGTACAAATTAAGCCAAGCTTTGGCGACATATAACACAGTATACTGTACAAACTAAGCCAAGCTTTGGCGACATATAACACAGTATACTGTACAAACTAAGCCAAGCTTTGGCAACGTATAACACAGGATACTGTACAAACTAAGCCAAGCTTTGGCGACATATAACACAGGATACTGTACAAACTAAGCCAAGCTTTGGCAACGTATAACACAGGATACTGTACAAACTAAGCCAAGCTTTGGTGACGTATAACACAGGATACTGTACAAACTAAGCCAAGCTTTGGCGACGTATAACCCAGTATACTGTACAAACTTAGCCAAGCTTTGGCGACGTATAACACAGGATACTGTACAAACTAAGCCAAGCTTTGGCAACGTATAACACAGGATACTGTACAAACTAAGCCAAGCTTTGGCAACGTATAACACAGGATACTGTACAAACTAAGCCAAGCTTTGGTGACGTATAACACAGGATACTGTACAAACTAAGCCAAGC
>JAPDNY010001972.1:0-11528 GCA_029375565.1 Gekko gecko | reverse complement strand
TGTCAGAAAGTGCTGCCTTTGATGTTTCTCACTGAATCCATTGTGTTATGTTCCTACCCCGCTTTGCGCTTGCGTAGTTATGCAGCCAGAAACGTGGGAGCTTCTTCCCTGCCGCTTTTCCTTATCACGGTGGCCTTGAATGTAGGCTTTGGACTATTCTTGTTTAGCTGAGAATTTTCCAGTCCTGGGAAGGCAAGGGGAGGGGGAGTAGTCTCCCGCTCATGAAGTATTTCTCCCGCCGGGAGTTCCCGCGCGAGAGCTCAAGTTTTATTCGCTAGGCGCTTCATTGCATCACACTATAAGTTAGCTTGCTCTGCTTTGCTCCCCATTCCTGACAATGACCTCCTACTGTGGGTTTTAGCAAGATAATCCTAATAAACCTTTCTTTGTGCAAGAATGACTGGATCTACTTGATTTTAAACCTGACAGAAATTGTCAGGAATCAACATCTTTCCCTCACCGTCAACGTCCGCCATCCACCACGATGAGCGGGGCGGGAAAAGGAGCCCCGGGCACAGTCCCGTTGATTACTACCTCGGGAGCCTCCGGGGCAGTTCCAGCGATCACGACGGCGGGAGCCACAGGGGCCGTTCCAGTGACTACTGCGTTGGGAGCCACGGCTCCCGTTACTTCTGTGGCTGCTCCGGTGGTTACTATTCCGACTACCACCGTGGTTCCAGTGACTACAACTACAGTGGTGATGACACTGACCATCTATTCAGCAGCCGGGTTGGCTACCCCACCATCGATTGGCACAATTGGAGCCACGTACACACTCCCGATCTACAGCCCGGCCGGGCCGATACCAAGTCAGGGAGGTGCGGTTCCACGAACCTATGTGCCAGGAGTCCCAACACCCTGGGATAAAGGGGTGACTTTTCGCAGATCGCGCGATTGGACTAAGAACCTGTTGGACACTACCCAGACCACCTGGACTATGCCGGGGAGCCAGAGCCGTGACAGCCTCCTGGATCCCAGAGGTAGTTTTGGTCTTCCCCAAGGGCGGGTGTCCCGGGGATCTCCCCGAGCAGGGGTCCAGCCAAGACACTGATGCCCGCATGGATTCTATCCAAGAGAACACCCGACGGCTGGTAAGGGATATGAGTAAACTAATGCAGTCCCTACCCCAGATGATGGACCAAGCCATTAGAGCCCATCCGCTGACACAACCCAGACCTGCACCCGCACCGGCTCCAGCCCCAGCGCCACCGTTGGTGCCGGGACGGCCACCTCCTCCTCCTCCGGGTCCGGGGCCGGGCCAACCAGTACCACCGGGTCCAGGACCCGGGCCAACCAGTTCCCCCAGGGCAGGGGCCGGGCCAGCCAGCACCAGCCCCACCTCCAGTAGTTGCCCCAGTACCGGGAGCGGGGCCAGGGCCACCAGGACCTATCCAGCCGCCAGTTGTGCCTCCGCCTCAACCTCCGGCTCCAGCACCCCTCATGCAGCCGGTACCTATCATGGCGCCGGCCCCCCGGTAATCCGCCCCAAAGACATGCTAGATATCACATTTGATGGAGACCCAGAGACTGTGTCCTTCTTCATATTACAAGTTGGAAAATTTGTACAAAGATGGGGCTATGTATTCCCAGATGAAGAACAGCAGGTGGAGTTTATTGCATCCAGGTTCCGGGGAGTGCTACTAGCTGGTATGTAGCCCTTCATGATCTGGAGGCGGAGGAGTTGGGGAATGTAGATGACTTCATGTGGGCCTTGAGAAACCGTTTTGAAGATCCGGGGCGGCCCAAAAGCTGAAGCCTTCCTTCGTACTTTCAGACAAGGCAAACTCTCAGTGCGGGAGTACTCAAGAGAGTTTCAAAGGCATGCTGTGAAAATTCGAGACTGGACTGATGCGGTGTTGGCCCAACAATATAGAATGGGACTAGCCGTTGACGTCCGCAATAATGTCCTCAGCTCTCAGCAACCTCGTACCCTCCAGGGTTGAATGGAGGAAGCCGAGAAGGCCGAAAGTCGCTTACAAATGATGAAGCTGGATTTATCCTTGGGTAACAATCGTCCGAGTAGTGCGGCGGGCCAGGCCAGACCCAAACCAACATCTACCCCAAGTGGCCTGAGGGATCAGCGTATGCGACAGGGGCTCTGCCTGCGATGTGGGGAGAAAGGGCATTTCGCCGCAGCCTGCCCGAAAGGGGATCCCAATAGAGCCCTACCACAAGAAGAGCCCAGAAGGTGGACAACCCCTACCCCGAGAAAAGGTACCGCCAAACCACGCAACCCACGGGCTCTGTTTGCTAGCCCCGACCAAGTGGATACCGTGATGCTAGAGGAGGAGAGTGAGATGCAGGGAAATGAGATGGTCCTGTTGGTGAATGGCGCTACACAGCAGGACCCAGCACCTGAGGCGCCTAAACTGGTGAGCAACTACCCCTCTCTCTTCTTTGTGACTGTTTTGGTGATGAATCCCGCAATGATGACTCACATTCGGGTCCGGGCTCTCATTGACTCAGGGTGCGGGAGGGATCTCATAAACCCTTCTATGGTTATGGGGTTGGAGGCAGCCGTGATCCACTTGAAAGACCCAATAACTTTCACACAGATGGATGGGTCTCCAATGAAAAAACCATGCCGATTTGAGACTGTTCCTTTAAGAATAGGCATTGGTGACCACTGGGAGCTACGCTCATTCGTAATAGCTCCGCAAGCCCAGTTTCCCTTGGTGTTGGGTAGCCCCTGGTTACATGGACATAACCCATACATTTTATGGGAAGAGGGGGAGGTACAATTTATCTCCCCAAAATGTACAGAACACAAATGGGACCCCGGGTGGGGAGATCCCCCATGCAATGAACCTCCACGAGCTTGTTTAGCAACGGAGGAGCTTAATCGCATCCCTGAGGATTACCAGTATATAACCCGGGTGTTTGAGGAGGAGGAAGCAGATGAATTGCCCCCCCATCGTAACTCCGACTGTACAATTGAGATTCTTCCGGGTCAAAAATTACCAAAAGGGAAAATTTATGCCATGAGCCCAAGTGAAAAGGAAGAACTTCGCCGTTTTATTGATAAAAATCTAGCCCGTGGATTCATTAGACCAGCATCATCCCCTTTTGCAGCACCTGTATTATTTTGTAAAAAAAAGGATGGGGGCTCAGACTCTGCACGGATTACCGGGGACTTAACGCAGTGTCTGCAACTAATGCCTACCCGATGCCCCTCATCAAAGACTTACTGGCAGAGGTGGCGAAAGGGAAAGTGTTCTCTAAACTGGATTTGCGAGATGCCTACTTTCGGGTTCGTATCAGAGAGGGGGATGAATACAAGACTGCATTTAATACCCCGCTGGGGCAATTTGAATACCGGGTGATGCCCTTCGGGTTACAAGGGGCACCAGGGGTCTTCATGAACTTAATCAATGAAGTGTTACACCCCTATTTATTCAAGGGAGTGGTTGTTTATTTAGATGATATCTTGGTCTATACCCCGGATCAGGAATCCCACACTACCCTTATGCGGAAAGTATTGGAAAAGCTTTTAGAACACAAACTGTTTGTTAAACTGTCAAAATGTGAATTTCACCAAGAGAGCATTGACTTTTTGGGATACCGTATATCTTCCGCGGGGCTGGAGATGGACCCAAAAAAGGTCCAGGATGTATTGAGATGGGAGCCCCCAAAACCAGGCGCCAGCTCCAAAGTTTTCTCGGCTTCGCCAACTTTTACCGTCAATTCCTGCCACACTTCGCCCAAGTAGCCCTTCCCCTCACGGAACTGTTAAAAACTAAGGGGAGGGGATCTAAGGCTTCAGTCCCAGGGGCCCCTTTGGACTGGACCCCGCAGTGTCAGCAAGCGTTTGAACAACTTAAACAGTTGTTCACGTCTGAGCCCATACTAGCACACCCTGATGAGACAAAGAAATTTGTAGTACAAGTAGACGCATCAGACACTGCTATGGGTGGGGTGATTTTGCAAGAGAATGCTCAAAAGCAGCTACAACCCCTGGCTTATGTGTCAAGGAAATTTAATGACACAGAGAGATTTTGGCCCATTTGGGATAAGGAAGCGGCGTCTATCCGTTTAGCATTGATCACATGGAGACATTGGTTAGAGGGGTCCCGAATACCTTTTGAAATCTGGACTGATCACAAAAATCTTGAGGTATTGCGAAAACCCCGAAATCTAAATGCTAAACAGTTCAGGTGGGCTGAGTTTTTCTCCAAATTTCAGTTTACCCTGCACCATTTCCCAGGGAAAGCCAACCATTTAGCGGACGCTCTCTCCCGCCTTCCCCAACATTTTTCTAAGAGGGTCGAAGTTCGGGAATCTATGTTCACCCCGGAGCAATTAGTTGGTGCAGTTGTAACCCGGAAAGCTAAACAGGCACCAACGATTCCCATCCAAACATTGACTTGGGAAAAGCAGTTTTTATCTGACATCACCCCGCCAGAAACAAGTGAGTTACAAGCCAGAGATGACGTGACTTGTGGTCCTAATGGCTGCTGGTACAAAGGAAATAAAATGTTTGTCCCAGAAGCTACCCGAGCCCAGGTGTTGCACACAGTTCACGATTCAAAAGCTGCGGGACACTTTGGATATGTAAAATCCTTAAGGCTTCTGCAACGTAGCTTCTGGTGGCCCCGAATGAAACAAGAGTTGTCTCGCTATATACAGTCCTGCCCAACATGTAATCGTTGTAAAGCCAGACCAGGAAAACCTCCAGGCCTCCTACAACCACTACCCACCCCGAGTAGACCCTGGGAAGTAATCTCTATGGACTTTATCACTGATCTTCCCCCCTCTAAACATATGACGGTCATTTGGGTGGTAGTGGATTTTTTCTCTAAACAGGCTCATTTCATACCGTTCCCCAGTATGCCAACAGCAAAAGTCTTGGCCAAAGCATTTATTCAACACATTGCCAAATTGCATGCGTTACCCCTCAAGATCGTTTCCGACAGGGGGTTCCGTTTGTTTCCAAGTTTTGGTCTGAGCTAATGACTCTAATGGGTATTGAACGTGCTCTTAGTACTGCCTATCACCCCGAGACTGATGGCCAGACGGAGAGGGTGAACCAGACGTTGGAACAGTATCTGAGGTGTTTTTCTAATTATCAACAAGACAATTGGGTAGATTTATTACCATTGGCGGAATTTGCATACAACAACTCATGGCACGCTTCCACGAAAATGTCACCATTCAAAGCTGCCATGGGCTATGACAGCCCCCCTCTTCCCTTCTTAAAACCTGGTGAGAAGGGGGTAAAGCCTCGGCATGGTGTCAAACTCTCCGTGACTCCTGGCCCCTAATTGTCGAGACTTTGAATGAGGCCAAAGCACAGTACAAACAACAAGCAGATAAAAAAAGGGCCGGGGGATGGAAATTGCAACCGGGAGACGCTGTCTATCTGTCGACTAAGAACCTAAGACTAGCACAGCAGTCCAGGAAACTTGCGTGGAAATATATTGGTCCTTTCCGAGTGCTAAGATGTGTGAATCAAGTAACTGTACAGCTAGACTTGCCTAAATCTCTTAAAGCAATACATCCAATTTTCCATTACAGCCTTCTCAAGCCGGCCTTACCCCCAACTAAATGGCAACCTGAGACGTCGGCTTCTCCCCCCCCTCTGATGGTTGACGGTGAAGAGCACTATGAAATCGCTGATATTTTGGACTCTAAGATACTTCGTGGACAACTTATGTATCTTGTGCAGTGGGTACACTTTGGGCCCCAATACAGGGAATGGGTGAAAGTTTCTGATATCAATGCACCTGATCACCTGATAGACTTTCACGCTCGATACCCTAATAAACCTGGGGGGCCCTTGTTCGCTCCTTCCTGAGTGGTGGGTGGGTGGTGTTTTGGGAAGGGCAGAATGTCAGAAAGTGCTGCCTTTGATGTTTCTCACTGAATCCATTGTGTTATGTTCCTACCCCGCTTTGCGCTTGCGTAGTTATGCAGCCAGAAACGTGGGAGCTTCTTCCCTGCCGCTTTTCCTTATCACGGTGGCCTTGAATGTAGGCTTTGGACTATTCTTGTTTAGCTGAGAATTTTCCAGTCCTGGGAAGGCAAGGGGAGGGGGAGTAGTCTCCCGCTCATGAAGTATTTCTCCCGCCGGGAGTTCCCGCGCGAGTGCTCAAGTTTTATTCGCTAGGCGCTTCATTGCATCACACTATAAGTTAGCTTGCTCTGCTTTGCTCCCCATTCCTGACAATGACCTCCTACTGTGGGTTTTAGCAAGATAATCCTAATAAACCTTTCTTTGTGCAAGAATGACTGGATCTACTTGATTTTAAACCTGACAGGTACAAGCTCCACCTGGGACTGCCCACTTTCTATAAAACATGTAGTGGACACCAGGAAAGGTGCTGGCGGGCACCATGACACCCATGGTCACCCCACTGAGGACCCTTGGCTTATAAGACCATTTTATTGTTTATATATACCCTGCCTTTTTGCTCCCCCTCTGTCATACACAAGCACACAGGAACACACACACACAGAGAAACTCAGAGTTGCCAACCTCAAGGTGAGGCCCAGAGATCTCCTAGAATTGCAACTGATCTTCAGATAACAGGGATCAATTCTCCTGGGGGAAAATGGCTGTTTTGTAAGGTAGCCTCTATGGCATTATAGTCTGCTGAGATCCGTAGTGTCCTCAAACTCTGCTTTTCCCAGATTCTACTCCCAAACTGGCAGGAATTTCCCAACCCAGAGTTAGCAACCCTATTTGTGACAAATCTCTCCTATATAGGCCCCGGTCACACAGGAGGATTTACTCCGCAGGAGGGACGGATTGGGGGTGCATCAAGCGGGCGCAATCATACCGCAACATCTGGAAAGCGGTGCACACCCATCCCTGATTCGTCCCTTCTGGCTGGAAACCCACCGCAAAAAGGTAGCACCACAAAGGTACTACCGAACAGTTGATCCGCAGCACTGGCCCACACCTGATCGCCCGACGCACCATCTCCCTGCAGCATTCCAAGGTCCTAGAGAACTGCATGTGCACACGCGTGCACAGCAAGCTCGCCGCACGCACCAACCCGTGGCTTCCCCCAGCATATGATCATGCCAGGGAGCAACTGCGCGGCGGCTGGGGGGATCTTTCTGATTCTGTCACCATGCATCTCTTTTGCTGCAGCTCTAAAAAGCCGCACTTCAACCGCACCTTTTCCCCTAGTGTGACTGGGGCCATAATAATCCTGTTTTGGAGTGGCCACATTCCATGCTTGCCCTCAACCATTGGCCCATCAGCCACCACTCAAGAGTACTCGCATGCCATTGGCCGGGTGCTGGGTCTGCTCCTCTTTCCTGCCCACTTCCCCTTCAGCCACTCTGCCCTGTCAGAATTCCTGGCAAATGGCTTTCTCTCTTGACAAGGATGCTTTTCCTGTGTGGGACTAACTTTCCCCTCAGTGGCTGTTGGTAGGTATCACGAAATGGCAGTTAGCTGTGTTTGTAAGATGGCTGTGGTTATTTGTTTAAAATGTTCCCCCTATAAGGTTTAATTGAGATGTAGTTCCAGAGAAGGGCCTGCAAGGGTATCACTCACTGGGTTGAATGGGGCTTCCTCATCTGCTGGCCTACAGTTTCCAGCTGCCCCAAGGCCAAAACGTGTGGGAAAACAGGGACTGTCCCAAGGTAGCCTTCGTCCCTGGGAGCAGCAGAAATCCAGCCACTCCACAGTCGGCTGGACTGGGGAATGAATGGAAGTTTTCCTGCTCTCTTGGGCAAGAGAGAAAGGCTGAAGTACAGGTGAGCCCACAACCTCCAGAGGTAGAGAGTATTGTGTAAGGAAAGAGGATTGTGTTTAACCCCTGCTGATTTATGCCCTGTTGGTTCATAGTGTGTGCTTACTCCTGCAGTGTGTGTGCTCCATAACTCTGTAAATACTTAAATAAATTCTTTAATTAGGGCTAATAATCTGTGTTGTGCTCTGACCACATAGTCTCCCCTGCTCTGCACAATACCAAAGGGAGGGGTAGCCCAGGGAAGCAAGAAAAGGCTAGACCCTTGGCTTGCCAACTTTCCAGGGATCCTCCAATGATTGGGGATTCCATCTCCAAATACGGAGATTAGGCCAGAGGGCCTCTAAATGTCCCTCTAAAAAGGCAGTGATGATTCAGTGAGTCATGGCAGTGAACATTAGGAGTGAGATACGCACACAGGATAAGGGTGGGAGGCAAACAGTTGAGTTGTAAACTGGAGCCCATTTTGCCACAGTAGGCAACCAAGCTTGGTTCAGACAAAGGAAGGAAACCCTTTGCAGGCCTTTGTGAGGAACTCATTGGGGCCAGTCCTGAGTCTAGGGCTGCCAGCTCCAGGTAGGGAGATTCCTGGAGATTTTCTGGAAGTCTATGGAAACCGGGGTTTGGGGAGGGGAGAGGCCTTAGCTGAACAGAATGCCATACAGCCCACCTTCCAAAGCATTTATTTTCTTTGGGGGGGGGGAGAGATCTGTTGTCTGGAGTTCAGTTGTGATACCTGGTGATCTTCAGGCTTCACCTGGAGGTTGGCTGCCCTAGGCATAGCAGTCAGTTCTTCAGAGCAGGCTCTTCTAGATCCACGTTCTTGCTGTAGAAGCTGAGTGGATGCTTTTGGACCAGTCACAGACTTTCAGCCTAACCTACCTCACAGGGTTGTTGTGCAAGTCAAAAGGGGGAGAGGAGAATGATGTAAGCTGCTTTGATCCCCATTGCAGAGAAAAACTACTTTTCCTCCTGGGAGACCATTGTTGGCAATCTCCATGTGAGGGCTGGAGATCACTCAGAATTACAACTGCTCTCCAGATGGCAGAGATCAGTTCCGCTGGAGAAAATGATGGACTCTGTGGCAGTCAGGGCTTCAGAGCATGGGAGAGGCTGCAGATTTGTGTGTGGGGGAAATGGAAAGCTGAAGAGAGAGGGGGAAATAAAGGTAGGTTGATTATTGGCTGGGAAGGAGATAGGGTTGCCAACTCCAGGTGGGAAATTCATGGAGAGGGCAAGGTTTGAGGAGGGGTGGGACCTCAGACAGGTACAATGCCATAGACTCCACCCTCCCAACCAGCCATTCCCTTCTGGGGAACCACTGTTGCCAATCTCAGGAGGGGGTGGAAGAAATCACTCAGAATTACAACTGATCTCCAGGAGGCAGGGGGAGGAGAAGCAAAGCTGAAATCAGAGAGGCAGATAATGGCAGGTTGATGCTTGGCTGGGAAGGAGATGGGGTGCCAACTCCAGGTTGGGAAATTCATGCAGATTTGAGCCTGGAGAGGGTGAGGTTTGAGGAGGGGTGGGACCTCAGACAGGTACAATGCCATAGACTCCACCCTCAAACCAGCCATTTCTTCATGGGTAACAATTGTTGCCAATCCCCAGGTGAGGACTGGAGATCACTGAAAATTACAACTGCTCTTCACCTCTGGAGAAAATGGTGGACTGTGTCATTATACGCTGCTGAGGTCACCACAGCACACTGATGCTGAGTGCCCAAGGCCTTGGCACTCTTCCAGAGCCTCTTTCTAGAGCTTATTGTTTTTCTTTCCTAGTATTTAATAAATACAATTTTGTGTTTTAATAAGGATTGCTTATTCCATTGTTGATAGAAGTTTGTGCCATTAAGGAGACAGTAGTCTGCCACTGGGCAGACTCAACACCTCAGTACTGAATGGAAAATGACAGGGTAGGAGGGAAAGAAAGATGGAGGAAAAAGTAGGGGAGGGACTTTAAGAATATAATAGACTTTAATAATAGATTTTAAGACAGAAGAATAAAACCTTGTGTTGAGAATCTTGTGTTGTATTGTCTCCTTCCCTGCACCCACCCTTCCACCCTCTCCCACTCCTTCCTTCCTCCTTAGCATGTGTGATGTATTGCAAAGAAAAGCAGGTTTTAAGATGCTGCTTGGGACAGAGGGTCACGGAGGTTATGAGCTAATCTTCCTTGGAGAGAAGAGCTTATGTGATTGGCTGCTTTACTATCTCTCTGAATGGCCACTTAGAGAGGAAATAAAACGGCTGATCCAGAGAGAAAAGATTCATTTGCCTTTTGGTCTTGATCTGAAATCTAATGTCTGGATCAGTAGCCAAAAGGTTTGGCTTCTGAGAGAAAAGACTTTGGGAGTCAGTGATTTCTGCCAGGGAACTGTCAGAAAAGAATTTCTATATAGAGAAGAGGGACTCCATTGTCTAAGATATATTAAAACTACCCTGAGGGAAAATTCAGATTTATACTGACATATAGTACTGGAAGAAGAATGTGGTAGGAGGATTGAGGAGTTAGAGAGAACCCCAAGGCAAGCCAACTAGGAAAAGGAGTTATTGCTGCTTAGGGACAAGAAGAATAGCTAGTAGGAAGGGGTTAAGAAGAGAACCCTAGTCTGCGATTAAGAGGAAGAGCTTAGACACCTCAAGAGTTATTGGAAAGCTATAACATCTAAAGGGAAAACCTAGATCTCTGAAGGGAGAAACCTAGAAGCACTAAAACAAAGCTATTCTGTCAGAAACTGTATTTAAGATTCTGTGTAACAGCTGAAATATATAATAAGCAAAAACCTCTCACTGAAAAGAATTCGAAACTCAGAAATTAAGATACAACAACACTCTCTTGTATGTTCAAAAACTTCCTGGATGAAATATTGGCAATGGACCCATTCCAATCCTGTTTCCACCCTGGCCATGGGACGGAGACAGTGTTGGTCGCCCTCACAGACAATCTTCGTAGGCAGCTGGATCAAGGCGGGTCAGTGCTGCTGATATCGTTACATCTCACAGCAGCGTTCAATGTGGTCGATCATGATCTTCTGACCCGCTGCCTCGCCGATGTAGGAAATCATGGGACAGTCTTGGTGGCTGATCTTGTTTGTCCATGATTGGGGATAGAGGGTGGCAATAGGAAGAGAGACATCAACTAGACCCACTAATATGTGGAGTGCCTTAGTGGGCAATCTCTCCCCAATGCTCTTTAATGTCTATATGCACCCCCTCACCCAGATGGCGCAGAGTTTTGGGCTTGGGTGTCACTAATATACTGATGACACCCAGCTATATCTGTTGATGGGTGGCCACCCAGACTCTGCCCCCAAAAATCTGGCTGAGGGGCTGGAGGCCATGGTGGGATGGTTGAAGCAAAGCTAGTTGAAGCTGAGTCCAGTGAAGATGGAGATTCTGTGGTGGTGGTGGGTGATTCAGGATTGGGGAGCCAACTCCCAGCCTTTGATGGGGTGCCTCTGACACCAACACCTACTGTCAAGAATCTGGGGGTGATCTTGGACACCACATTATCTGCGGGAGCCCAGATCACCAGTGTTGTCTGGTGGGCATTTTTCCAACTGCACCAAGTCAGACAGATGGCCCCCTTTCTATCTTGCCCCGACCTTACCACAGTAATTCTTACGATGGTCACCTCCAGGTTGGACTATTGTAACTAGCTTTATGTAGGGCTACCCTTGAGACTGACCCAGAAGCTCCAACCAGTACAAAATGCAGCTGTGCAGGTCCTTATGGGGACCTCACAGAGGGCACATATCCATCCAGTGCTGCGCGAGCCGTACTGGTTACCAGTGGAGCACCGGATCAGAATCAAGGTTTTGGT
>JAPDNY010001971.1:0-11536 GCA_029375565.1 Gekko gecko | reverse complement strand
GACTGAGGACCACAATGTAACAAGGAGTAAGCTGCTTGCAGCAAAGAAGGTATGGCTGGTATGTCATCTGCCGTATATTTCCCATGTCATCTGTGGACATACCCCTGGGAGTGCTGAAGAGGATCCTTGGGATGCACAGAGCACTTGACATGTCATACCATTTGTATCCACAGCTCATGTATCCACTTAAATCTTCCCTGGCCCATCAGAAGCCTGGCTGGCAAAAGCTTCATCTGGCCTGGCCCACTTTCTAAAAACAGGAAAATTGTTTGGTGTAGTGGTTAAGAGTGGCGGACTCTAATCTGGAGAACTGGGTTTGATTCCCCACTCCTCCACATGCAGCCAGCTGGGTGACCTCGAGTCAGTCACAAATTCTCTCAGAGCTGTTCTCTCAAGAGTAGTTCTCTCAGAGCTCTCAGCCCCACCTACCTCACAGGGTGTCTGTTGCGGGGAGAGGAAGAGAAGGGGATTGTGTAAGCTGCTCTGAGATTCTGAGTGAAGGGTGGGGTATAAAACCAACTCTCCTCCTCCCCACCACCACATTGGGGACCCCTATGATACAGAATAATGTTCAGATAAAACCCAGAAAACCAGTAAATGTTTTTAATCAGGGCTGTTTTGGGGCAGGAACGCACAGGAACGGAGTTCCAGCTGGCTCCCAAGTTGGCCACGCCCACCAGGAACTCATTAGCATAATAGGCCACTCTCAACAGCAGAAACTCATTAGGATTGGCTACATTAGGGGTGTGTGGCCTAACAGGCTACAAAAAAGCACTGGGTTTTGACAACAAACGACGTGAACAGAATAAGAAGCAAAAGGTGGTGTGGCTGGGTGACCACACTTCTGGTAACGTGGGGGTGTGGCCTAATATGCTAATGAACTGCACTGTCAGTGGGGTGGCCTAATAAGCCAATGAGTTCCTGCTGGGCTTTTTCTGCCCAAAAGCCCTGTTTTTTATTATTAGTGTGGCGACTGAGTCAAAAGGGGGCGGGGTGGGGGAGTTGAGGAGCAGCCAAATGACATATTCTAGCTTAGCATTGTTGTTTTTTATTTTTGTTGAACCATTTTACCCAGCAATTGTGTTTGCCATCACTACATTGCAGCAAAAGCATGAAGCAGGTGTGCATTCATAAATCCCTGTGAATGTACACCAAGGAATCCTAGTTGGCTGTGGGTTCCTGGCATGTGTGCATGATGCGTATTTATAAATATGTATCTGCCATTAGCACTTCATGTGATCACTGTAGGGAACACCTGTTCCACACTGTGGTAACTGTGTCAAATGCAGCCCAGTCTAAAATACAGAAGTGCTGCTTAAGATCCCTAGAAATGCTGGAAGTTTTATTTTGTTCTTAATAAATTGATTCATATAGAAACATTGTACATTTGTAGTTTCAGAGTTTCACATTGAAACGCTATCCTTTTTTCTTGGGAGTGTCTGGAAATACAATTACACTGAATATACAGCAGAGTGTTAGCTATTGTAGTTCAATATTTGGGAAGCAGTAACCTTTAAGAAGAGAAGAAGAAAGCTCAATTTCGACCCCAAACACAGCTTTCACAAATATTTGAAAATCTGGGAATAGTTGGCTTTTGACGGAAGCTCTCTTAGACTATTAGCAAGTGCCAGTGTAGGTTCCTGGTTCTTCTAATTTTAAAAAGAAGATCTAAAAGCTAATTTGGTTGCTCGTAACGCTTCTACTTGATTCAAGTCCAGTAGCACCTTATTTGTCTGAAGCTGTTGTTTCTACATTAGATCACGGCCCCCACAGGGGTTATATCAGGCCCGCAAGCAACTGGCTGCCATCTGCTTACTTCTCCCTCTCCCTTGCTTTCTTCTGTGACACAGCTTGCTCAGCACAGCAGAGCCAGAGAGCAAAGCCTCTCCTCCCTCCATTGGCTGAGGCTTCTCCATTGGGAAGGAAGAGAGGGGGAGGGAAAGAGAGAGCTTGCTTTGTGAGGCTCTGTCACTCGCACAGCAGAACTACAGAGGAAAGCCTCTCCTCCCTCCATTGGCTGAGGCTTCTCCGTTGGGAAGGAAGAGAGGGGGAGGGAAAGAGAGAGCTTGCTTTGTGAGGCTCTGTCACTCGCACAGCAGAACTACAGAGGAAAGCCTCTCTTCCCTTCATTGGCTGAGGCTTCTCCGTTGGGAAGGAAGAGAGGGGGAGGGAAAGAGAGAGCTTGCTTTGTGAGGCTCTGTCACTCGCACAGCAGAACTACAGAGGAAAGCCTCTCCTCCCTCCATTGGCTGAGGCTTCTCCGTTGGGAAGGAAGAGAGGGGGAGGGAAAGAGAGAGCTTGCTTTGTGAGGCTCTGTCACTCGCACAGCAGAACTACAGAGGAAAGCCTCTCTTCCCTTCATTGGCTGAGGCTTCTCCGTTGGGAAGGAAGAGAGGGGGAGGGAAAGAGAGAGCTTGCTTTGTGAGGCTCTGTCACTCGCACAGCAGAACTACAGAGGAAAGCCTCTCCTCCCTCCATTGGCTGAGGCTTCTCCGTTGGGAAGGAAGAGAGGGGGAGGGAAAGAGAGAGCTTGCTTTGTGAGGCTCTGTCACTCGCACAGCAGAACTACAGAGGAAAGCCTCTCTTCCCTTCATTGGCTGAGGCTTCTCCGTTGGGAAGGAAGAGAGGGGAGGGAAAGAGAGAGCTTGCTTTGTGAGGCTCTGTCACTCGCACAGCAGAACTACAGAGGAAAGCCTCTCCTCCCTCCATTGGCTGAGGCTTCTCCGTTGGGAAGGAAGAGAGGGGGAGGGAAAGAGAGAGCTTGCTTTGTGAGGCTCTGTCACTCGCACAGCAGAACTACAGAGGAAAGCCTCTCCTCCCTCCATTGGCTGAGGCTTCTCCGTTGGGAAGGAAGAGAGGGGAGGGAAAGAGAGAGCTTGCTTTGTGAGGCTCTGTCACTCGCACAGCAGAACTACAGAGGAAAGCCTCTCTTCCCTTCATTGGCTGAGGCTTCTCCCTCCTCATCTGCTGGGCTTGGTTTGCCCAGTTCCCTCAATCGCAAGGGAGAGATACAAAGAAAGTGCCTTTAAAACCAAAAAAGGTTTATTCAAGGTATGAGCTTTTTGCATCTTCTCTCTTCTCTACTTGCAACCCCTCTCAGTCTTTCTGCTTTTTATCTCTAGTCCAGTGTACACTCTCTTCTCTGTCTGGACCCAGTAGCATAGACTTTCTTCTGTTTCTTTCTCTCTGCACCCAGAAGCTCTCTGTTCTCTTATCAGTTCGAACGCCTCTTTTTCTCTCCACATGCCAGTCTTCTTCCCCCTCTGTGCAATGACATTCCTTCTTTGTACCCAAAACTTTGTGTGTGTGTGTGTGTGTGTGAGAGAGAGAGAGAGAGAGAGAGAGGTTTGTTGGGCTTGTTATGCCAGGGCTCTCCTGGGTGCAACTGCATTTGCCTCCCCTTTTTTACTGTATTCATGCCCTCATGATCCAGCCTTTCGCAGTAGGGAAGCAATGTGAACTATTTAGATGAGGAATTATAACAAGCTAGTGAGGTGGATTAGGCTGAATGTGTGTGTCTGGGCCAAGTTCACCCAGCACATTTCCTTTCTAGACTGGGATTTGGAACCTAGACTTCTATTTTTGTACTGCCACACAGGAGTTGTGGTTATTTCTCTGCAGAAGACTATAGTTTTGTAGACAAACACATAGCCCTCAGCCTGTGTCATGGTACCTTCACATGTTCTTAACCAGCACACAAAGCAACTTATGTACAAAAGCTCACAATGCCCAGCCATTTCATGTTTTCCTCTATGAGATTTCTGTAGTGAATGTCAATAAATCAAAAGTAGGTTTGCAACTTGCAGATACACACCTGAACAACACCTGAATAGTATACTCAAGATTGGTACAGGATAGACATTGTCTCCAGATTTTGATGCAATAATCCAAAGCAAGAGGTGTCAGTTATCAGAGACTGTTAAATAAACACAATATTGCAAGACTGCTAATGTTTTAAACATTTTTTAAGTTTTAAAAAAAACTTTGTGTTTGTGTCCTTTATAAAGTTTATGTCTCTGCTACCTGGCACTACATTTTATGGCACACATGGCCTGGCCCAACAGGGTTTCATTTATGTCAGATCTGGCCCTCGTAACAAATGCGTTTGACACCCTTGGACTAGATGATCCCCTCATGATGGTATGAAAAACCTGAACAAAGTGTAGAAATCCTGAATTATGTACTGTAAAGATGGCTAGATTTGAATCCAGTTTCACCGTAGAGACCAACATGATTTTTGGGATATAAGCTTTCAAGAGTCAAAGCTCCCTTCCTGAGTTAGTCTCTGATATTGGCTTCGAATGTAGCTGTTGTACAGCAGACCAGACCAGCTACCCTCTGAAACTGTGTCATGTTCAGGCACTGACAGGGCTCACATGAGTGAGTTTTCAGCATGTAATAATGAGGAAAACACATTTAAATTCACAGGTCATCTTTGAGTGTGCGGTTGTTTTAAAAGATGGTCTTCCTTGCTCATGAAATGACCAGACCTATTGCATTCCATTCATGCCCTTCTGGTATGTTACTCTGACCAATTTCCCACTAGCCGCTGCTCCATCCTCGCTCTTCCTTTCCCCCGATTCTATGAGTTAATTTCCCACTACTTGCTGCACGGCCGCATTTTGCCCCGCAGCTTCCCCCGATTCCCCCTGTGTCTTCTTGATCCTGAAGCTGCTGGGCAAAATGCAGCTACTCAGCAAGTAGTGGGAAATTGACACGTAGAATTGGGGGGAAAGGAAGAGTGAGGATGGAGCAGCAGCTAGTGGGAAATCAGTCCATGTTTACATTGGTAGAATTGTCTGGGCCCAGTTAGGGCTGTGTCTATCCTCCCTCTTGGATGCATACCTAAACGTGGTGAGAGGGTATGTGTGTGTCAGCTGAAACCCATAACCATAAAACGGTTAGACTCTATCAAGAGCCTGAACTTGTAGCAGAGTCAGTGAAGGTGGAATGGTCGCAGCCGAGACACCAGACTAAGACACATCCACCGCCTTCAGAGATCAACGGCCACGTCTGCAGAAGTGAATGGACAGTTCCAATGGTGCTGAAGGTGGAGGAATCCTTGTAGGGCAGCTACTGGGCAGCATCAGTGGTGGAAGGTGACACAAGTGGGGAATCTAGTGTAGACGATGACAATGGCACTCCAGGTAACCCTGGTTAGTACTGCCCAGAAGAAAGCAATGGTAAACGACTTCTGATCAGCTCTTACCCTGAAAACCCTATGATGAGACAATCTAAAATGGGGAAGGGAAAAAAAAAGATATAGGGATAGATGACAGAACCCCCAGGTCAGATGGCACTCAGTCAGCTACTGGGGAAGAGTCGATGACAGTGACAAATAGTGCTGTTCTTAAGGACCCAACTGGACTAAAGCCAAAAGGATGTTCACTTGTTGATGTGAATGGATGCAAAAGTAAAGCCCAAAGCTGCTGAATGCAAATAATAGGAACAAGAAACGTAAAAAATATAAATCAAAATAGGCTTGAAATTGTAAAATGAGAAATTAAATGTTTAAACATTGCAATCCTGGGATAGAGTGAACCAAAGTGGATTGGATTAGGACATTTTCAGTCAGACAATTACAAAGTGTTTTACACTGGAAATGGCAAACACAGAAGGAACAGAGTTGCTCTAATAGTGAGGCGAGATGTAGCATTGGTAGTCAGGGGCTATAATGCAGTCTGACTGAATAATATCCATCAGACTTCATGGAAAGCCTGTCAACCTAACCATCATTCACATTTATGCCCCAACTGCAGATGCTGATGAGGAAAAATTGAAAGCAGTTATGTAAATGTCTAGGAAGAAATTGATCACACACCTAAGCAAGATGTGCTAATGATCATAGGTGACTGTAACACAAAAGCAGGAAACAAAGCAGAATCCAATATTATTGACAATTTGGGCTAGAAGCATGAAATGAAGCAGGAAAGTGACTCAGAATTTGGTGAAGACAACGATTTGTCCATTGTGGACACACATTTCAGGCAACCAAACAGATAATGTGGATGGCCAATATAGAAATCAAATATATTACATATTTGGAAGCAGAAGATGGAAAAGCTCTATTCTTTCTGCTAAAACAAGACCAGGACTTGATTGTGGTACAGACCATGAATTGTTGATATTGAAGAGTAGAGTAAAGCTCAAGAAAAACACCAAAACATTCATAGCACCAAAATCTAAACAACCTTCCCTGCAGAGTTTAAAGACCATACAAAGAACAGATTTGCATTACTAAGTTCAAACAAATATGTACTAGAAGAAGTATGGTTTAAAACCAGACATATTATCAAGGAAGAATGTGCAAAGACTATTCCTGTAGCCAAAATGAATGAAAAGCCTCAATCGATGATTGATGAAATGCTTTAAATTGCTAAGGATAGACAAGAAGCAAAAATAAAAAGTGATAGAAATAGAATCTGAAGACTGAATGCAGCTTTCCAGCAAGTTGCACACAGAGACAAAGAGAACTTTACTAATAACCAGTTTAAGAAAATAGAAGAGAACAACAAAAGAGGAAGAACAAGAGAACTGTTTCACAAATTCCAAGAAATCAAATGAAATTTAAAACACAATTAGGGATGCAGAAAAATCAACATGGAAATACAGTAACAGAACAAAATAAAATGAGAACAATACACTGAAAAACTATACAAAAAAGATGAAAGGATGACAGATTTTTTCCAAGAAGAAACTTTTGAAGAAGAGTCCACAGTTTTAGAAAGTGAAGAGAAAGCTGCACTTGGGAGAAACAAATCACCAAGAGTAGATGAGATCAGTGTTCCCTCTAAGCTGAGTTAGTGTGACCTAGCTCACAGCTTTTTAGCCTCTGGCTCACACATTTTTTGCCTTAGCTCAGGAAGGATGGCTCCAGAGCAAACTAACTTATGCAGTAGCCAAATTGCTCACTCACAGCTTTAATGCTAGTAGCTCACAAAGTAGAATTTTTGCTCACAAGACTCCACAGCTTAGAGGGAGCACTGGATGAGATGTGATTAGAGCTACTGCAAGCCACAGGAACAGAATCCATTAAAATCTGAACAAGGATATGCCAACAAATATGGCAAACCAAACCGTGGCCCACAGACTGGAAATGCTCAATTTGCATTCCAATTCCAAAAAAGGGAGGCATCAAAGACTGCAGCAATTATCAGATCACATCATTAATTTCTCACACAAGTAAAGTGATGCTGAAAATCTTACAACAAAGACTGTTACCATATATAGAATGAGAAATGCCAGATGTTCAAGCTGGATTCAGAAAAGGAAGAGGCACTCAAGATCATGTTGCTAATTTATGTTGGCTACTGGAGCATATGAGAGAATTTCAGAAGAAAATCAACTTGTGTTTCATAGACTGTGTTAATGATGTAAAATTATGGTTGGTATTAAAAGAAATGGGTGTGCTACAACATCTGATTGTTTTGATACACAACCTATACTCTGGACAACAGGCTACTGTTAGGACAGAGTATGAAGAAACAGAATGGTTACCAGTTGGCAGAGGTGTCAGACAAAGATGCATTTTATTTCCCTATATCTTCAATCGATATGTAGAATATATCATAAAGAAAGCTGGGCTGGACTTAGATTAAGGTGGAATGAAAATTCATGGATCATTAACAATTTGAGAAATGCAAATGACACCACATTACTGGCAGGAAATAGGGAAGATTTGAAATGACTCCTGCCGAAGGTTAAAGCAGGAAGTGCCAAAGCAGGATTACAGCTGAACATCAAGAAGACAAAAGTAATGACTCCTACTGGGGAATTACATAACTTCAAAGCTGATGATGAAGTAATTGAAATTATTAAAGATTTTCTCCCCCCCCAATTATTTTTATTGGTTTTCAACATAAAAAGAAAATACAACATTTTTTTTCACAATATAATAAACTAACATAACATAACCAATGTGTTATGGGTTTCCATTTAGCACACATAACAGGACTGTTAAAGTGTCTTAACCTCCAAATATATACTTCATCAAAGTTAAAAAGCTGATAATAATTCCAACTAAATTTTTACTTTCTGTTATTCCCTATTAATTTAGTTACTTAGAAATCATTACAATTTCACTTTTCCCTCTTTTGAACTGAATAAGACAAAAGTGATAATTGGTTTTCTACCTATTCCCTTTAAACAGTTACTCATCCAGTCCCAGTTGCATCTCATTTTGCACCTTTACTCTTCTATTTCCTTAAACCTTACTTACTAACCCAAAAATATTTTATATTTCCAACCGCTATATGTTTACTGCCTTTACTTGTTTAATATTTGTTTTCAATAACCTCTACATTATGCAATATGCTAAATAATTCCTTCCATTACAGATATAGCAAGCAGAAACTCTTTAAGTATACACAGAGAAAAGATTATTAATTAAATATATATAAATTAATTATATATTAAAATAATATATAATTTCCCATCTTTACAGAAAGTAGCAGTTATTCCCTGGCTATTGCCTTTTAGTAATTATGGGTCAATACTCACAAGACATTATTTTTCCCTCTTCAGTTTTGCTGCATCCAAATATCTTACTTAGTATACTATAGATTTCTATATTAAAGATCATTGTAAATTTGTTGTTGCTACCAAACAGAGAGCAAGTTTCACCATACTTAGTAACATCCATAAGATTAAAAAGAAATACAGAAACAGAAATTACTCATTTGCGGCAACAAGAAAGAAAACTATTTCTAAGTTACTGACCATACATAGCCTTCCATCATCTTTTTCTAGGAAGTAAAATATATTAAATCTCCTTTCCTTGTCAACAAATAGGGCAGATTGCTAAATTGCACCTGAGGTATAGCATAACCCATAACAATTACAGTCACAAATAATGTTTTTTATGCATTTCGCCCCCCGTTTTTCTATAGCATCTTTTTTCCATGATCTTATCTAAATGCCTCATGTCTTTATATACATAAAGGGTGATTTCCCACTAAAGCTGCCGCGGGGTTGCGCCGCCGTTTGCCCCGAGATTTTTAGTCAATTTCACACCCGAAGCCACGGGGCTGCATTTTGACCTGTGGCTCCGCCCGATTTCCTACGCAGTTTCGTAATCCTCAAAAAACAGGATTACGAAACTGCGGGGAAATCGGGCAGCCGCGGGTCAAAATGCAGCCCCGCGGCTTCGAGGTGTGAAATTGACTAAAAATCTCCGGGCAAACGGCGGCACAACCCTGCGGCAAGCTTTAGTGGGAAATCATCCCTTATTTTCTTTTTGGCCTGATTGGTTATTTTTTTGGGTATGGAATTTTGAAAAACTTTTTTTTGTCATTTCCAGGTCTGAGAGATTGTTTGTAAGTTCTTCTAGGCTGCACATTTGATTATTATTATCACTTTTCCCATTTTCCATCAGTACAGGCAGTGTTACATATATTACTTTGTCCTGATAATATTCCTGTCTTTCGTCAAAGTCCTGCTGATGCTGTATTGACTCTCTTATATTTTCCCAGTCCAAAACTGGAGACAGAAGTTTTTCCAAAAGATTTTTGCAAGCTACTTTAAACGCTTGCTAGATTTCTTCTACTAGAAATTTTTGAAATTGTTCCCAGGTGAAGTTCCCAATTTCAGTGCTCTCTGCCTCCATCTCTTCAACTCCCGCTACTAGCACCATTTTCAAACATAGCTACATATTTTTATTCCATTACCATAGTGTACAAAAATCAAATGTCTGTTTAGACTAATATGCTAATATATCAGAAATGTTCTCCAAAACATCACTTCCAATATTTAGTAACTCCGACAAGGAAAATTATTTTCTTACCCCCATTTTATCCTTCTAACATACTGCACTCCCATTCTCTTCTCTGCCACTTTTTTCCTTCAAAAATTGGAGATATTCCACGGGGGTATTTCAGAGAAGATCTTTTTGTGCTTTAATCCATTTCTTGTTATTTTCGGTTATGTTATATTTTAATCCATTAGTCTTTAAAACGGGTGGTCACAGCTCCTTTTCCTGCTCCTGCTTCAAGACACAACAGTCTCCTCCCACCAACCGCCATTGTGCGGGGTGACCGAACAAGTCTTCTGCTATGCGGTCTCCCTCTGAGAGACCAGGCAGAGCCCAAAGTAATCATGAAGACCAGGGGGGCCCTCAAGAAAGCGGGAAAGGTTGGGGAAACTCGGGCGCATCCCGAGAGTTGCCCACAGCGCCGCGCTGTCACCCGTGAAATTATTAAAGATTTTCTATTTCTTGGCTTCATCATCAACCAAAGTGGAGACTGCAGTCAAAAAATCAAAAGAAATTGAGACTGTGAAGAGCAGCCATGAAGGAGCTAGAAAATATCTGTAAGTGTAAGGATTTGTTGCTGGCGACCAAGATCAAGATAATTCATACTGTAGTATTCCACATTACTATGTATACTGACAGGATGCTGACAGGAAGAAAGTTGATTCATTTGAAATATGGTGTTGGAGGAGAGGTTTATGGATGCTGTGGACCACCCAAAAGACAAGTCAGTGGGTTCTAGATCAAACCAAGCCTGAACTCTCCCTAGAAGCTAAAATGGTCAAACTGAGGCTATTGTAGATTGGTCACATAATGAGAAGACAAGTTTCTGGGAAAGACAATAATGCTAGGAAAAGTTGAAGGCAGCAGGAAAAAAGACAACCCAACATGAGATGGATCGACTCAAATTAAGTAAGCCACAAGGGCCCTCAGTTTACAAGACCTGAGCAAGGCTGTTCACCATAGGATGCTTTGGAGGTCATTAATTCATAGGGTCACCATAAGTTGGAAGCGACTTGACAGCATTTAGCATACCCCCATGTCCGTAACCAAAGTTAGTCCAGGTGTTCTCTGACTTTCCTAAGGTGAGTTGCTGGATCTGAGAGCTGGAAAAGTTAGTCACTTAAAAAAACCTGGAGCCTGAAATGCAGCAACTACAGGAGACCTTTCTCTTGACCAGCCAAGGTCAGTGGGCCAGAATCCTGATACCATATATATTACCATCAAGTCACAGTTGACTAGTGGCAACTTGCCTGCCTCTGTGTAGCAACACTGAACATCCTTGGTGGTCTCCCATCCAAGTACTGCTTAGCTTATGAGATCTGACAGGATCAGGCTAGCCTGAACTACCCAGGTCAGGGCAAGTTTGAATACTGCTGGCTAAATATAACACGGGAATTGGCCCTGAGTGAGTCCCAGTTTATGCAAACAGTTCTCATTGGCAACAGTAGACACCTCAAGGTTATATTCTATATGGAAATCTTATTCTTATAGCTGTGCAATGAAAACACGATTGAACTAATGGGGAACCCATCCATCCTGTCTTCTTACCATTATTGGATTTTGATTTGACAACATTGTGAGGTATTTATGAGAAGATAACCATCAAAAGATATTAATAGAAATGGAAGCTCTTCCTAACACTGTCCCTTTTAAAAATTGCTTATATCAATTTAATGTTTGATTTGTGTGTTGTTGGCTTTACAGGTTGCATACGTTTTCATTTTGAGTATATTATTTTTTGCAGATCATGAATCAAATGCAATAATATTCTTGTGTAATAGCGAAGAA
>JAPDNY010001970.1:0-11550 GCA_029375565.1 Gekko gecko | reverse complement strand
ATAACCTTACTCCTAGTCAATGCATAAAGAAAATAAGCATATATTTACTTTTGACTTTCATCTCTCCGATGTTATTATCAGGGCTTTTTTTGTAGAAAAAGCACAGCAGGAACTCCTTAGCATAATAATAGCCCCACCCAATAGCAGAAACTCATTGGCATATTAGGCCACACCCCTGACCACACAGCTCATTAGCATACTAGACCGCACCCCCGTGTTACCAGAAGTGTGGTCATCCAGCCACACCCACCTTTTGCTTCTTATTCTGTTTACCTTGTTTGTTGCCAAAACCCCAGGGCTTTCTTTGTAGCAGGTGCACTTGATTGCCCTGGAGAGGCGGCAGCGATATGATTGGATGTGCTCCGCTCTATTGCCCAATGTGATGCCGGCGGAACGGGATCCTCCCAAATCGCCCTGATGCGCTTGTGCGCATGAGCGCATATGCGTACATAGCCGAATTACCAGGGAAAAGCTGTTTACAGCCGCACCTCCGGGCCAGCAGTCTGAATGCTCCCTCGTGCCTCCTCCCAGTATGCTCCCGCATGAGTCTGTGCAGTGTGACCAGGAAAACCCGGAATAGTTTGTTCCGGGTCTTTTTGCAACGACTCCCTCCCGCTTCAAACTGCCAGTCTGAACTCAGTATAAGGCAGCTTCCTGCACGTTCATTCATGTTTCCTAGTTGTGTTGGAGTGGATCTCTGGCAGGTAGAGCCTTCCATTAAGCAGGGGAGAGAAGAACAACATTTCCCAGAATTCTTGTGTTTATTGAACCACGAGGATCTTTGCCCTTGCTTCCATTTGGATCACTCGGGCTCTGAAGAGCCTGTTTTGCCCTGCACTGAAACTATTGGTTTTTCCAGCTCAGCACTGTTTACCGGTAGTCGCTCAGGAAGAAAAAGGCCTTCTGTTATGCAAGTTGACTACTGAGGGTTGCCAACTCTGGGCTGAGAAATGCCTGGAGATTTGGGGATGGAACCTGGGAACGGTGGCATTGGGGGAGGAGAGGGAGCTCAACCAGGGTGTGAGCAGCATTCCCTCTAAGAACATAAGAGAAGCCAATGTTGAATCAGGCCAATGGCCCATCTAGTCCAACACTCTGTCACACAGCGGCCAAAATATACCAGGTGCCATCAGGAGATCCAGCAGTGGGGCCAGGACACTAGAAGCCCTCCCACTGCTGCCCCCTCCAGCACCAAGAATAGAGTGCATCACCTGCCCCAGACTGAGAGTTCCCATCTATACCCTGTGGCTAATAGCCACTGATGGACTTTTGCTCCATATGTTTCTCTAATTCCCTCTTGAAACTGTCCATGCTTGTAGCCGCCACCACCTCCTGTGGCAGTGAATTCCATATGTTAATCACTCTTTGGGTGAAGAAGTATTTCCTTTTATTTGTTCTAACCCGACTGCTCAGCAATTTCATGGAGTGCCCACGAGTTCTTGTATTGTGAGAAAGGGAGAAAAGCACTTCTTTCTCAACCTGCTCAATCCCATTCATAATCTTATAAACCTCGATCATGTCACCCCTCAGCCGTCGTTTCTCCAAGCTGAAGAGCCCCAAGCGTTTTAACCTTTCTTCATAGGGAAGGTGTTCCAACCCTTTTATCATTCTAGTTGCCCTTCTCTGCACTTTTTCCAATGCTATAATATCCTTTTGAGATGATGTGACCAGAACTGTACACAGTATTCCAAATGAGGTCGCACCAATGATTTATACAGGGGCATGATGATACTGGCTGATTTGTTTTCAATTCCCTTCCTAATAATTCTCAGCATAGCGTTGGCCTTCTTTATTGCAGCTACACATTGTCTAGACATTTTCATTGAGTTATCCACTATGACTCCAAGATCTCTCTCTTGGTCAGTTTCTACCAGTTCAGACCCCATCAACGTGTATTTATATTTAGGATTTTTGGCTTCAATGTGCATCAGTTTGCACTTGGCCACATTGAACCCCATTTGCCACGTTGACGCCCACTCACCCATCCTCAACAGATTCCTTTGGAGTGCCTCACGCTCCTCCCTGGTTTTCACCACCCTGAACAACTTCGTGTCATCTGCAAATTTAGCCACTTCACTGCTTACTCCCAATTCCAAATCATTAATAAACAAGTTAAAAAGCATCGGGCCGAGTATTGATCCCTGTGGTACCCCACTGCTTACCACCCTCCACTGAGAAAGTTTACCATATGTACTCACTCTCTGTTTCCTATTTATAAGCCAGTTTTTGATCCACAAGAGGACTTGTCCTTTTATCCCATGACTATTGAGCTTACTTAGGAGCCTTTGATGAGGAACTGTATCAAAAGCTTTCCGGAAGTCAAGGTAAATAATATCTATTGGGTCCCCTTTGTCCACATGTTTGTTCACTCCTCAAAAACACTAACAGGTTAGTGAGACAAGATCTTCCCTTACAGAACCCATGCTGAGTCTGCCTCAATAGTTTTTGTTCATCAATGTGCCTACTAATTCTTTCCTTAATAATAGTTTCCACCAACTTACCCAGTATCGATGTCAGACTGACTGGCCTGTAGTTTCCCGGATCTCCCCTGGAGCCCTAGTGTGGGCTAGCTCACAGTTTTTTAGCCCCCGGTTCACAGATTTTTGTCTTAGCTCAGGGAGGAGGGCTCCAGAGCAGGCTAATTGATGCAGCAGCCAAATCGCTGTCTCGCAACTTTAATGCCGGTAGCTCACCCAGTTCAAAACCTATGGATGCCAGCCTCCAGGTGGGGCCTGGGGATCCCCCCAGAATTACAGCTCATCTCAAGATTACCAAGATCAGTTCTCCCGGGAAAATGGATGTTTGGAGGCTGGCCAGGAGGCAACATCAGGGGAAGGTCTCGGCCTCTCTGCCCTGTTGTTGCCCCTCCAGAGGAGAACTGGCTGGCCACAGTGTGAGACAGGATGCTGGACTGGATGGACCACTGGTCTGATCCAGCAGGACTCTTCTGATGTTCTTCTGAAGGCCTTGCCCTCTGTGCCCTGTTGTTGGCCCTCCAGAGGAACTGGTTGGCCACTGTGTGAGACAGGATACTGGACTGGATGGACCACTGGTCTGACCCAGCAGGGCTCTTCTGATGTTCTTCCTGAAGGCCTCGGCCTCTCTGCCGTTTTGTTGGCCATCCAGAGGAACTGGTTGGCCGCTATGTGGGACAGTATGCTGGGAATGGATGGATCACTGGTCTGATCCAGCAGGGCTCTTCTTAGTTTCTTATAGAGATGTCATGATGGCCTTCCTGCTCTCCTCAACCACACCCAAACAACAATAGCTGAGGGTGCCTCCTCACGCCAGGGCCCACCAAAGGCAACACCAGGGTAGTCCGGGATATTAGGGGTGCTAAGAATTTCATTTGACCCTATTGATACTTCCTCACACTGCTTCAGACCAGTGGTCCATCAAAGTCTGTATTGTCTAATAAGACGGGTAGCAGTTCTCTCTAGGGCCTCAGGCAGAGGCATTTCACACCACCCACTGCCTGGCCCTTTTAACTGGAGATGCCAGGGATTGAACCGGGGACCTTCGGCATGCCAAGCAGGTGTTCTCCCACTGGGCGAAAGCCCCTCTCCCATAATGGAAAGTATTTGTTCACACAGGAAGAGAGCCAGCCAGTCCACTCTGCTAAACTGTGAGTGGAGCCTTTTCTCTGCGAAAACATTTCCAACGGACTTAGCATCTGTCTGGAGGAGAGCCGTGGTTTCTGTTGACTCAAAGCCCTGGAAATGGATAGCCACCGTTCTTCCAACCATCTGTCAGGCAGCGGCCGAAGGGACCGTTAACCCATTTGGCAACGGATTGCGTTCAATGTGTCGGGTGAAGGTGACCCTCGCCTCCCCGATTAGCATTTAGCTTTGTAAAAGGAGTTGTGCTCTCAAGGGCAAGGCAGAGGGACGACAGAAATAGGAACCTGTGAAAACTGTCTTAGGCTGAACCAGGTCCTGGGTTCTGGTGCTGTTTCCCTCTTTGACAGTGGTTCTCCAGCTGAGCCAGTTTGGTGTAGTGGTTAGCTGCGTGGACTCTAATCTGGGAGAACCGGGTTTGAATCCCCATGCCTCCACATGCAGCTGCTAGTGTGACCTTGGGTCAGTCACAAGTTCTCCCAGAGCTGTTGTCTCAGGAGCAGTCCTCAAAAGAGCTGTCACTTACCTCACAGGGTGTCTGTTGTGGGGAGGAGAAGGGAAAGGAGATTGTAAGCAGCTTTGAGAGTCCTTTGGGTAGTGAATGGTGGGGGTATAAATCCAATCTCCTCCTCCTCTTCTTCTTCCTCCTCCTCCTCCAAGTCCAATGTCCTTCCCATCTCTCCTAACAGTGATCTTTAAGCTTCAAATGTGCATGGTATTATTTGTTTCTACCAGGGTGCGTCATAGTTGGCTCTTTACTACACGTGGAACACAATTTTCTCTGGGTACTCCATTTATACCCCGCTTTTGCCCCCAATGGGAATCCAAAGTGGTTGATTACAATTTCCCCTTCTCCGTTTCGTTTTCACAACACCCCCGTAAGGTAGGTTAGGCTGAGAGCATGTGACCTGCCGCCTGTCCCAAATGGCCGCGGCAGAGAGGGAACTCAGACCCCGGTACATTAATCCAGAGTCAGGACGAATCCCCTTTCGCCTGTTTTGCAAATGCAATAGAGGGGCTGAATGTTCTTAGGTCAATTCAGGATGCAGCCGGCAGAGGGCGCCGGATCCCCTCCACCCTAGCTCGTTCACTTCCACCCCCCACCTTCGCCCTCGGCCCTGGGAAGGCGGGGCTAAGAGCCGGGAAGCGCCCCGGAGAGCTCATTTGCATTTCGAGGCGACCGTCATGCATTGCGCAGGTGACCGGGCTTCTCCGGGGGCGCCGGGGCTGATTCACACGGTGTGGTTAGGCGTGTGGCTCCGAGGCGGAGCAGAGGCGTGGCGACATCGTCAGATGCGTCGGATTCAGAATGTTCATGAGAAAGCGAAGGGGCCACCGTAAGCTGAGTGTCCCCCACGGCCGCTGTGCAGCCTCCCGGGGCGGAGTTTTGGAGCATACTCTGGTTTCTCTTCAGATCGCATAAATCTTTCTGCCTTTTACTAAAGATTTCCGTGGAGAGGAACATTTATGAGTGTTTCGTGAATTTTTTGAGGCTCTGCTTTGGCAGAGCTGCCTTTTGGCAAGTAAAAAATAGGTTTGGTGAGCAACTTGATGCTGGTGCATAAAAATCGGGTCAGATAGAATCAATATTTTCTGATGGAGCCCCTCTGTGCACTGGGAAGTTTATATCCACAATTAACCTTTCTGGGTTAATTCGTTGATTGCTGGCTTACAGGTGGGCTGGGTGCCTAAATGTATCACCCCCACCTCTAAGAAGAGGAGGCTGTAGAGCCCTGGTTCCCAGGGTGGGCAATACTGCCCCCTGGGGGTGTTGGAAGGATCCAAGTGGGTGGTAGGAGCCTTGGGTGCAATTGGGGGGCATTGAGAAGGGGAGCTGTTCCTTTTGGGGGGGGTCTCCTTTGCATTGGTCTATCTTTTGGGGAGTGTGGCGGCACACTTGTGCAGACATTTGCAGTGAAAGATGACAGTGAGAGATGATGCTAAAAATGCTTGTGTGTCTGCCTGGGGAAGTGGGCGTTACTGCTACCAACAAAGACCAGATATACCATGCACTGTAAGTACCACGTTAGTGACTTTATTTCGCTAGATATACATGAGAAGGATGGACTACACCAAGGAAGACATAGGGTCACCATAGGTTGGAAGTGACTTGTGGGCACCTAACACACACACCTGAAGGAGGAGGAGGAGCTGGTTTTTATATCCCATTTTCCACTAGAAGGAGTCTCAGAGTGCCTCACAGTCTCCTTTCCCTCCCCACAACAGGCACCTTGTGAGGTAGGTGGGGCTGAGAGAGCTCTGAGAGAACTTGTGACTGGCCCAAGGTTCACCCAGTGTCTAGCTCAGTTCACCCAGTGTCAAGGCCTAAATTTAATTCCCTCATGTTCCCCTTTCCCCTTCCCTTGCCCTGTTGAATTCCTGAGGGTGTGTGTGTGTTATCAGAGTGCATGGGGGTAGTAGCTATAGCCATTTCTCAAGTGTGCCCCGGGAGTTGGTTCTCAGTGAGATCGACCTTGGAGACTCTTGGTGCCTGGCTAGGGTAGATAGGGCACCATATATCTGTCTGTGTTGCCATAGTAACGCTAGGGGGGCAGGTGTGACGTATGATTGTGGGGAATGGTATGCTCTTACCTATAACCTGTGAGTTCCTGTGGTTTTCTTCAGCCCTAACAAAAGTTCTTGTACCTGCAGCAGCATATCTCTAATAAAGCGTTTCGCTGCCAATAGTGTGTGTGAAGAGTGACTTTGCTGGGGACTTGACACCCAACTGGCTTCATGTGGAGAAGTGGGGACTCAAGAAGAAGAGGAGAAGGAGGAGGAGATGGAGATTGTATTTATACCCTGCCCTTCACTCAGAGTCTCAGAGCGGCTGACAATCTCCTTTCCCTTCACCCTCCCCACAACAGACACCCTGGGAGGTAAGCGGGCCTGAGAGAGCTCTGACAGAAACGGCTCTTTTTCAAGAACAGCTCTTATCAGAACTACGGCTTGCCCAAGGTTCATCCAGCCAGGTGCAAGTGGAGGAGTGGGGAATCAAGCCCGGTTCTCCCAGATTAGAGTCCGCGCACTTAACCACTAGACCAAACCACTGTGACCACACCATTCTGGGTCTCTGTATACCACATTGGCTCTCTAGTGCCTGTCTTGTAGTTACCTGGAGTTGTGCCTTATAGAAACAGAGTTGCTTAACTAAGAGCGTCTGCACTCCTCCATACCCACTCGCCTGGACATTTGGCACGCTAAAGAAATACACCGGCGTGGCAGTGGCGTACTGTGATGGACTTAAAGATCTGGGACCAGCAGAAAGTAAACATAGAACACTGCTGAGTCACATGACAGAGTGAGGAGGGGGCCATTTAGCTCGGGACCCTCCGTGATTGGCGTTTAACAGACCCAATGGTCCGTTTGGAATAGGCAGTTTGGATCTGGCAGTTAGGAAGAAGCAGTTGTTCAGTTGATCAGAGGAGTTAGGAGAGAGCGGTCAGCTAACAGAGTTCTGGGGGAACCACTTGTGAACAGTTTGTGTAAATAACTGTGGCTGAAGAGCACTCTGCACTGATTCCTCTAATATACCGAGGTGAGTAAAAGTATAAGACCTGAGTAGTCACAGACACCAAAAACACTGCTCCACGGGGACTTAAAGTGGCTGAGTGAAGGCTAGAGTGTCTGGAGAGAGGAGTCTGGAGGGCTGGTTAGGTGACCAGTTAGACTCAAAGGAGCTGCCGTGGCTCAAGTGGTTAACACGCTGAACTGCAGGCTGTGGAAGGTCAGTAGTTCAGCAGTTCAAGACCCGGGTGCCGCAAGACAGAGTCTTTAGTTCCAGCTCCTGCCAACCTAGCAGTTCGAAAGCAAGAAATTGCAAGTAGATAAATAGGTAGCACTTCGGTGGGAAGGTAACAGCGTTCCGTGCACCTTGGTGTTTAGTCATGCTGGCCACATGACCACGGAAAAGTCTTCGGACAGCGCTGGCTCTTCGGCTTTGAAACGGAGATGAGCACCGCAACCCTAGAGTCGGATTCGACTGGCTTTTGAGCAAGGGAACCTTTACCTTTACCTAGACTCAAAGGGGCCAGACAAAGCCAAAAGTTAACCACTAAAGGAGTGACTGGAGAGGGAGATCTGAGGTGTGTGTTGTGAACTAATAAACATCCAGGAACTGGACCAAGAGTGAAAAGCCAAGGCAAAGCGATTTGTTTATTCAACAAAGTATCAGAACATCCCCTGTAACTATATTCATCCCCTTGTTGTGTTGTTTGTAAACAAAGCCAGTTCAGCTTTAAAGTTAACAAGCCGTGGTGCCTATCTCTTCCATGGTAAATACACTTAGCAGTGGTCCTTACAAATATCCCTGACCAAGAAGTAAAACAATTACCCCGAAGAGACTATTGTAGATTTGCATAGAGGACTGGTCAGAAAATCAGCAGCAGCTCTGACCAGGCTCCACACGCAGACCCTCACAGTACTGTCAATATATGAAAGGGGCGTGTGTCTCCATACCCACTCGCCTGGACATTTGGCCCGCTAAAGAAATACACCCGCGTGGCAGTGGCGTACCAAGGGCGGGGTGACAGGAGGAGTCTACCTTGGGTGTCAGTGGGCACTTTGAGTAGCCTGGGCACCTTGAACGGCTTGAGCATCCTGCTCACCCATCTTGGGCCGGAGCTGTGGTGCGCCAAGGTGCAAGGATGCCACTGGCCCCCTGCACCACCTGGGCGAGGGCCACGCACACTTCCTGGTGGTGCTGCAGCACATACTCCAGCCAGGTGTGGCTGCGCACCCAGCAGCCCCTGGCCCACGAGGCATGTGCCTTCTATGCTCTGCGCCTGGCCCTCTGCTGCAAGTGCTGCTCGTCCCTCTGCCGGCCCAGGGCCTGACCCAGGTGCGACATCCAAACTTGCCTTGCTGACCATCGCCGTGCCGGATGACAACGCACCACACTTTGCGCCCCGGACTAGCCAGGGGGTGACACGAATCCCCACGGAAGAGATGCTGGCGCTGCTGGGGCACAGGTCTGGGAGGATGCCAGTATTGGCACCAACACCGAGCCGTGCTACTTCGCCCGCCTGCCTGGCACCCACTTCTTTGTGGTGCCACGCAGTGGGCGCATGGGACTGATGGGGGCGCTCCCTGCTCAGCCGCTGGCCCCCCATCTCACGGTGCCTCTTCACCCGCTCCAGGTGTCAAATGCACTAGATACACCACTGCCCTGAGGTGTTGACTTTGGGCAACACCATGCGGGGGCGGCTGATTTTTACCGAGGGTGGTGGTACCTAGCTTCCTGGCTGGGCTGTGAGCTCCGCGAGGAAGAAAGTGACAGATACTGAAAGACAAACGGACATCTCAAGCTCTCCAGAGTCCATTTCCCCAGAAAAAACCCCCAGATACACTGCAGCCCTAGCTGCTTATTTATATTTCCTGGAATCTAACAGCACCGGAAGGCCATTCAGATTGGCCAGAAGTTCGACTTTGCCTTTGGCAGTGTTGGAAAGGATGTTTACAGGGGCGGATTGAGGCTCACTGGTGCCCTAAGCACTGACCAGTCATGCTGCCCCCCCGGCCTGTAGCTACAGTGGGGCATTTCGGGGCCTGGCCCCCTGACTTCCAGCCAGCCCCCAGGCCCCCTGACTCTCTGGGCCACCCAGAGGACCCCCAACTCTCTGGGCTACCTGGAGGACTCCCCACCACTGCCCCTTCCCCTTCTCCAAGTGTGGCTTGCTTCTCCATGTAGGCAAGCAGAGTGGAACGCTGCAAAAGTGAGTCTTTAAAATTTTGTTTTTATTTCATTTTTTATTTTGTGATCTCAGTGCCCCCTGACTTATTTAAAGGCCCCCTGAATTACAAAATGCTGGCTACAGGCCTGTGCCCCCCTCTTGGTGCCCTAAGCACTGACCAATCGTGGTGGCCCCCTTTCGGTGCCCTAAGCACTGACCAATCGTGGTGCCCCCCTCTTGGTGCCCTAAGCACTGACCAATCGTGGTGGCCCCCTCTTGGTGCCCTAAGCACTGACCAATCGTGGTGGCCCCCTCTTGGTGCCCTAAGCACTGACCAATCGTGGTGCCCCCCTCTTGGTGCCCTCAGCACTGACCAATCGTGGTGGCCCCCTCTTGGTGCCCTAAGCACTGACCAATCGTGGTGGCCCCCTCTTGGTGCCCTAAGCACTGACCAGTCGTAGTACCCCCTCTTGGTGCCCTAAGCACTGACCAGTCGTAGTACCCCCTCTTGGTGCCCTAAGCACTGACCAGTCGTAGTACCCCCTCTTGGTGCCCTAAGCACTGACCAATCGTGGTGGCCCCCTCTTGGTGCCCTAAGCACTGACCAGTCGTAGTACCCCCATCTTGGTGCCCTAAGCACTGACCAATCGTGGTGGCCCCCTCTTGGTGCCCTAAGCACTGACCAATCGTGGTGGCCCCTCTTGGTGCCCTAAGCACTGACCAATCATGGTGCCCCCCTCTTGGTGCCCTAAGCACTGACCAATCATGGTGCCCCCTCTTGGTGCCCTAAGCACTGACCAATCATGGTGCCCCCCTCTTGGTGCCCTAAGCACTGACCAATCGTGGTGCCCCCCTCTTGGTGCCCTAAGCACTGACCAATCGTGGTGGCCCCCTCTTGGTGCCCTAAGCACTGACCAGTCGTAGTACCCCCCTCTTGGTGCCCTAAGCACTGACCAATCGTGGTGGCCCCCTCTTGGTGCCCTAAGCACTGCCCAATCGTGGTGGCCCCTCTTGGTGCCCTAAGCACTGACCAGTCGTAGTACCCCCTCTTGGTGCCCCAAGCACTGACCAGTCGTAGTACCCCCTCTTGGTGCCCTAAGCACTGACCAGTCGTAGTACCCCCTCTTGGTGCCCTAAGCACTGACCAATCGTGGTGGCCCCTCTTGGTGCCCTAAGCACTGACCAATCGTGGTGGCCCCCTCTTGGTGCCCTAAGCACTGACCAATCGTGGTGGCCCCCTCTTGGTGCCCTAAGCACTGACCAGTCGTAGTCCCCCCCTCTTGGTGCCCTAAGCACTGACCAATCGTGGTGGCCCCCTCTTGGTGCCCTAAGCACTGACCAGTCGTAGTACCCCCATCTTGGTGCCCTAAGCACTGACCAATCGTGGTGGCCCCCTCTTGGTGCCCTAAGCACTGACCAATCGTGGTGGCCCCCCTCTTGGTGCCCTAAGCACTGACCAATCATGGTGCCTCCCTCTTGGTGCCCTAAGCACTGACCAATCATGGTGCCCCCTCTTGGTGCCCTAAGCACTGACCAATCATGGTGCCCCCTCTTGGTGCCCTAAGCACTGACCAATCATGGTGCCCCCTCTTGGTGCCCTAAGCACTGACCAATCGTGGTGCCCCCTCTTGGTGCCCTAAGCACTGACCGATCGTGGTGCCCCCTCTTGGTGCCCTAAGCACTGACCGATCGTGGTGGCCCCCTCTTGGTGCCCTAAGCACTGACCGATCGTGGTGCCCCCTCTTGGTGCCCTAAGCACTGACCGATCGTGGTGCCCCCTCTTGGTGCCCTAAGCACTGACCGATCGTGGTGCCCCCTCTTGGTGCCCTAAGCACTGACCGATCGTGGTGCCCCCTCTTGGTGCCCTAAGCACTGACCGATCGTGGTGCCCCCTCTTGGTGCCCTAAGCACTGACCGATCGTGGTGCCCCCTCTTGGTGCCCTAAGCACTGACCGATCGTGGTGCCCCCCTCATGAGTGCCCCTGAGCACTGACCGATCGTGGTGCCCCCTCTTGGTGCCCCAACCACTGACCGATCGTGGTGCCCCCCTCTTGGTGCCCTAAGCACTGACCGATCGTGGTGCCCCCCTCTTGGTGCCCTAAGCACTGACCGATCGTGGTGCCCCCCTCTTGGTGCCCTAAGCACTGACCGATCGTGGTGCCCCCTCTTGGTGCCCTAAGCACTGACCGATTGTGGTGCCCCCTCTGGTGCCCTAAGCACTGACCAATCGTGGTGGCCCCCTCTTGGTGCCCTAAGCACTG
>JAPDNY010000197.1:0-77323 GCA_029375565.1 Gekko gecko | reverse complement strand
TGTTGGCCATCCTTGAGCCACTGTGCCTAGTTGCTTGGATAGGTAGGCTACAGGTCTCAAGTCTTTTCCCAGCTTCTGGGTAGTACAGCAGAGGCCACACCTTGGTGCTCATGGACGAAAAGTTCAAAGGGCTTCTCCAGATCAGGTAGTGCAAGGGCTGGAGCTTCCATGAGGGTCGTCTTCAAGGTCTTGAATGTCTTGTGGTCTTCTATTGTCCATTCAAGGGGAACAGGTTCTCCCTCACAGCACTTCTGGTGTAGCAGCTTGGTCAGTTGTCCGTAGCCAGGAATCCAAAGTCTGCAGAAGCCTGAGAGACCTAGAAAACTATGCAGTTGTTTCTTAGTAGTAGGCAATGGCACACGACAAATAGCTTCTTTTCGTTCTGGGAGTATCCGGTGACTTCCCTTAGACCATAGAAGATTGGGTGACTTGTGCTTTGCCTTGTGACACTCTGTAGCCTCTGTTGGCCAAGAAGTTAAGCAGGGAAATGGTTGCCTCAGTAACAGTCTCTTTGGAGGTACTTGTTCTCAGCAAATCATCCACATACTGGAGGAGGCGTGTCTCCCTGGGGGCGGGCCACTCTGCCAAGTCCTTTGCCAGAACTTTTCCAAATATGGCTGGAGAATCCGCAAAGCCTTGGGGAAGTACTGTCCATTGGAGCTGTTCTTTCTGGCCTATCTGGGGATCTTCCCATTAAAAGGCAAACAGGTGCCTGCTCTCAGGAGCCAGTGGTATAGAAAAGAATACATCCTTAAGATCCAAAACTGTGAACCACCCATGAGTTCCAGGTATGGTGGTTAGGATGGATGGCTTCAAGAGGGAACTGGATAGACATATGGAGCAGAGGTCCATCAGTGGCTATTAGCCATAAGGTATAGATAGGAACTCTCGGTCTGGGGCAAGTGATGCTCTGTATTCTTGGTGCTTGAAGGGGCAACAGTGGGAGGGCTTCTAGTATCCTGGCCTTGTATGGGGGGGGGGAGGCAGTTTTGGTAGACCTCTTGATGGTACCTGGCATTTTTGGCCACTGTGTGATAGAGTGTTGGACTGGATGGGCCACTGGCTTCTCTTATGTTCTTACATTAGGGAAGTCCAGCCCACCTGAAGATCGTGAAAGTTGAAAATTTGAGGACTGAAACAAAAAGAAAATCAACAGAAGATCTGAATACAAATCATCATGTCTTGGATGCCAGAAGTAAGTATAAGGGATCTTCTAGAAATTAACTCTCCAGGGGTGGGCTGAGGATTGGGGTTCCAACTTATGGTACCCCTATAAATTAACGTCCTCCAAAACATCCTGTCATTAACAGCTTTGCTCAGGTCTTGCAGACTGAGAGCCATGGCTTCCTTTATAGAGTCAATCCATTTTATGGATTCTGTAAGGGGAGATATTAACTGTTAATCCTTATTCTAATTCCCAGACTTTTTTTTTCTGTGCGGATACCTATTCCCTCCAACAGGGGCCTCCCTCTCCCCCAACAGCTTTTCCTACATAGTCAGTAGACTTCCTGGGTTTGTAGAAAAATCCCAAAAGTGAGGAAATCCCTGCAGGGACGGTTGAATTCCCTCCAAAACCTTTTGAAATGGCCTCTGCAGGGACCCAACTCCAGGCAGCAACGGTGAGAGATTAGAACGTTGGGGGAGGAGGGGGGAGGCTTCTAACTGGCTCTGTCAGTCAAAGGGTGGGGGGAAGGGCCCTTTCTTTCCAGACCTCTTTCGGCCTTGGAGGGAGGGGGGAGGGAGCCTTGGGGCCAGGCTGGGGGATTCCTAGAGGTTTTATGATGGAGTGCAAGGAGGGCAGGATCTGGAGAAGGGAGAGGCCTCAGCTGGGTATCATGCCACAGAATCCACCCTCCAAAGCAGCCATTTTCTCCAGGGAGACAGATCTCTGTTGTTCACAGATCTCTGGAGTTCACCCTCCAGGCCCCACTTGGAGGTTGCCAACCCTAGGCCTGGCAGCAGTCTAGGGTTGCCAGGTCCCCCCACGGGCACTGGCAGGGGATGGGGGTAGTGGGGTTGCCAGCTCCAGGTCTGGAAACTCCTGGAGATTTGGGGATGGAGCCTGGGGAGGACAGGGACTTCAGTGGGGTACAATGCCCTAGAGTCCACCCTCCAAAGCAGCCATTTTCTCCAGGGGAAGTTATCTTAGTAGTCTGGAGCTGAGCAGTAATTCCAGGGGATCCCCAGATCCCACCTGGAGGCTGGCATCCCTAGGCAGCACCCTCTGGGTGACTTGATACCACCTAATTTGCATGACTCAACTTGGCCTGGCTGCTTGCTGCTGTTCAGCAGCCACCCTATGAAAGCCAGCAGTGGTGCAGCAGTTAGAGCCTCAGAGTAGGGTCTGCAAGACCCAGGTTCAGATCCCCATATTGCGGTGGAAGCTGACTGGGTGATTTTGGACCAGTCACATACTTTCAGCCTAACCAACCTCACAGGGTTGTTGTGCATGTAAAAAGGAGGTGAGAATAATGTAAGCTGCTTTGGTCCCCACTGTGGAGAAAGACTATAATTTTTGTTGGTAGAAGCTGTGGGGGAGGGGTGGAGACGAAAAGCTGAAGACAGATAAAGGCAGATAAAGGTTAAGTTGGCTGTTGGGTGGGAAGGAAATAGGGTTGCCAACTCTGGATTGTGAAATTCCTGGACATTTAAGGGGTGGATCCTGGGGATGGTGGGGTCTGAGGAGGGGAGGAACTTCAGACCGGTATAATGCCATAGACTCCACCCTCCAAACCAGCCATTTCCTCCATGAGAACTACCATTGCCAGCCTCTGGGTGAGGGCTGGAGATCACCCAGCATTACAACTGTTGTCCGGGTGACAGAGATCAGTTCCCCTGGATAAAATGGCTGCTTTGGAGGGTTGAGTCTATGGCTCCACCCCCAGAAGGGAGAAGGAGTGTGAGATAGGTAAGGGTAGAGGGGAGGAAGCAAAGGTGTGAGGAATGGGATGACCATCCCGCAAGTTTCTTGCGGGTCTCCACTTGTCCATCAGAATTATATTGTAATCCACATGGTCAGTAATCTTTAAAAATATTATTTTTATGTCTAAGGTTGACAGTCCCAGAAACCTTCCAGCTCCTTTTCAGCCCTTTACAAGCAGCTCAAGTGCCAAATACAGTTCTTTGCCCAGCCGCTTCAGAAGGGGGGGGAGAATCCCTTCCTCCTTTTGGATCTCTTGTTTTACTTTCCTTTAAAAGGGTTCTCAGTTCTCAGCTCTTTTCCACTAAAGTTATTTCAAGAAGTACTCACAATGGAGGTGTTCATGGCTCTGTAGCTGAGGTGAAGCCTCAGTAGCTCTTGCACAAGCTTGTGCTTTGGAATGATCTGGGCTCGATCTGCTTGTGGCAGCAAGCGGAGAACCCTGGATCAAGCTCCTTGCTTAGGACCCCTCTTCAGGGGAGTCCGAGGGGGCTCAGATAAGAGTTTAAACCCTCCAAGCTTGGCAATCTAGCACAGCTTGCTGGAGCTTCCCAGGAGCTGGTCCGCCACTGCCGCACCAAAACTGCCTCCCCCAATACAAGGTCACAAACCTCTGTCCATAGTTCTTCAGGCACTTTGTCTATATACCTCCTAGAACTCACACACACCAAAAAAGATGTTCTTATCATCATAGGGGACTAGAATGCTAAAGTATGAAGTCAAAAGGTAACCGGAATAAGGGACAAGTTTGGCCTTGGAGAACAAAATGAAGCCAGGCAAAGGCTAACAGAGTTTTATCAAGAGAACATGCTGGTCATAGCGGACACCCTCTTCCAACAACCTAAGAGGCAACTCTACACATTGACATCACCACATGGGCAACATCGAAATTAGATTATCATTTGCAGTCAAAGATGGAGAAGTTCTATACAGTCAGTAAAAATAAGACCTGGAGCTGAATATGGCTCAGATCATGAGGTACTCATTGCAGAATTCAGGCTTAACCTGAAGAAAGTTGGGAAAACCACTAGGACGTTCAGGTTTGACCTAGATCACATCCCTTATGAATATACAGTGGAGGTGAAGAATAGGTTTAAGGGACTAGATTTGATAGACAGAGCTTGTCTATATCCTTCCCAAATTGTGGTGCCCAAAACTGAACACAATACTCTAAGTGAAGTCTAACCAGAGCAGAGTAAAGTGGTTCCATCACTTCACGTGATCTGAACACTACTGTTGATACAGCCCAAAATGGTATTTGCCTTTTTAGCTACTGTATCACACTGCTGACTCATGTTCAGTGTATGGTGTCCTAAGACCCCTAGATCCTTTTTGCACATACTACTGCCAAGACAAGTCTCCCCATCCTATAACTATGCATTTGATTTTTCCTACCTAAATGCAGAACTTTACGTTTATCCCTATTGAAATTAATTTTGTTTTAGCCCAGTTTTGCAGCCTGTCAAAATCATCCTGTATCCTGACTCTGTCTTCTGCCATATTTGCTACCTCTCCCAATTTAGTATCATCTGCAAATTTAATAAGCATTCCATCTATCCCTTCATCCAAATCATTGATAAAAATGTTGAACAAAACAAGTCCCAGGACAGATCCTTGAGGCACTCGTCACTTCTCTCCAAGAAGATGAGGAACCATTCACAAGCACTCTTTGGGTGCGATCTGTCAACCAGTTACAGATCCATCTAACAGTCTCTAGCAAGACCTAACCACGGTGTTGGCAGAGGGCCCTTAGCATCTGCAGACACTGCTGTTAAATTCCTTTAGAATCCAGATTAACTGTCAATCAAGGAATTGGATGGTCCTGATGAAACCCAGACTCTTCCCCTTTCTGACCAGAAGACCCTGACCTGAGTAATTGTATTACTAAGGCTGATTCTGTATTGCTGATTCTGCATTGGCTTTTCCCTCCAATGTTTTATAAAACCCATGTTGGAACAGAAATTCCCCTCTGCATTGCATGCTGGTTTCACTCCCTTTGATTATCAGGATTTATGGTAGCGTCCACACTCCATGCCACTTTCAAGTTGTTTGATCATTGGATTTAATGTGTACCTTCTGCACAAATGTATGGCCATTTTATGGCCATTCAGGGGTGACTCTGCAGTCAGTACAGAGTTGCCCCAAGATATTTGGATGTGGTTTTGAGCTGCACTTTTTTTGTGGAGCAAATGCTAGATGCAGAATTGCCCTGTTAAAAACACCCTCCCTGTCAAGGCCTACCTAGATGTTTTGGCTTCCAGGCTGGAACTCAGAAATGTAAACAGTTCTTTCAGAGAAGAGTGCAGGATGCATTGTCAGGCTGAAAAACATCCTGCAAAGCCTTATGGGAGAGAACCAAATAGAGGGGCCTAAGCCAATTCAGGCTGCTGTACAGAACTGCCCTGTCTCGCTTATCATTCTGCCGCATCCCAAACTAGTTTGGTTTGGCAGAGGGGCTGGGATAAGTTTTGGAACACATCCCAAAACTGAACCTGAGCCAGGTTTTTCCAGTTTGTGCCCATCTCTATACAGATCCTCTAGTTTGCTGGCTCCCAGCAGCCCTATATCATGGGCACCTATTGTTACCCAAAGTGGTGATCTAGTTAATTGGGGGAAATTAGCTTGATCAGAGACACAGCAAGAGGTGGGTAACTGGGATCTCCACTAATGTATACCAAAACTTTTCCCTTAGAGAATTCTCAAAATAAACCACTCTGCTGTTCAACTGTGTGATGGAATGTCTTGCAGACCCCGTTCCACCAGCCCCTTCTTGGCTTGTGCCAATTCCTGAACGGTGCTATTCCACTTCCTTCCACTAGGGCATGCTGTCACCACTGTCCTGTTGGGGTCTTCCTGACAGGAGGGACAGACTCCTAACACCCCTTCTCACACTGACGCCCTGCCTATGGTCTCCTGCTACCCAGCGCCTGATTACCATAGGGACCAAATTCCTTCTTGTGGGGGAGCTGGAGAATTGGCAAGAGGTGCCTTGACTGCTTGCCTTCCCCTTAAAGTAGCATGGTCTAAGGTGGCTAGGGAAAAGAGTGAAATATTTATTAAAAAGAGAAAAAGGTTACAAGCATACTTTTAGCGCAGCACCAGATCTGCAACCAGAAGGACGACTAATTAGTTGGGCATAATCGTATCCTCTGTCCCTGGTTCTAAAACTTACTCTACTAGATGTTCAAGTAGAGCAAGCAGTTCCAAGCTCAGAAAGTTACAAAAGGGTCTAAGGATGTCTCATTACCTCAGGCATCCTGCATCTAGCTAGACAGACAGGCCCAGCAGCACGTTCAAGATGGCCACTGGCCTGCTGACCAGAGTTCAGCAGTCTGTCCTCTTCCATGGACCAACAACAAGAGACCCTCCCTCCTGGAAGCGAGCACTTTTATTAAAACTCTGATGCAACCCATTTTGCATCACTCTTGACTCCCAAGGCTTCTACTTGCTTTTGCAGGGGAATCCGCAACCTGGAGACTTGATTGAGATTTTCCGGCCTGCATGCCAGCATTGGGCCATCTATGTGGGCTATGGATGTGTGGTCCACTTGGTTCCAGAAGGTAATGATTTCTTTGCTATACAATGGAGAGCAAGATTTATGTCTAAAGACCTTTCCCGATGTCCCTTAGCATGGCCCTTTCTGCACTGTCATTTCCCTCACTTTCACCCTGCATCTCCGGTTGCTTTGTTCATTCTGCACTCCTCCGCACTCTCACCGGGCATTCCATTCGCATTCTCTTTTCACTCTGCACTGACACACACACCCCGACACCCAGATGGCTTTCAGCCTGCATTTACCCCAGACTTTTCAAGAGTGGTTTTGTGGCAATTTATATTCTTTGTTCACTTCCAGCCGAAGCTAATTTAAAAGGAGAAGTCTCCCCTCAGATTTCCCCCCACACCCATTTCCGGTCCCTCCTAGGCCAATCCCCCTTCCTCATCAGCATCCTTTTTGGCCAGTTCAGGCTCCCCAGAGAGTGCTTGGCAAAGGCAGCCGCTAAAGGCACAGGCTGACCCTTCGCCTCCATGGCTCCTCCTGCCTGCAGCTTCCCTCTTCCCAAGGGCACTGCAGCAAAAGGAGAAACCCACCAGCCTCTCCCTGACCCTTCTGCCACCTAAACAAAAGTCTGCTGGTTGGCCACTTGTTCGGTTGTCTCTCTAGCAAGCCCTTCAGGCCCAGGGAGGGGAGCAGGGAAGATGCAGGCTGCTTGGCTCTTCCTTGGCTCTTGGGGGAGGGATGGGAGTCTTCGGTTGCCTCTCCCCTCATCTGTCTACCCTAAGTGCAATGTAATAACACATGGGGAATAGTCCTAATTATTACACCACTCAAGAACCATCCTCTCTTCTTTCAAAAAATTTTAAAAATGCAAGATACACAGCAGTTGAAATTTATACACAAATTTGCATACAATTCAGGATGTGCTGTGACCAAAATAAGCTGAAATGGTGCTAATTCTTAAATCTACATTTAAGCATTTGAATTCATGGAATGTTCTTAGTTACCCCTGGATCATAATTCAATGCATGGAGTACACTTTCATTAACATTTTGGTGTATTTGCACAGAAGTGTTTCTCTACCTTGGCATCCACCTGACATGGGTTGATTCCACATGGACTTTTTCTCAGCGTCCACAATCCCATATTGCAGGATTTGCTTTGTTTTTTCTAAGAATCATAGAGTTGGAAGGGATCTCCAGGGTCATCTATTCTGATCCCCTGCATAATGCAGAACATATACAAATACCTCCCACTCCACACCCCCAGTGACCCCTGCTCCGTGGCCAAGCCAACCCGCCCCTCCAGGACCCCAAAGTAGTGATCAGCATTTCCCTGGGTAGGTATGAAAGGGCCACGAGAACTAAGCACTGATGCAACCCTTCCTGCCCTCCTTCTCGTGATCTGCCTAAGTTCACATAATCTGCATTGCTGTCAGATGGCCATCTAGCCTCTGTGTGAAAACCTCCAATGAAGGAGAGCCCACTACCTCCCAAGGAAGCCTGTTCCACTGAGAAATCACTCTAAGTGTCAGGAAGTTCTTCCTAATATTTAGCCAAAAACTCTTCTGATTTAATTTCAACCCATTGGTTTTGGTCCAACCTTCTGGGGCAATCGAAAACAACTCCGTACCATCCTCTGTACGACAGCCCTTCAAGTACTCGAAGATGGTTCTCATATCACCTCTCAGTCATCTCCTCTCCAGGCTAAACATACCCAGCTCCTTCAATCTAGGGCTTGTTCTCCAGACCCCTCACCACCACCTTGTCCTGCATTTGCACCCCAGTTGTGAACAGCCTGTTTTTCCAGTAAAGGAAACACATGTTTTAAAACCAGGGAGAAAAATGGCATAATGTTGCAGGGATGATGTCTTCAATGAGACCAGAAAGGAAGGTACACCTTTGATTTCAATGAAATGGAATGCCCCTTCCCCCTTCCTTCCACGTACCCATAAATACTGTTTTATCTGGGCAGCATCACTGTTAGGGTTGCCACCGGCAGTGTTCCCTCTAAGCTGAGATGGAATGAGCTAGCTCACAGTTGTTTATCCTCCGCCTCACACATTTTTGTCTTAGCTTAGGAACGATGGTTCCAGAGCAAACTAATTTATGCAGCAGCCAAATTGCTCACTCACAACTTTAATGCCAGTAGCTCACAAAGTAGAATTTTTGTTCACAAGGCTCCACAGCTTAGAGGGAGCATTGGTTGCCAGCCCAAGACTGGCAACTGGAGGAAACTTATCTGGGAGGGGAGCCCTTGCCAGCAATGTTGTGATGTCACTACTGGCACAGTGATGTCACTTCTGGTGACATCATCATGAAGTGACATCATCATGAAGGGATGACACTCTAGCAGTCAGCCAAAACTCTGGTTTATGGTTTAACCATAAAATTCAAGGTGATTGCTAGAGCATTGCCCAACATGATGGCATCACTTCCGGGTCACCTAAGACAGTGATCCCCCTCATTTCCCTAGAGAATTTTTTCCCCATTACCCTGTTGAGCAGCATCAAGAAGAGCCAGCAGGAACAGGTGGCCTTCCTGATTTTGCTGTCACTATAGCGCAACAAACCCACAGTTGCGAGTGTCTGGTGAAATCTGGAGCAGAGAAAGAACTTTTGTTTGAGGAAATGTAGCCTTAGCCTAGCAAGGAATTAATTCATTAGCTAAGAAAAGGCAGGAGGGACCTGCTAGTCTGCTAGGCAATACAATAGCAATGCAGGCAAATAAACATGGGAAAGTAAGAAGGTATTTCTGCATGTGGGGCGGAGCAATTCAAATGTTGTGTTATTCCCTAATTTGTACAAATGCATGGAAGTTTTTAAAAGGTTGCGACACTGTACTATTCCCGAGCAGTTCTATGCATCCGCCAAACATTTTTTGTAATGAAAAAAGGTAGGCAGAGAATCATGATGGTGGCCTGACATGGGGAAATGCAGGGGGGAGGAAACAGATTGCCCTATGGCTAGTACAAATTATGCAACAGTCACATCACTGACAAGACCACCCTTGTGTAGGAGGGGTCGTGGCTCAGTGGTAGAGCATCTGTTTGGCATATAGAAGTTCCCAGGTTCAATCCCCAGCATCTCCAGCTAAAGGGTCTGGCAGCAGGTGATGTGCAAGGCCTCCACCTGAGACCCTGGAGAGCCACTGAAAGTCTGAGTAGGCAATACTGACCTCGATGGACCTGAGCTCTGATTCAATACAAGGCAGCTTCGTGGGTTCATGGTCCCTTAATACTCTCCTTGCCAGGTATCCCCTTTTGTCAGTACATTCTTTCTCAAACCTAGTTTGATATGCTTGCTGCAGGAAAATGCAGCCCAGGGACATTAGCACTTCACGTGGACAGGAAAGTTTTATTAGAAACATAGAAAAAACTCCAAGAGTCATCTAGTCCAACTCCCTGCTCAGTGTAGGAAATTCACAGCTACCTTCTCCCCTCCCCATTGACCTCTATGCTCAGAGGGAGGCAAAAAACCTCCAGGATCTCTGGGCCAATCTGGCCTGGAAGCAAATTTCCTCCTGACCCCAAAGTGGTGATTGGCATCACAATGGGCATATAAGAAAGGGCCACAAGAGCTGAGCACCTGCTCATTCCTTCCTCCCCTCCCTCCCTCTCCTGATCTACCTAAATTCGTAGTGAGCCATGGAATCATCATTGCTGCCAGATGGTCATCTAGCTTCCACTAAAAACCTCCAAAAAAGGAAAACCCACCACCTCCCATGGAAGCCCGTTCCACCAGGGAACTGCTCTAACTACCAGGAATTTCTTCCTAAAGTTTAGTTTAAGGTCCTACTCACACCAGTACGTTTTCCCTTCGATCAGTCCCTTGTCGCTCTCCTTTTCCCTGCTACACCATCAGTCTGATGGCATCAGAGGCTTTGTAAAACAACAGTAATTGCTTTTGTAGAATAACATTATGATGTACTGCCACAGTCTACTAGTTGCTCTGAATCCCTGGCCTCTTTGAGGCAGGTAGAACCAGGTTTTCCTGGGAGATAATTCTGGGAGACTTCTTGTACATGACAGAGTCCATTTTCCTGAGCATTTGGTCTAAGAAATGCTTTTAAGAACGTAAGAACATAAGAGAAGCCAATGTTGAATCAGGCCAATGGCCCATCTAGTCCAACACTCTGTCACACAGGGCCAAAATATACCAGGTGCCATCAGGAGGTCCAGCAGTGGGGCCAGGACACTAGAAGCCCTCCCACTGCTGCCCCCTCCAGCACCAAGAATAGAGTGCATCACCTGTCCCAGACTGAGAATTCCCATCTATACCCTGTGGCTAATAGCCACTGATGGACTTCTGCTCCGTATGTTTATCTAATCCCCTCTTGAAACTGTCCATGCTTGTAGCTGCCACCACCTCCTGTGGCAGTGAATTCCATATGTTAATCACTCTTTGGGTGAAGAAGTACTTCCTTTTATCTGTTCTAACCCCACTGCTCAGCAATTTCATGGAGTGCCCACAAGTTCTTGTATTGTGAGGAAGAGAGAAAAGTACTTCTTTCTCAACCTGCTCAATCCCATTCAGCGGAAGCACCTTCTACCTATAAAATATGGAGAAAGGCCTGCATTTATAGACTATGTGATGTAACTAAAAAAGTAGATATTCTGACTAAAGCCCAATTAGAAAAGAAAACATCACATCTTATCCCCTGGTTTGAGTATTTACAAGTGCAGAATTTAGTAGGTACACCAGAAATAAAACAAGGTTTATCGAGACCACTTACAGATTTTGAAAGATTGTTGCGAACGCCCAATTTACAGCTTAAAGGAACAATTTCTAAAGTATATTCAATTTTATTGAATCTAGACTCAGTTAAGGTTCCAACTTATGTCAAAGCATGGCACCGCTGATTTAGCCACTAACCTGACAGAGTCACAATGGCAAGAGATCTGGTCCTCAGCAGCATATGCTATGAACTCTATAAACATTATTCAGCAAAATTACAAACTTTTGTCAAGGTGGTATATAACTCCAGTTCAACTCCACCACCTGAATACAGCCAGTTCTCCTCTATGTTGGAAATGTGGAGAACTAGGTACTTTCAAACATAATTGGTGGGACTGCAAGGTAATCCAGTCCTTTTGGAAGAAAATTATTGCACATATAAAAGACTTGACTGGCCAGCTGCTTCCCTTTAATCTAGAATGTACTCTATTAAACTGGTGGCCTAAGGACAATACTACTAAGGCTAAAGAGGATTTGTTAACTATTTTATTAACTGCTGCTAGGACATCGATAGCACAGTTTTGGGAAAACCCTCTTCCCCCTTCTATAAACCTATGGTATTCCAAGGTTTGGGATTATTATGTTATGGATAAGATTTCTACGACTATTAATGTCAAAAATACATATAAGGCATACCAGATTTTTCATAGTAAATGGAACACAGTGTTGGAAAAATTGGATAATAATCCTATTAGCAAGTCTTCATTTGAGAATCATAAATACTTTGAGCTGATGAAACTGCCTTGATTATGATACTAAAATTGCTGTGAAGTAAATGGTTGAAGTAGCAGTATAGTTTAAGAGATTTAGATTTTATACATGTAATGTTTTATAATTCGTCAGTTTAGTTTTATGGAGTGTAGCTTTGATTGATTGCATTATTTTATGTTAGAACGTAATTTTAATGTTTATTAAAAAAAAAAATCCCATTCATAATTTTATAAACCTCGATCATGTCATCCCTCAGCCATCGTTTCTCCAAGCTAAAGAGCCCCAAGCGTTTTAACCTTTCTTCGTAGGGAAGATGTTCCAACCCTTTTATCATTCTAGTTGATCTTCTCTGCACTTTTTCCAATGCTTTAATATCCTTTTTGAGATGTGGCGACCAGAACTGTACACAGTATTCCAAATGAGGTCGCACCAATGATTTATACAGGGGCATTATGATACTGGCTGATTTGTTTTCAGTTCCCTTCCTAATAATCCCCAGCATAGCATTGGCTTTCTTTATTGCAGTTACACACTGTCTAGACATTTTCATTGAGTTATCTCCTACGACTCCAAGATCTCTCTCTTGGTCCATCTCTGCCAGTTCAGACCCCATCAACATATATTTATATTTAGAATTTTTGGCTCCAATGTGCATCACTTTGCACTTGGCCACATTGAACCCCATTTGCCACGTTGACGGCCACTCACCCATCCTCGACAGATCCCTTTGGAGTGCCTCACAATCCTCCCTGGTTTTCACCACCCTGAACAACTTTGTATCATCTGCAAATTTAGCCACTTCACTGCTTACTCCCAATTCCAAATCGTTAATAAACAAGTTAAAAAGACTTTTTTTGCTCTTAAGTTTTGTCACTCTTAAGTTTGTCTAGTCATCATGTGCTGCCTGCAGCCCACATTTCTGAATGTTTTAAACAAAATAAAATGGCTCACACATAGAACACCAGCAAGTCAGGATAGGTTCTAGCATAGCCCTCTCTGTTCATTGTTAAGAAGAGAATTCATTCATATGCACACCCCTACCCTGCCATGTCAAATGGCTCAGACACGGAATTACTTCCTCATTAGGTGTTTGCAGTGATAGACCTTGAAATTCTCCTGCATAGTGCTCTCTATCAAGTTTGGTGTAATATGAAGAACTACGTTTGATTCCCCTCTCCTCCACATGCAGCCAGCTGAGTGACCATGGGTCAGTCACAGTTCTCTCAGAGCTCTCAGCCCCACTTACCTCACAGGTTATTTGTTGTGGGGAGAGGAAGGGAAGGTGATTGCAAGCTTCTCCGCTACTCCTTCGGGTAGTTGAGGGTGGGGTATAAAACCATTCTTCTTCTTCTTCCTCCTCCTCCTCCTTTCTTTTTAGGATGTTTGCTGGTGTATCTTATTTAGTGTGAATTGAGAATTTTTAATTTAAGTTTTGGTGTGGTATTATGTTAATTTGGCCTGGTATATGCCCAGGGCTGGCCCAATGTTATCAGACCAATGGCGCCAGCTGGAAATCTCTGTACAAGGATAATTTATGCTGTTTTTAAACTGTCTTAATTGTCTCCTATTTTATATTTAAAAGTACTGAGATTTTTGATATGTTCCAGATATTGCATTTGTGATCTGCACTGAGCCTGCTTAAGGGGAGGGCAGAATGTAAATTTAAATAAATAAATTAAATAAATAAAATCTCTGAAGCTGAGCAGTGTCAGCTTTGGTTAGTACTTGAAAGAGAGACCACAGAGTCACTACCCAGGATCCCTATCCAGAGGCAGGCGTTGGCAAACCACCTTGAAAACCCTATGGGGTTGCCGTGAATTGGCTGTAACTCGACTGCACTTTATGCACACATCTTTGATTAATAAAGACTGTATAAACACTAAAACAATCAAAGTTTTAAAACCATAGAAGCTCTGCTACCAGTTTTGTAGTTCTATGTCAGACAACTAGAAACCACCTTGGATCTAACTTTTCTGGCTCTAAGCACAAAAAGTGCTACCTTGCGAGTAACCAGGGGATACATGTCCAAGTCTGATGAATAAGAGTATGAATTTAGAGAGCCGGTGAGGTGTTGTGGTTCAAGCCTGGTTAGAGCAGGATGTGTGCTGGAAACCTAGGTTCAAATCTGGAATTAGTCTTGAAGCCCCCAGTTGACCTTGGCCTAATCTCTCTCTCTCTCTCTCCCCTCCCTCTCCCAGCCAAACACCTAAGAGGCTTGTTTGAGTTTAAAATGAGGGAGTGGAGTAGCATGCAGTTCACATGAAGCTCCTTGGAGGAAAGGCAAGACAAAAATGTATAGATGGGCTTACTGTCGAAATTCAACCTATTAGATCCAATTTACTCGTGTTTCTCTCCCCTCCAGGCAACCTTTCGGGATCTGACACCTCTGGTTTTGCCTCATTTGGCATCCCTGCTTTTGGCTCATATGGCACCTCTAGTCTTGGTTCTATCATGCATGACTATGCGGAGGTGAAGATGGAACCTCTTTGGAAAGTAGCGGACAATGGGTACCAAATCAATAACAAGTATGATGCCAAATACAAACGTCGCCCTGTGGGTGAGATCGTCACTAAAGCAAAGGCAGCCGTGGGGACAAAGATGCCCTATAACTTGCTTAATCACAACTGTGAGCATTTTGTCACTAATCTACGTTATGGCATCCCTGTCAGTGACCAGATATGTAGAGACTCTTCAGGTATGCATACAAAGGTTGGTGTCTGGCAACCAGTGGAAGCTTGGGTGGGAAGGACATGAGGATGTGGCATCCTGTGCTCAATGGCATCACTTCTGGGAAAATGCATAAGTGATATCATGCTACTCTGGGAATCTGTGGAAACGCCATTGAGTTTCCTGTTACTCCTAGGGGTATGTGACCTGATTTCTGGGTAAACCAGGAAATGATGCCATGACAAACACAAAGCTGTCATTTTTTTAAAAAATTCTCCCAGTGGGAAGTCCCTTGCAAACATAATGTATACAGACAGTCTCTGCAACTGTGTCAGGTAATCCTGACATCGGATGGATGGACGGGTAGGAGGGAGGGATGGTCTGTAACTTTTCACGCTCTGGAATGTAGGGAGGTGTGCAGGTTGCCTAGGAGATTCAGAATTCCACCGCCTGGGCACTCTGTTATCTCAGCAAATGTCCTTGGTCTCACAGTTCTGGTTTCCGCTGTCTGGGACAGCTCTGGGGCATTTTGGTTATTTACTGCTTTAGGACTTTCGCACCTTTTCCGCGCGCGGGCTTAGTGCCCATTGGTAGGGGGGGGCATTTCAAGCTGGTATAACTGTAGGTGTATCCTTAGAATTACCCATCACTGACAAAGAGATGTTACTGTGCCTTTAGAACTGCTTTCAATAAACACTATCTTCTTTATGAAGCCTGGTGTTTGACTGACTTTCTGAAGAGCCTGACAGAACTTGGGCATAGGGTCCTCCTGGGTGGCTTCCACATGGGGATGTGATTTTGTGGCTTCCCTATTGCTGATGAAGCTGCAGATAAAATGCAGCAGCCATGAAGTCTTCATGTGGCAGGTTTCCTCACAGTCACCCAACCCCAGTCCCTCAGAAGTAGCCACCTCATCCACTGGATGACTAGAACTTTTGCAATTAAAAAGAATCAGCACTAGAATATTGTTACATTGATACTAGGAATATGGCCCGTTGTGGAAATAAATACAACGAGCTCTAGAAAGAGGCTCTGGGAGAGCGCCAAGGCCTTTTCTGTGGTGCTCAATTTGCTGTGGTGACCCCAGCAGGGTATAATGACATAGAGTCCATCATTTTCTCCAGAGGAACTGATCTTTGCCACCTGAAGAGCAGTTGTAATTTTGAATGATCTCCAGCCCTCACCTGGAGATTGGCAACAGTTGTTACCCAGGAGGAAATGGCTGGTTTGGAGGGTGGAGTCTATGACATTGTACCTGTCTGAGGTCCAACCCCTCCTTAAACTCCACCCTCTCCAGGCTCCACCCCTCAAATCCCCAGGAATTTCCCAGCCTTGAGTTGGCAACCCCATGTCCTTCCCAGCTAACCATCAACCTACCGTTATCTGTCCCTCTGACTGCAACTGACTTCTACCCTCCCTCCTGGAGATCAGTTGTAATTCCGACTGATCTCCACCTCTCACCTCATTGGCAACAATGGTTTCCCTGGAGGAAATGGCTGGTTGGGAGGGTGGGGTCGATGGCATTGTATCTGTCTGAGGTCCTACCCCTCCTCAAGCCTCACGCTCTCCAGACTCCACCCCTCAAATCTCCACAAATTTCCCAACCTGGAGTTGGCAACTCTAGCTCCTTCCCAGCCAAGCATCAATCTGTCATTATCTGCCCCTGATTTCAGCTTTCCATCTCCTTCCTCCTCCCCCTGGAGATCAGTTGTAATTCTGAGTGATCTCCACCCCTCACCTGAAGATTGGCAACAATGGTTCCCCGGGAGGAAATGGCTGGTTGGGAGGGTGGGGTCGATGGCATTGTACCTGTCTGAGGTCCCACTCCTCCTCAAACCTCACCCTCTCCAGGTTCCATCCCTCATATCTCTAGGAATTTCCCACCTGGAGTTGGCAACCCTATCTCCATCCCAGCCAAGCATCAACTTACCTTTCTTTCCCCCTCTTCAGCTTTCCATCTCCCGCAAACACATCTGCAGCCTCTATGGTGCTCTAAAACCCTGATCTCCATGCCAAATCTCCCTATTTGGAGATGGAAACCCCAGTCTTTGGGGGATCCTTGGAAAATTGGCAACCCAAGGGTCTGGCCTTTCCTTGCTTCCCTGGGCTACCCCTCCCTTTGGTATTGTGCAGAGCGGGGGAGACTATGTGGTCAGAGCACAACACAGATTATTAGCCCAAATAAAAGAACGGAGCACACAAGCACTGTAGGAGTAAGCAGACGCCATGAACCAACATGGCATAAATCAACAGGGGTTAAACGCAATCCTCTTTCTCTCTACCTCTGGAGGTTGTAGGCTCACCTGTACTTCAGCCTCTCTCTGTTGCCCAAGAGAGCAGGGAAACTTCCATTCATTCCCCAGTCCAGCCAACTGTGGAGTGGCTGAATTTCTGCTGCCTCCCAGGGACGAAGACTGCCTTGGGACAGTCCCTGTTTCCCCGCTCTTTTTGGCCTTGTGGTAGCTGGGAACCGTAGTCCAGCAGATGAGGAAGCCCCGTTCAACCCAGTGAGTGATACCCCTGGCAGGCCCCTCTCTGAAACTACAGCTCAACTAAGCCTTCTGGGGGAACATTTATCACACAGACGACAGCCATCTTACAGAAACAGGTAACTGCCATTTCGTTATACTTACCAACAGCTACTGAGGTAAAAATTAGTCCCACTGTCTTTGTCAAGAGAGAAAGCCGTCTGCCAGAAATTCTGACAGGGCACAGTGGCTGAAGGAGTGGGCGGGAAAGAGGAGCAAACCCAGCACCCAGGCAATGGCACGCGAGTACTCTTGAGTGGTGGCTGGGCAGGACTCAGGCAACGCAGCCAGTGGCCAGGGACACATTCTGAGTGACAGATCATTCAGCCAACTGATTAGGGAGCGTGTGGAATGTTCAGGAGAACACTACTAGCCTCAAAGAGTAAAATATTTAACTGTAGTTCAATGAGTGGTTTACTGCAGTTATTTATATCTCTGGGATTTATCACATACTAGTAAACTTACTGATTCAACTAACAAAATAACAAATATTAATTAATGAATAGTATTAATAAAATTATTGGATTTTTAAAATATTCTGTAGTATGATAACCTGATAAAGTTACACTTATTTTGAAACTGGCCCTTAAAACAAACAAACTTAACACCTGTGGTATAAGAAGTAGTTAGGCCTGGCACCTCTGTCTTGGTTGGCTGATGGAAATCAGACGGTGCTGGATCATGTGCTCTCTGAGATGCAAGAGAAGTCAGCCACCTACTGTACTAGGTCACCTCAATGTGTCGCCTCCAGAAGAACAGGTAGCATCCCTTGCTCTCTGTCTTCCAGATATAGAAGACACAGGCCATCGTGGAACTTTCCCCAGTTCTGTCTGTATAGCCGGGCTGACCATGTAGTTAAAACATGTCCCAAGGCTTCTATTTGCTTTTGCAGGTGGAGCCACAACCTGGAGACTTGATCGAGATTTCCCGGACTGGATGCCAACATTGGGCCATCTATGTAGGCAACGGAGATGTGGTCCACTTGGTTCCAGAAGGTAAAGACTACTTTGTTACACAACAGAGAGCAAGATTAATGTCTAAGGACCTTTCCAGATGTCCCTTATCAAGGCCCTTTCTGCACTATCATTTCCTTCACTTTCACCCTGCGTTTCTCCAGTCGCTTTTTTCTGTTCTGCACTCCTCCACACTCCCACCGAGTATTCCATTCGCATTCTCTTTCTCATTCTGCACTGACTCCCCCCTTTGGTGCCCAGATCACTTTCAGCCTGCATTTACCCCAGGGTTTTCAAGAGTGATTTTGTGGCAATTTATATCCTTTGTTTGATTCCAAGCTGAAACTTATTTAAAAAACAGAGGTCTCCTCTCAGATCTTCCCACCCCCGCCCATTTCGGGTGCCACCTAGGCCAATCTCCCTCCTCATCAGCATCCTTATTGGCTGGTTCAGGCTCTCCAGTGAGTGCTTGGCTAAAGGCACGGACAAAGCAGGCTGTTCAACCAGCCCCACCCCTCAATGGCTTCTCCTGCCTGCAGCTGCCCCTTGACTGCAGCTGCCCCGAGCAGCGTTGCAGCAAAAGGAGAAACCCACTAGCCTCTCCCTGACCCATTTGCCACTTAAACAAAAGTCTGCTGGCTGGCCGCTTGCTAGGTTATCTCTCCGGCAAGCCTTTCAGGCCCAGGGAGGGGAGCAGGGAAGACACAGCCTGCTTGGCTCTTTCTCAGGTGTCAGGGGAGGGAGGGGCTCCGGTTGCCTCTCTCCTCACCCCTGCCTATCTATCTACTCTAAATGCAATGTAGTAGCACATGGGTAATAGTCCTAATTATTCCACAACTCAAGAACTATCCTATCTTCCAAATATTTAAATAAATGCAAGATACACAGCAATTGAGATTTACACACAAATTTACATACAGTTCAGGATGTACTGTGGCCAGAATAAGCTGAAATGGTGCCAATTTTTAAACTTACTTTTAAGCATTTGAATTCATGGAATGATCTTAGTTACCACTAGGTCTTAATCAAATGCTTGAAGTACACTTTCATTAACATTTTGCTGTATCCTCACAGAGGTTTTTCTCTACCTTGGCTTCCACCTGACATGGGTTGATTCCACATGGACTTTTTACTCAGTTTCCACAATCACATCTTCTGGGATTTGTGTTCTTTTTATTAGAATCATAGAGTTGAAAGGGACCTCCAGGGTCATCTAGTCCAACCCCCTGCACAATGCACGGAATTCAAAAATAGCTTCTCCTGCTCCATGCCCGGAAGATGGCAAAAAAACAAAAAAATCACCAGTCCTCCAGGATACCTGGCCAAACTGGCCTGGAGAAAAATTGCTTCCTGCCCCCAGAGTGGCAATCAGCATTTCCCTGCCTTGTCTTTTTCTTTACTGGCAGCTGCAGCTGCACATCTTTGAGAGAACAGATCATAACTGTAAGGGGGGCTGTGGCTCAAACTCTCTGCCAACAGCATCCTGTTCCCAGGAAGGGTTGGCCATGTGTAAACTGCTGTCCTGGCCTAGAGAAAATTGCTTCTTGACTCCCAAAGGGGCGATCAGCATTTCCCTGGGTGTGTAAGAAAGGGCCACGAGAACTAAGCACTGATGCAACCTGTTATGTTCTGGGTTTATTCTGTGTCGTGTTAGTTGACTCTGGTATCCTAATCCCCTTGTTCTGATTGGCTGCACAATAAACACCATCATTGGTCCCGAAGCCACCCAAGGTAACCAATCATAGAGCTATCCTTAGGTCCAATCAGACCGTGTCTATATAGTTTGAGTGCCGCTCTTAGCAGAGCTGTTCAGAGCTGAGTGATGTTTGAAATAAAAGTCTTGTTATGGTTCATTGTCTCCTGACTCTCAGTACTTAAAACTGGTGACAAGGATGGGATACCAGTCCTAACCGAATGGGTGAAATCACTCTCTGCCTCCCCAGACTGAAATCACTAAGGGTGCCTAGAGCTAAATCACTACGGGCATGGCATGGCATCCAAGGGCCATATCGAACCGTTCAACCCAAAGGTTGGGAACTGGGAATCATACCTCAATTGTTTTGAATGTTTCCTCATAGCAAATAGTATTGAAGGAGATGATGTCTGCTGCGCCACCTTTTTGAGTACTTGCAGCCAGGCTGTATTCAACATTGCTCGGGACTTAGTAGCTCGGCATCACGAAGGCACAGCTCGATGATTATTTCATGCTGAAGACATCCGCTGCCACACATCAATGTGCTTTTCATCAACAAAACCAGAAAGAGGGCGAGTCTGTTACCGAGTACATCACTGCACTGAGAAGGGCTGCTCGAGACTGTTAGTTCCCCAATCTAAATTCAGTCCTTTTAGACTGGTTACTCTGCGGCCTTAGAGATGATAGCATTCAGTGGGTGTTTCTTTTACAAAAAACTCTTACCTATGAATCAGCCCTTGAAGAAGCACTGCAAGTAGAGGCCGCCAATTTGTCTCTTTGCAAACTGCGATTGGGTCCCCCGAGCCATATGTCATGCCGCACTGATGCCGTTCACCATGGCAATGCCACTGACTCCGCTGCGTTCCAAGATGACCAATCAGAATTGTCCGATGACGGAGTCCACAGAACAGGAGCCAACCAGAGGCCGCTCCGTTCTCAAAAAAGGCCTTGAAGTGTGTGCTGGTTGTGCATGCTTGTAGAGACTGTCAATTCCATGATGCCATCTGTCATTCTTGTGGAAAGACGGGCCACCTTGCCAAGGTTTGCTGTTCGTCACAAGGTAGATCCACAGCAGAAGATTCCTGTCGTAAACAAAGACCTTCCAGTAAACCTCATCACTTGTCTCATTTCCGGTCATCTAGATCATTCATGCAAAAGCCAAAATACAACAATGAAGCAAGCGTATGAGAAGACTACACTGTTTGAAATAAAAGCCTTGTTATGGTTCATTGTCTCCTGACTCTCAGTACTTAAAACAACCCTTCCTGCCCTCTTTCTCATGATCTGCCTAAGTTCACAGAATCAGCATTGCTATCAGATGACTATCTAGCTGCTATTTCAAAACCTCCAAAGAAGGAGAGCCCACCACCTCCCGAAGAAGCCTGTTCCACTGAGGAACTGCTCGAACTGTCAGGAAGTTCTTCCTAATGTTTAGCCGAAAACTCCTTTGATTTTATTTCAACCCACTGGTTCTGGTCTGACCTTCTGGGGCACCAGAAAACAACTCCCCACCATCCTCTATATGACAGTCCTTCAATTACTTGAAGATGGTTATCATATCACCCCCTCAGGCATCTCCTCTTCAAGCTAAACATACCCAGCTCCTTCAACCTTTCCTCATAGGACTTGGTTTCCAGACCCCCTCACCAACACCTTGTCCTGCATTTGCACCCCAGTTGTGAACAGCCTGTTTTTCCACTAAAAGAAACACTTGTTTTAAAACCAGGAAACAAAGATCTTCCTAGCATAATGTTGCGGGGACAATGTTTTCAATGAGTTCAGAAGGGAAGGTACACCTTTGATTTCAATGAAAAGATTCATTCATTCATTCATTTATTTAATTTACTGAGCTGCCCTTCCCTGGAAGTGGGCTCAGGGCAGCTTACAATAAAAAAATGTACAAATCTCAATTTAAAACTAAATTAAAATAATCCAATAATCTCTCCTATATTATAAAGCTGATCTGGGGTGGCAAGACTCAATTCATGCCAAAATCATGCCAAAAGTTGGAGCAAGAACTGCCACTCCAAGTCTCTGCCAATCTCCTGGCTGCACTGGGTGGCTGCTGGCCTGAGTCCCGCCCACACAGCCAGCAGCCACACTCTTGCCCCCAGTCTACAGGCAGACGCCGAAGAGGATGGACTCCATGGCCAGTCATCCATGGCCGTGACAGGAGCCCGGGTTGCGAGAACAGGCAGGGAGAGGCCTTCGGAGGCCCCCATGGCACCATTCCCCGGTCACCTGCTGAGATGCATGTGCAGGGAAAGGCCTCTGCGCCACACTTCCCCGCTCCCCCACCCAGGCGGACACGCGGAGAATGGCCTCCAAACCCCCTGGCTTTCCCAACCCCCCCCGGTGGACGGGCAGGGATACGCTTCCAGAGGGCCCCCTCCTTTCCTTGCTCACCCGCTGAGCTGCACAGCCTCTCCTTCCCTGGCCCTGCCTCCCTCTTTCCCTTTCCAGCTTCTCTGGGTCTTCTCTCTCCTTTCCCTTCCTCTTTCCCTTCCTTCTTTTGCCTTCTATTCCTTCCTCCCTCTGTCTCTACAACCAGTCATCTGCGGCCGCGACAGGAGGGCTGCAAGAACAGGCAGGGAGAGGCCTCCAGAGGCCCCCATGGCACCTTTCCCCGGTTGCCCGCTGAGACACGTGTGCAGGGAAAGGCCTCCACACCACACTTCCCCACTCCCTCGCCCAGGCAGACGCGTGGAGAACAGCCTCTGCACCCCTGCCCATCTTTCCAGCCCACTCCCTGAGGCGTGTATGTGAGAAAACATCTCTGGAGGCCTCCGCACCACACTTTGTGGTTAGGTGTGCGGACTCTAATCTGGGAGAACCGGGTTTGATTCCCCACTCCTCCACTTGCACCTGCTGATGACTTGGGTCAGTCACAAGCTCTGGCACAGCTGTTCCTGAAAGAGCAGTTTGTGCTAGAATTCTCTCAGCCCCGCCTACCTCACAGGGTGTCTGTTGTGAGGAGGGGAAGGGAAAGAAGTCTGTAAGCCGCTCTGAGACTCCAAGTGAAGGGCGGGGTATAAATCCAATCTCCTTCTCCTCCTCCTTCCTTTTCCGCTCCCCTGCCAAGCTGGACATGCAGGGACACGCTTCCAGAGGCCCCCTCCTTTCCCCACTCGTCCACCAAGCTGGCGCCGAGCTGCAGAGCCCGCCCTGCCTCCCTCTCTCTTCCCAGCATCTCTGGGTCTTCTTTCTCCATTCCCTCCCTCTTTCCCTTCCTTCCTTTGCCTTCTATCCCTCCCTCCCTCTGTCTCTTCTTTCCTTCCTCCCTACCTCTTTGCATTCTTCCCCTCTCTCCCTCTTTCGCTTCCTTCCCTACTCCCTGTCTCTTGCCATTCTTTTCCTCCCTCCCTCCCCCCAGACTTCTTCCCCTCCCTCTTTCATCCTCTTTTCCTCCCTCCCTTTCTCTTTCTTTCTTTCTGTCTTTCTCTCTCTCTCTTTCTATCTTTCCCTCTTTCTCTCTTACTTTCTCTCTCACACTGTCTTCCCTTCCTTCATTCTTTCCTTCCTTCCTTCCTTCCAGGGCCCGTTGTCTTGCGTCTACAACAGGCCTGATTCCTAGTTACCAATAAATAAAAACAACATATATACAGTATATAAGATGGCGGAAAGAATTCCAGCTCCCCAGCCTTCCTGGGGTGGGGTTACGAGGGATGGGGAATTATGTAAGAGTGCCAAAGATGTCCCGTCACTGTCCTCAACTGAAGGCCTGGCAGAACATCTCTGCCTTGCATGCCCTGTGGAGAGGTTCTTCCAGCAGAGTGTTCTACCAGGTGGGGGCCAGGGCCAAGAAAGCCCTGGCCAAGGACACCTGGACTTGTCTCAACCCACATGATGGCTTAGTGGTAGAGCATCTGCTTGGCATGTAGAACTTCCCAGGTTCCATCTCCGGCATCTCCAGCTAAAGGGTCTGGCAGTAGGTAATGTGAAAGGCTTCCACCTGAGACCCTGGAGAGCCACTGAGTAGGCAATACTGACCTTCATGGACCAATGGTCTTATTCAGTATAGGGCAGCTTCGTGTGTTCATGGACCAATGGTCTTATTCAGTATAGGGCAGCTTCGTGTGTTCATGGTCCCCTAATAGTCTCCTTTCCAGGTTTTCCCTTTTGTCAGTACATTCTTTCTCAAGCCCAGGACAATGCAGCCCCAGTACATTAGCACTTCACATGGATAGGGAAATTTATATTAGAAACATAGAAGAGACCCCCAAGGGTCATTTAGACCAACTCCCTGCTCAATGCAGAAAATTCACAGCTACCTTCCCCCTCCCACCGTCCCCAGTGATCTCTATGTTCAGAGGAGGCAAAAAAACCCAGAATCCCTGGGACAATCTGGCCTGGAAGCAAATTTCCTGTGACCCCAAAGTGGCAATTGGCATTACAATGAGCATATAAGAAAGGGCCACAGGAACTGGGCACCTGCTCATTCCTTCCTCCCCTCCCTCTCCTGTTCTACCTAAATTCATAGTGAGCCATGGAATCAGCATTCCTGCCAGATGGTCATCTAGCTTCCACTAAAAAACCTCCAAAAAAGGAAAACCCACCTCCTCCCATGGAAGCCCGTTCCACCAGGGAACTGCTCTAACTACCAGGAATTTCTTCCTAAAGTTTAGTTTAAGATCCTACTTACACCAGTACGTTTTCCCTTCGATCAGTCCCTTGTCGCTCTCCTTTTCCCTGCTACACCATCAGTCTGACGGCATCAGAGGCTTTGTAAAAAAACAGTAATTGCTATTGTAGAATAACATTATGATGTATTGCCACAATCTACTAGTTGCTCTGAATCCCCAGCCTCTTTGAGGCATGTAGAACTGGGTTTTCCTGGGAGATCATGGTTCTGGGAGACTTCTTGTACAAGACAGAGTCCATTTTCCTGAGCATTTGGTCTAAGAAATACTTTTGTTGCTCTTAAGTTTGTCTAGTCTTCATGTGCTGCCTGCAGCCTGCATGCCTGAATGTTTTAAACAAAATAAAATGGCTTGCACATAGAACAGGCAAGGCGGGATATAAATTGAACTTAGTAAATAAATAAATAATATAATATATAATAATAATAGAACACCAGCAAATCAGAAGGACAGGATCTTCGACTTTCGGTTTCGGTGGAGCGAATGGTGGCCACCTCTTGGGACGCTCCCGGAGGTGGTTAGCCCTACACGCGGTTGGGGGGTCTTCACATATGCGAAAGACCCTAGTGAGCCTTAGGCAAAGGCTCCAAACCGGGGGTGCTTGGGGAGTAGCCTCTTTGCCAGCAAACAGCCAGGAAATTGAGGCTTTCTCCCCACCCCAGTCGGCCCCGCTGCGTTGTGCCCATATGGGAAGTAGCAACGCCACCGACTTCCAGGAGTGGAGAAGCAGTGGAATGAATTAAAACAAAAAGAAGAATCGGCAGCGAATCGTGAGTTGGAGATCTATTTTGAAGCGGCATAAATGTGCTCCCCCGGTAAATGTATAAGCGCATGGGAGGAGGGAGGAATCCCCACCCCCTTTGAAAAACGGGATTGTTAAAGGAAGAGTGAAGGGGGTGAAGCAATAAAGCGGCTTGGTGAAAGTACCTTCGGGGTTTTACTGAAGATTAAGAAGCTAGTTTGTCTCCTGGGTGACGCGGCATGAACTTTGTTAAAGTAAACAAACAAAAAAAATGTTGGGGCAGAAAAAGGTCCCTGAGAAGTCGGTAAAGAAGGGGGAGAGACTTCCAGTCTTGGCAACCTCCCCCTAGAGTCAGCTGTCAATCAACAGAAAAGCGAGCCACTGCGCCCTCTGCTGGATCAAATGCAGAAAATCAGCGAAACCCTTTGTAACATGGAAAGTGTTCTCAACAGTCAACAAAAACAACTAACAGAAACAGCAAAGAAGATGGAGGAGATCACACAGAAGTGTCTGGTTTCAACGGAAGACACCAAGAAAATTAAGAAAAGGGTCAACAAATTAGAAAAACATCAAGACATGCAAGAAAAAAGAATTTTAATGCTTCAGATGGAGAAATCAAACCTGACTCTCCGCTTTCAGGGCATAAAGGAAGAAGAGAAAGAAGATCTCAGAGCTATACTGGCGAATGCCTTGGCGCCCCTAACTGGCAGAGAAGCGCAAGAATTAAAGGATGAGATGGATATGGTCTATAGAGCCTATTCCAGCTTTACAAAGAAAAATAATCTGCCAGCAGAAGTGGTTGTCAAGTTTATCAAGCAGCGTACTAGAGATCAAATTTTGCGTGCAGTTTCAGCAGTGCCCTTGAAGATTGGAGAGCAGACTATCAGAACTTTAAAAGATGTTCCATATGAAATTCGTATGAAAAGGAAAGCGTACAAAGGATTGACCACGTTCTTACAAAGACATCAAACCATTTACAGATGGTGCTTTCCCGAAGGACTGGCGTTCAAATTTAAGGATAAAAGAGAGAAGATTGACTCCGTCTTCAAAGCTCAAGAATTTCTGAAGAGACACGCCAGCTCAGAGGAACATGCAGAACTCGCCAATTGGATAGAGTTAAGCAGCGAAGAGGACAGCGGCCCAGAGGAGGGAGGTGCTGGAGCGGGAGACGAGAAGGCAAAAGAGGGCCCATCATACAATCTGAGAGACTTAAAAAGAAGACATCCCAAGATATAGCAATTGTTCGTGAGGCGGCAGAAGGGAGCTGATCAACAACTAACCCCAAAGGACTTTACTAATTTAACTAACAGAGTTATTTTGGACTTTCGGTAGGTGAAAAGAAGATCTTCCAACCACGGTGGATGCCAAAAACTGTATTTGTACTAACTAAAACTAATACTCTAACAGAAAATTCACTCCAATCTTTTCTTAGTCCATCTATATACCCTACCCTTTTCTTATCAAAAAAAGCAATACAATTCTCTCCTTTTTAGGAGAGGTTTTTTACAAAAAAGAAGAAGAAGAAGAAGAAGAAGGACAGGATCTTTGTCGTGGTCTCTGTGCAGTCTCACACATGGGTTGGGCGCCTGCGCACGACCTCGTTCAGAGAAACTTCTAGAGCTTTACCTCAGAAGAGCTTTGGCCGGCTCTCTTCCCGCCCTGGGGAGGAGACATGCACTGCGCATGCCCAGAGCGGGAGAGAGAGCCTCCTCCCACTCAGTTCTTCTTCGGCCGCCTTCGTGTTCACACCACGTTGTTGTTGTTCCTCCGTATCATTACCTCAGCTGAGTATATTTCGTCTATTTGTATTTCGCTTTGTCTCTTCTTCTTTTCTTCTTCTTCTATCTTATACAAAAAAAAGGATTTTCTCTTTTTCTCCCTCCCCCCTTTCTTGGGTGGGTGGGTGTGGGCTTTGTATGAGGAAAACTAGGTTTTTTCAAAGTGTGCCGTTGTTGCCCTGCCAAGATTCCTTCTAATGACGGGCACGACTTTTGTTTAATTTGTTTGGGAGAAACCCATAGAGTTGATACTTGTCCCCACTGTGCGAGTTTTACTCGACGCAATCGGGAGGTTAGGCTTAGAGCTCTACTTTTAGAGTCGGCTTTACGCCCCACAATGTCCCCAGCGGCTTCTCATGCCTCTGTGGCTAAAAAGTTGGACACCTCCTTGAAGGCACCGAAACAAGCAGGCTGAAGATAAGACCCCTTCGAAATCGAAGGCCCCACCGTCTGCTTCGATTTTGCTGGTTGAACCTGTCGTCATTACCGGATTATCGACGTCGATGCCTGTTTTGACCTCTACCTCTCAAAGATCTGCGGTGCCACCGGCTTCCGGTCGGAGTAAAATGGCGAATTGACACACTTTGCGAGTTGTGCAGAGTGTACTGCGGCATCTGACGACAGTCTGGGCTCTATCTGGCCCAGCGCAGCACTCTCCAGGCGGGGGAGTGGCAAGCAAGCAGCGAAGCCTGAGGGGGAGTCGAGATCGGTGTGGATAAGCTTCGGAGGAAGCTTGTTTACACTTTGATCTCCTTCCGTGAAGAGGGCAGTTGCAAATCAACTCTACAGATGCCAGCTGGGCTGAGTATTCAGCATAAATTCGCCATCTACCGATCTCTTTATCATCAAGATTAACATCGTTTACAGAAGAAGCACCGCGAAACCCGAGATTACAAGCAAGGTAACAAACGAATAAGCGCTTACCGGTTTAAAGAAGAATGAGAAATTGAAACGTACGGATAAGCGTTGAAACCTTAAAGGAACTATTCCGCTTGAATTAGAAGTAAAACGAAAGCTTTCCTTTAGAGAAAAAGGCTGAAAAGTGACTTTGTTTTGCATTCCTGTGGTCAGTCAAGTCTAAACTTTACGTAGCAGAAGCGAAACTAACTGTGACTCTATGACACAGGAAGTGGGCTAGAGTGGAGGTTTTAGAGGCTGCTGTATTGGAAACGGATGGACATTTTATTGTGGGACACCACCCTTACCGGAAGTTGGATTACAGAGACGGACAGATGAACAGGAAGTTTGGAAGGAGCCTACTCTAGCCAGAAAATCATAGAGAAATTGCGCCCGACATTTTGGGGAGGACTAAATTTTAAAAAGTTATTTTCAAGCCGAAAAAGCGTTTAAACAAGTTTTAAAGGTGGCGATTTGGCTTGAGGATTGCTAATATAAAGATTGATTAGTATTGAAGTTGCCTCCAAGACGGATTTGAGGTCAAGACCCAGAGCTGCTTCATCACCTAGCCCAAGAATGACTGCAAAGGAAAAAAAGAGTGGCAAGCAGCTATGGAAGCGATGGAAAAACGGATGACCGAAGTGGTGCAGAATTTTGGAAAACAAATAGAATCACAGCAACAACAACTGCAAAAACAGCTGCAAACTCAATTGGAGCAAATAGAACAAGTGCAAATTCAAGTACAGAAAAAAAATATGGAAGAACTGAAAGAACTGGTACTTACAGAAGTGTCAGGGATAAAAAAAGATACAGAAGAACTCAAAAAGGAAGTCAAAAGTCTGGTGACAAAATCTGAAGATATGGAACAAAAGGTTAAAAAAACCCTGTCAGAAAATACAAGGCTGGAGACCATGATGGAATATAGGGCTACTCAGAATCATCTGAGATTGAGAGGGATAGAAGAGGAGGAAGATCAGGATCTACGGGCTCTAGTAATTAAGACATTGACAACTTATGTAGGGGAAGATGAAGGAGATTTGGATGCAGACTTTGACTTGATTTATAGAGTGAACTCAGCCTATGCCAAAAGAAAGCAATTACCCAGAGATGTGATTGTTCAATTTGTGACAACAAAGATGAAGGAAGACGTTTTCAAGAAACAATTTACACAACCGTTGGAAATTAATGGAAAGAAAATAATAATTCTGAGAGAAATTCGAGATCGATTTTACAAGACAGAAAGAAATTTAAGAAATTGACAGATAGATTAAAAGAAATGAACATTAGATTCAGATGGGAGATTCCATATGGACTTACATTTATGTACAACTCGGTGAGATCTACTCTTAAATCTGAAGGAGATTTATACAGATTCAAAGAGAGCAATCTGGATGATTTTAAAGATATTTAACTTAACACCATTATGGATTACAAATTTCTATCTTGGAACGTAAATGGACTAAATTCACCAAGTAAAAGAAGATTAGTGAATCATTGGCTGGAGAAACAAAAATGTAATATAATCTGTTTACAAGAAACACATATTAGAAAACAAGACAACAAATATTTGACTAATAAAAAATTGGGAGAAGAATTTCATTCCTCAGCAATTAATAAGAAAAAAGGAACAGTGATTTATATTTCAAAAGAATTGGATCCTAAACAAATCTTCTCAGATAAAGAAGGAAGGTATGTTGGCGTGGAAATATGGATGAACAGAAAAAAGACATTGCTTGTAAATATATATGCACCCAATGGTGCAAAAGAGACTTTCTTTAATGATTTGACTAAAGAGTTGGAATGTTTAAACTATGACCAAATTGTTCTTGCTGGAGACTTTAATGGTACAGTGAACAATACATTGGATAGAAAATCCAAGGCAAGTGGAGAGACAGTTGGAAAGTTACCAAAAAATTTTTTTCAATTGATGAAGCAAGAGAAACTGGAAGACGTTTGGAGGAAGTGGAATCCTAAGACTAAGGACTATACGTTTTATTCGAATAGACACAACTCCTTTTCTCGAATTGACATGATTTGGATGTCAGAGGAGATGACGCAAAAAACTTATAAAATACAAATTTTACCGAAAACCAACTCTGATCATAATCCCTTACTTTGGATATCTAAAGCAAAACCTAAACAGTTATATTGGAGAATTAATGAAGATTTATTGGATCAAAAACAAATTAATGAAATCTTAAAAAAGGAAACGAAAAGCTTTTTTGAATTGAATTTGAATAAAGGTACGGATATACAAGTTGTATGGGATGCGTACAAAGCGGTAATGAGAGGTATGCTTATCTCTCTGAACTCTAAGGACAGAAAACAAAAGATCCAACAACAGAAAGACCTTCATGAAAAAATTCGACAAAAGAAAAGGAATTAAAGAAAAGACCAGGGAAGAAGAAGATTATTAAAGAGATCCACTTTCTGCAAGATCAGCTGAATGTTTTATTAAACAGAGAATTATATTGGAACTTGAAGAAATTACAGCAAAAAGCATTTGAGGGTGCAAACAAACCAGGAAAGTTTTTAGCATGGCAACTGAAAAATAGAAAAGAAAGGAATTTTATATCTAAGATTACTGAAGATGGAAAGGATGTTATGAGCTTGAATGGTATAAAAAGAGCTTTTTAAAATATTACGCCAAATTATTCAAAAAGAAAGGAATTGATCAACAGAGAATTAAGAATTATTTGGAGACTATTGAAGTTCCAGAGCTGGGAAAACAAATTAAGGAATTATTAAATGGTTTAGTAAAGAAAGAAGAAGTGACAATGGCGATAGAAGATGCAAAGTTGGGCAAAGCTCCAGGACCAGATGGCTTTACAGCAAAGTTTTATAAGAAATTTAAAGAGGAGCTAACCCCTATTTTAGTACTTCTGTCAAATGAGATAAGAAAGACCAAACGGATCCCAGATTCATGGAAAGAAGCAAATATTTCATTGATACCTAAAGAAGGTTTGGATTTGACTCAAGTAAAGAATTATAGGCCAATATCGCTATTAAATAATGATTACAAATTATTTGCAAAAATAATTTCGGAGAGACTGAAAAAATATTTGAAAGATACAATAGCGGAAGAACAAGCTGGATTTTTACCAAACAGACAAATCAGAGACAATTTAAGAGTGGTGATAGATGCAATTGAATATTATGACAAACATCCGGAAAAAGAAGTTGGATTCCTCTTCTTAGATGCGGAAAAAGCTTTTGACAATTTAAATTGGGAGTTTATGCTGCAAGTTATTGAAAAAATGGACATTGGACAGTCTTTTTTAAATATGATTGTGGCAATATATTCAGAACAAAAAGCGGCTTTGAATATAAATATGTGGTGGACATGTGATAAAGCAGTAAAGTATTGGACAGAGATCCACAATGAGATACAAAAAATTTTGAATTGTACTTTTAAGAAAGACCCACAGATGTTATTGTTAGGTCTTAAAATGGAAGAAATAAATGTAGCCAAGAGAACACTATTATGGTACTTGACTACAGCAGCAAGACTGACTTTTGCTCAATGTTGGAAACAAGATAAAGTACCTGAAACATGGGAATGGATTAAAAAAACGTTGTTTTTGGCGGAAATGGACAAGTTAACAAGAAAGTTAAACAACGAAGAAGATGAAACTTTTTTTAAAGATTGGAAAGACTTTCAAAAATATCTGTTGAAAAATTGGGACATTAAAAGTGGTTTGATTAGCTTTGACAGTTATTAAGAAGAAATGGAAAGAGAATTAGACTTGTATTGTTACCGTTAGTAAGAGAAAATAAGTTTAGAAGCAACTGTAATAGAATAAGAGAGATATTAATGGGGTTGGAGCAGTGCTGGAAGCCTGATGTGGGGGGGAGAAAGGGAAAAAAGAAAAATGGGTATGTATTGCTATGGTTAAATTGTATGAACTTGTGATATATCCAATAATAAATTGTATTTACAAAAAAAAAAAAAAGATCTGCGGTGCCACCGACAACCCCACAGCATACGCACTCGTCGGCTTCGGGCTTGATTCTTTTGGGCCAGTCAACGAGGTCCCCTCCACCATTGTCCCCTCGTCGATGTTCCCGATCTCCGTCGAGGCATTCTGATATCCCGGTCCACACTTTGGATGAGAGGCCTGTTTTGGTACACTGCCACTCGCGGTCTTGATCCCGATATGACCAGAGAAGACCGATCCGTCAGCAGTCTCCATCATCGTCCGGTTCTCCTTGTGATGACCAATGTTGGTCTTTCAATGATCATCGAGAACGCCCAGATGTGGCCTACTATTATTCCAGGTCCCCGACACCGGAGCGGCATCATTATGATCGTGTCTGTCACTCTGAGCGTACGGATTGGGGCCGTGTCTCTGACAGCCCTCGACGCTCCACATTGGTGGTCTCGGCATGTTCGATTCCTCGGGACCAACCTTCTGATTCCTCGAGGATTAGGGATGCCCCAAAGAGTTCTCCATTAGAACCTCGGTACCATCCTTCTGTCGACCACCCGGTTATCGACCTGGCTCAACCATTGCGGTCCCCCTCTCCCATGTCGATCTCGGACTGGTCAGATTCGGCGGAGCTTGACCCTGAGGTTACTCGGATCGAGGATGAGCCTCGGCGCTCTGGGTCTATATCACCCACGGAGGGTCCTAAAGCATATTTGGAGCTCGTCACTCGGATGGCCACCGCCCTTCAAGTCCAGAGCTCTACAGAATCCCCAGCTGTGACCGACGTGGTTCACAGACTGGTCCAAGCTGACCTTCCTCTGTCTACCGTCCTGCCCTTGCTTCCTGTTCACCTTTCAGTCTTGAAGGAATCTTGGGAGCATCCGGCATCGATCCCTCTGGTCTGGAGGCGCTATGATGGTCTGTACAAGATCCAGCAAAATCCAGGCAAGTTCCTCCTTTGTCAACCACCACCAAATTCGATGGTCGTCCATTCATCGTCGAGATCTAAGCAGCCCGTGCACCAGTCTGCGCCTCCCGACCGCGAGGGTTGCAAATTTGACCTTCTGGCCAAAAAGATGTATTCTCTGGCCTCTATGAATCTCCGCATCGATACTTACCTCTCCTACCTGTTTGGCGTACGCTTTCAACGTCGCAAATGCTGTTCGTCCTATCTTGGATTTTGTCCCAGAGGAGCATTGTCCCACTCTCTTGGGTGCCTTGTCTGAGGTTTGTGCCATATCGAAACAGCAGATCAATTCAGTTCGTCATGCTGTTAACTGTTCTTCCAAGCTTCTGGTCTCTTCCGTCACTCTCCGGCGTCATGCTTGGCTGCGGGGCACCTCTTTACAACCTGACGTTAAGTTCCGTATAGAGGATCTTCTGTTCGATGGTGATGGCCTCTTCCACTCTACCACCGATGAGGTTTTGAAAGCTGTCGATGACAGTCGGAAGCAGGCTCGAAATCTCGGGGTCTCTGCTGCTTCTTATCGACCTCGGAACCGTCCTTGGAAGCCTCCCACTTCCAGATGATACCCATCTCCGGCATCCAATCCCCAATGGAGAAGGAAGCCTTATGACTCCTGTCCTCCTTCCAAGCATCATTCTCAACCTTCCAAAAAGCCGCCACAGCCTAAACAGTCTGTTTGACTGTCCCCATCGCCTGCTCTCTCTGATGTCGTATACTCCTCCCGTCCGGACCCATCTCTTTCCCTTTCTACCAGCCTGGGAAGAAATTTCCACCGACTCCTGGGTCCTAACCATTCTACGGGTCAGGTACGCCATAGAGTTCGTTTCGCCTCCAGTCCTTCCACACTTTGTCGTCATGCCTCCAGACCCTCTTCTCGATCTCGAGATTTCCACCCTCCTTGCCAAAGAAGCTATCGAGGTCGTCCTGGAGGCGCAATGGACTCGCGGCTTCTACTCGAAATATTTCCTGGTTCCCAAGAGAGACGGCGGCTTCCGACCAATTATGGATCTTCGAGATCTCAACTGTTACATTCGGTATCAAAAATTCCGGATGGTCACTTTGCAGTCGATCCTTCCCCTGATTCTACGGGCGGTGTGGCTCGCGTCAGTCGATCTCCAAGACGCATACTTCCATGTCACGATCCGTCCCCAGCACCGTTGATTCCTTCGGTTCGCCGTTGGACATGCACACTACCAGTACAGGGTGCTTCCCTTCGGTCTGTCTACCGCCCCGCGGGTGTTCACCAAGCTGATGGCCGTGGTGGTGGCTGAGCTTCATAGATGGGGAATCACTCTTTATCCTTACATCGACGACTGGCTTCTCGTAGCTCCGACGCCAATTCAGTTGATCCACGACACTCAGGAGACTCTTTCTCTCCTCCGTGCTCTCGGTCTCTGCGTCAACGTCGCCAAGTCCTCCCTTCAGCCCCTCCAAGTCCTTCGATTTCTCGGGGCTCGTCCCGACACCAACCTCGAAGCAGCTTTCCTTCTGGAATCGAGGGCTTCCGATATTCTAGTGATGGTGTCCTCCTTTCAGACATTCCCTCAACAACCCGCCCGTTGTGTGATGAGGCTCCTCGGTCACTTTGCCTCCACGGTGTTTGTAGTCCGCCATGCCCGGTTGAGAATGCGACCGCTTCAGCTGTGGCTTCTCCACACCTTCGATCCTCTACGGAGTCCTTGGCACACGATTTTCTTGATTCCACGGAGCATCCTCGACTCTCTCGAGTGGTGGTCTCAACCCGTCCACCTCCTTTCCAGGATACCCTTTCAACCTCCTCCTCCCAAGCTGTTGTTGACCACGGACGCTTCCCTCTGGGGTTGGGGATCCCAGTGTGGAACGCTTTCTGCCCAAGGCACTTGGTCTGCTCGAGATGCAACTCATCACATAAATTACTTAGAGTTGCGAATGGTTTATCTGGCCCTTTGGTCATTTCTTCCGACCCTTCGGGGACGTGTCGTCCAAGTGGCTTCCGACAGCACCACTGCTGTTTATTACATCAACAAACAGGCGGCACTGCCTCTGTTCATCTCTGCAACTTGGCGATCGACCTCTGGTCATGGTGTCTTGATCACTCCATCACGCTCTCGGCGGTACACATTCCCGGGGATCAAAATGTCGATGCAGATCGGTTGAGTTGCTCCGCCTCGTCGGACAACGAATGGTCCATTCCCCTCCGATATCTTCGACCTATATTTCTAGAGTTCAGTCACCCATCTGTCGACGGCTTCGCGACCGCCAACAATGCTCGATGTTGCCTGTTTTTCAGCAGGTCCCCCCCGTCTGCTCGGTCGCTCGGGGATGCCTTTCTTCACAAGTGGACCGGAGCCCTGCTTTACTTTTTCCCTCCGTTCCCTCTCATCTCCCAGGTCGTTCAGAAGATCTGCACAGATGGCACCTCCTGCATACTAGTCACTCAGTGGTGGCCGTGCCAGGTTTGGTTTCCTCACCTGCTCCAACTCTCCCGTCGTTCCTTCCGCCCTCTCCCTGTCATCCCAGATCTCCTGTCTCGGGCCCGAGGGAGAATCCTCCATCCCAATATGGGATTTTTCATATTGATGGCCTGGAAGATCCAACCTTAGACTTCTCGCCTCAAGTTTCTGAAATCCTCCTGAATGCTAGGAAGCCTTCTACTCGACGTTCCTATCGATTCAAGTGGAACAGATTCCAATCCTACACTCCTGATCACTCCTTTGATCCGGTTTGATCATCTCTCCATGAGATTTTCTCTCTACATCGTACACTTAAAGGATACTGGCCTTGCATACTCGTCCTTGCGGGTTCATCTGGCAGCAATCTCTGCCAATCATCCCCTGGTACAAGGATCTTCAGTGTTCTCCCATCGTCTCACCAAAACGTTCCTCAAGGGTCTCCTTCAGATGTGCCCTCCTAGGAAACCATTGGTGCCTTCGTGGAGCTTGTCACTGGTCCTTTCTCAACTCATGTCTAAACCGTTCGAACCTATGGCTACCACCGACATCAGGTTAGTTTCATGGAAAACGGCGTTTCTTGTCGCCCTTACCACTGCACGTAGAGCAGGGGAGCTAGCTGCCTTTAGGGCTGATCCCCCTTACTGTTTTTCATAGGGAGAAGGTTGTCCTTAGAACAGATCCTTCCTTCCTCCCTAAAGTCATCTCTGCCTTTCATCTCTCTCAGTCGTCTGTCCTGCCTACTTTCTTTCCGAACCCGACTGATGCCTCTCAGAGAGCCTTGCACTGTCTTGATGTTTGCAGAGCGCTCTCTTTGTACCTGCATAGGACACAGCCCATACGTAAATCTCCTCGGCTGTTCCTAGCTTATGGTCCCCCGCGGCTGGGGGAACCAGTCTCTTCTCAATGACACTCTAAATGGGTGACTTCCACCATAGCCCTTTGCTATGAGCTGGCACGTCAACCTGTTCCTACCTGTCTCACTGCCCATTCCACACAGGTGGTATCGACGTGCACCACTTTCCTGGCAGGTGTCCCATTGGAAGACGTCTGTGCGGCTGCTACGTGGTCCTCGGCATCGACCTTCGTGACCCACTACGCACTTGACGTCCGAGCCCAATGGGATGCTGCCTTTGGTCAGATGGTGCTGCGGTCTCTCTTCGCTTGACCCTGCTGCACCCCCAGGTAGGACCCTTGGGTGATTTGTTTTGATGATGATGCTGTGTCTTAACCAGTATTTTTGTGTCTTTTTCAGCTGCCAGCTCCCTCCTCCAACCGGTTCAGCTCTTGTAATCACCCATGTGTGGGACTGCACAGAGACCATGACGAAGATAAACAGGTTGCTTACCTGTAACTGATGATCTTCGAGTGGTCATCTGTGCAGTACCACAATCCCACCGGGCCTTCCCCGCTGCTGGCATCTCCAGATTTCTTTCTTTGGGTTGCTTGGCCTTGCCAGTGGCGGTCGAAGGAACTGAGTGGGAGGTGGCTCTCTCTCCCGCTCTGGGCATGCGCAGTGCATTTCTCCTCCCCAGGGCGAGAAGAGAGCCTGCCAAAGCTCTTCTGAGGTAAAGCTCTAGAAGTTTCTCCGAACGAGGTCATGCGCAGGCGCCCAACCTATGTGTGGTACTGCACAGATGACCACTCAAAGATCATCAGTTACAGGTAAGCAACCTGTTTTTCTAGCATAGCCCTATCTGTTCATTGTTAAGAAGAGAATTCATTCATATACAAACCCCTACCTTGCTATGTGAAATGGCTCAGACATAGAATTACTTCCTCATCAGGTGTTTGCAGAGATAGACCCTGAAATTCTCCTGCATGGTGCTCTATATCGAGTTTGGTGTAGGGGTTAAGAGTGGAGGACTCTAATCTGCAGAATGGTTTGATTCCCCTCTTCTCCACATGCGGCCAGGTGAGTGACCATGGGTCAGTCACAGTTCTCTCAGAGCTCTCTCAGCCCCACCTACCTCATAGGGTGTTTGTTGTGGGGAGAGGAAGGGGAAGGTGATTGCAAGCTTCTCTGCTATTCCTTCGGGTAGTTGAGGGTGGGGTATAAAACCATTCTTCTTCTTCCTCCTCCTCCTCCTCCTCCTTTCTTTTTTAGGATGTTTGCTTGTGTATCTTATTTAGTGCGTGTGTTGAGAATTTTTAATTTAAGTTTTGTTGTGGTTTTATGTTAATTTGGCTTGGTATATGCCCAGGGCAATGGCTCCAGCTGGAAATCTCTGTACAAGGATACGTAGTGTGTTCTAATGCTGTTTTCAAACTGTCTTCATTGTCTTCTATTTTATATTTAGTATGTACTGAGATTTTTGATATGTTCCAGATATTGCATTTGTGATCTGCCCTGAGCCAGCCTATGGGGAGGGCAGAATGTAAATTTAAATAAATAAATAAGATCTCTGAAGCTGAGCAGTGTCGGCTTTGGCTAGAACTTGAAAGAGAGACCACAGAGTCACTACCCAGGATCAGTACCCAGAGGCAGGCATTGGCAAACCACCTTGAAAACCCTATGGGGTTGCTGTGAGTTAGCATTTATGCCCACATCTAAGAATAATTGTGAGACCTCCTCTGGAGAGGAAAGGTGGTTCTGATTGTTTGATTAATAAGAACTTAGAGAGCCAGTGAGGTGTAGTGGTTCAAGCAGGAAGTGTGCTGGAAACCTGGACTCAAATCTGGACATCCATGAAGCCTCCAGTTGACTTTGGCCTAATATCTCTCTTTGGTAGACTCTGCATTGGTATTTTCAACTGCTTTGGCTACACTCTCGCTCTGTCTCGAAAAAGATGTCCACATCTCTTTAGGTTTCACTCTCCTACTACACAGTTATAATTTCTGCTGTCTGCATTATTTTATTGCTCTATGGTTTTGGCTCCATTGTGATTGTGGCTTCTCTCCAGCTCAACCGGATGTGGTTAAAAGCACTCTAATTCCCCACCCAAGCACTAATTGGAGGCCTATCTGCTCTGTTTACCTTCTGACAGCACATAGAGGAATGTAAAAACTTTACGCTTGCTTGACAAGCTAAGAGTGAATGATTTTATCTTGTTTTGTTATTTTTATATTGCCTGAAAAGTTAGAGAAATATCCCTTCTACATACATACATACATTCTGCAAACTAAACACCTTTACAGTTTTTTGGCTATTTTGGCTATTTTTGCTTTCTTGTTTAAACCAAAAGCTGGGCAAAACTGAAAGCTAGAGAAAAATCCTTCTCTTTGAATGTAAAGAGAAGTTTATAGCTTGTTGGCTTGTTGCCTTAAGTAATTTATTGCCTTGTGTAAAGCTAATGGGTGCTAGAGAAGAGGGAGGAGAACAACAACATTCCCGGCCAGTAAGCAGAAAAAAATAGCAGATTTTTTCATATCACTTTGAAACAAGCATCACACCAGTATAAAGAAAGATGGTGTCAAGACTGCTTTAAAAATGAAGATACATTCATCTCTCTCTCTCTCTCTCTCTCTCTCTCTCTCTCTCCTCCCCTCCCCTCCCCTCCCTCCCCCTCCCCTTTCCCAGCCAAACACCTAAGAGGCTTGTTTGAGTTTAAAATGAGGGAGTGGAGAATCATGCCATTCTCATGAAGCTCCTTGGAGGAAAGGCAAGACAAAAATGTATAGATGGGCTTACTGTTGAAACTGAACTATTAGATCCAATTTACTCATGTTTTCCTTCCCTCCAGGCAACCTTTCAGGATCTGGCATCTCTATTCTTGGCTCATTTGGCATCCCTGCTCTTGGCTCATATGGCACCTCTAGTCTTGGTTCTGTCAAGCATGACCATGCGGAGGTGAAGATGGAACCTCTTTGGAAAGTAGCGGACAATGGGTACCAAATCAATAACAAGTATGATGCCAAATACAAACATCACCCTGTGAATGAGATCGTCTCTAAAGCAAAGGCAGCCGTGGGGACAAAGATGCCCTATAACTTGCTCAATCACAACTGTGAGCATTTTGTCACTAATCTACGTTATGGCATCCCTGACAGTGACCAGGTATGTAGACCCTCTTCAGATATGTGTACAAAGGTTGGTGTCTGGCAACCGGTGGGAGCTTGGGTGGGAAGTATGTGGGGATGTGGCATCCTGTGCTCCATGGCATCACTTCTGGGAAAACACAGAAGTTACATTGTGCTGCTCTGGGAATCTCATAGAATCATAGAATGTTAGAGTTGGAAGGGATCTTGCAGATCATCTAATCCAACCCCCTGCACTCTGCAGGAGCATAGCTGAAAAATAGCACTACATACCTACAACATACCCAAAAGATAGTCGTCCAGCCTCTGCTTGAAAACGTCCAGGGAAGGAGCACCCACCACCTCCCGAGGCAGAATCTCATAGAGTTTCCTGTTACTCCTAGGGGTATGTGACATGATTTTTGGATAAACCAGGAAGTGATGCCATGACAAACAGAATGCTGTCATTTTTTAAAAAATTCTCCCAGTGGGAAGTCCCCTGCAATTGTAATGTATAGAGACAGTCTCTGCCACTGATATTGAACTTGGGCATAGGGTCCTGGGTGGCTTCCAAACGGGGATGTGATTTGTGGCTTCCCTGTTGCAGGTAAAATGCAGCAGCCATGAAGTCTTCACATGGCAGGTTTCCTTACAGTCACCCGGCCCCAGTCCCTCAGAAGTAGCCACCTCATCCCCTGGACAACTAGAACCTTTGCAATCAAAAAAATCAGCACTAGAATATTGTTATATTGATATACTATTCGAACTATTGCCATAGCAGGTTCTCTGAATTGCCAGTTTTCATTTTTAAAAAGTCTCTAGCCTTTTCCCTTGCAAAGACCTGCCTTTTGGTTTATGGTTGTTCCAGGGGAGGAGCTAGAGACTTACAGCACAGTCCTGAGCTGAGCTAGCACGGCAGCAGCCAATCACGGCCAGCCATGGCACAGCCACACCACCATTGGTCAGCTCCCTAAGGGGTTAATGATACAGCAGCCGGGGGGGGGGAAGGTGCCTCAACAGCATTGCAGGTTGCTGGCGTGGCAAAGTCTATGGTGATTCTGCCCCGTGTGCCCTGATGGCATGGTCACAAGGTGGGGCAGCATGAAGAGTGGTGCGGTGCAGGCCAATGGGTGCTGTGAGTCAAGGGGGCAGTCTGGTCTGCATCACTGCTTGGGGGTGGAGAAGGGCAACTCAGAAGAGGTGGTGATGACAGTGGTGATGACAAGCCCCCACCTGCTGCCAGTTGGGAGCGGGCCTGAAATATATTGGGTTCGAGGCACATATAGTGATCAGCTCATAGTTTATTAGTGACTCAGCTTAACTCTAAGACAACCTAAGCAGGGCTGAAACCCCACTATATGCATGCGAAACACCCCACCCCACACACACACACTCCCTTTGATAGAATATTTACATTACCACTCTTACTCAATAGGTCCTTTCCAGGATCCCGACTGTCTGTTATTCAGGCGAAGCAAGCTAGTCAGTTTCCCATCAATGTTCCAGCTCAGTACATAACAGGGCCACTTGGATTGCCATCCTCCCAGTGGGACCTGGGGTTCCCTTGGAATTGCAGCTTCCCTCTGGAGTGAGGAGATCACTTCCCCTTGGGGGAAAGGATGCTGGGAAGGGAGGGCTCCCCAGATTCACTCCCCATGGAGGACTGTGTGCTCCCATGGTCCCCTCCCCACATCCCCAGGAGTGCCACAATTGGGATTTGGCAACCTGGCCTTGCCCTGCCCCACCAGAGGTCATGGGAGGCCTGTCCACCCTGGGGAGACAGGCAAGAGCCCCAGCAGCACCTGAAGCTGGTGACCCATAGGTGGAGTGGTGAAGATGCTGGAGGCTGATGGAGGACAGGGGCATGCATGTCCGAGTGTCCAGCACTCACTGCTGCCCATGGCACCCAGACACCCTCCCATGGTGCTGCACCCATCCACACACTCCTGCAGGTCCCCTCCTCTTGATGCACTGCAGGAGGGGGTAGGGGGAGGTGCATTGCCTTGCAAGGTCCTCTAGGAGTCCCTTGGATTCTTGGACTTGATCTGACCTTGCTTGTGAATGGCCTTTGGATTCCTAGACCTTGCCTTTTGGACAACGCTCTGAGCTCCACTTGCATCCACCTGCGTATGACCTCTGGATTGGAATGTGCTACTCGGCTTAGTGCCTCTACTCCCCTCTCATGGCATACCCTGCCTCAGTCTTTCCCTGCTCCAGGACAGTTTACTTCCATCACTTACCCAACGTTCTGTGGTATGGACGATGCTGCAGCCACAGCCGCAAGCCTCAAGACGCTGCATGACCAGGTGTTGCACCTTTACGCACACTCTGATAACACTTCAGCAACAGGCAGCCACTCTCCATGTTGCACCTCCCATACCTCTGCCTGAGAGTTGCCCATTCAGTCCCCCAGAAAAAATTGAGAGCAACATGGAAGAGTTCCCTGCCTTCCTTGCCCAATGCATACTCTATATTGAACTCCAAGCCAGAGACTTCCTCACTAACAAGGTAGAAGTCTGTTTCATCCCCAGTCTCTTAAAAGGGCAGGCAGCCAAGTGCACTACACCTCTGTTACTCTCCCAGTCTCCACTGCTGGTCAGTTTGCAGAATTTCATGGCTCATATGACTGCAGCCTTCGTTAACCCTTTGAAAGCTGAAAAAGCCAATAGACAGGTACATGCTGTAAAACAAGGGAAGGGTACCATGGTTCAATACACCACTGAATTCCAAGTATTGGCCCAGGATCTAGGATGGAATGAGACAGCCCTCATAGATTAGTATTTGGAGGGGCTATCAGACAAAATCCTGGATGAGGTTGCTAGAGTAGAATGCCCTGCTACCCTGCAGACTTTGATATTGTTATGCCTACTGTTTGATGGGCATGTGGAGAGTCAAACACAAGCCCATGTTCAAGCATGCCTTCACCAGGATTTGGGAAGGACCATGTCCACTTTACCACCCTCTGCCTGGGGCATTAACAGGAGGGGAAACTGATGCAGTTGGTCACCGCTCATCTCTGTTTGATTCCTGAGAAGAATTAGTGCCTCGCCAACAACCTTTGTTTATATTGTGGAGGGGCAGGCCATTTCACTAACGGTGCCCCACAAAATGAAAGCCTCAGGGAAAACGCCAGCCCCAACCCGGTTTGAGGCAATTTGTCAGATCTACAAGGGCCCCCTGTGTCAATCCTGGCCCATTCCTAGTGCCCGTGAAACTTGGTTTACCTGATGCACGTTGGTTGCTAGTCTATGTCATGGTGGACTCCAGGGCTTCTCAGTGTTTCATGGATGCCAAATTTGCCACGTAGCACCGGGTGCCTCTCCAGCCTAAGGAAACACTGACCCTGGTTGAGGAGATTGATGGCCGCCTGCTGTGCTTTGGGGGCAGTGGACTAAGAAACCCAACCTCTCACCCTCCAGATCCAGCAGCATCAGGAGCAGCACTGCTTGCATGTAGTCAGTATGCCCCAGTTTCCTTTAATTCTTGGGTTGTCCTGGCTGATGCTACATGACCCCATTGTCCAATGGGGGTGATGGGAACTCCAGTTTCAAAATCCCTGCCCACCCCAGAATCAGTCCACAGCCATCGTGACCACTGCCATGTCCATGCCACCCTTGCTCCCAGCAAAGCAAGCAGACTTTCAAGACGTCTTTGAGGAGAAGGAGGTGGATTGGCTGTCACCCCATCAGCCATATGATTGCGCTATAAATCTGATTCTAGGAGCACCCCTACCTGTGGGGCAGCTATACTCCCTGTCAGAACCGGAGCGGGCCTCTCTACATGACTTCCTATCCAAGAATCTGCAACAAGAATTAATTCATCCTTCAACCTCACCCACGTCAGAGCCAGTACTTTTCATTTAAAAAAAGAGTAGAGAGCTTTGGCTCTGCAATGACTACCGAGCTCTGAAAAAAATTACCTTTCGGAATCAGTACCCCCTCCATTTGATTTCAGAGGTACTGGAATGCGTAAAAGGAGCCCAGGTGTATACTAAATTAGACCTTGGGGGTGCCTACAACTTGGTGTGCATCTGAGAGGGCGATACATAACAGTTCACTCATCCACTCAACAAACCCCAACCATGGCAAACTACGGATACCACCCTCTGTTCTTTCCTTTGGCAACTCCCTTCTCTAACATGCCTATGACAGACAAGTACATACAGGAACTCCAGCCTATCCAAAAACTGCTGCAGGAGCAACAGCAACAGGAAAAGGAGGCCTACATGACAGTTGTGGTCCACACCTCATGTAAAAATACCAAATTCTAACACACAAAGGCTAATGGACTTGACCTGACGCGTTTCAGCCTGCATTGGCCTTCCTCAGAGGTCAAATACAGTGAGGAGGAACATATTGACTAATATAATAGTACAGTACAATCATACAGATACAAAATATAAATACAAGAAGGACTGGAAAAAAGTTGTTCCAAAATGAAACCACTAGGCACAGAATAAAAGTACAAATGAGGCCTCCAAAGGTGCAATCACATGCCAAGTGGTGTTTCACTGGTATTAATTTCTGGTCCAGAAAATGCCTTCCTATGATTGTTCAGCCAAAGTCTCCTTCTTCGATTCTCGCCATCACAGGGGTTAATTACAGTACCTCGTTAACTGGAAAGGATCTGGCCTGGAAGATCGCTCCTGGGAAACGATTAGTAACTTCCATATGCTGGAATTGGTGTGACAATTTCACAAAGCCTACCAACCCCTATGCCAGCATAAGTGGAACGTACGCTGGCAAAAGGGTCACTTATGCCAACAACGGCCACGAGCAGCTCTGCATCACATGATCACACCAATGCAGCCGCACAGTGGCCACACACCAGCAGCTGAGCCACTCAAACCCTTGCACTGGCGGAAATGTGGACATGTCAGGGGGAGGGGTCAGCAGCCAGTCAGCCCCCAAAGCATTTCTAGCCTGGGAACGTCCCCCAAGACCGGGAGACCATTATCTCAAAAACTCAGATTTCTGTACCAAAACTTAAACATTAACAAACTTTTTTAAAAAATCAGATCTTGAAGCTCAGATTTTAAAAATACTGTTAAAGCTGAGTTATTTGGCAGTTTTGTTGTTCGGGCAAGTTAGTTAACCAGCAAGGGTGCAACCTCCTCTGTGGCCTGAGCTGAAAGCAGTGTTCAAGCCTCTCTGCTTTCCCCCTGACATGCAGGGATAGCTGGACGTTGCTTGATGCAAGCAGAGGTGGAACCTTGATGTTGCGGGTCCACCAATAGGAAGCCTCCTCTGTACCCTCCCCGTTGCCTTTCCTGATCTCAGCAGCTGAGTCAGCCCAAGGCGTGCTTCATGTGGCTCTCAGTAGGGATGCCAGCTGCCAGGTGGGACCTGGGGAGTCCCTCGGAATTACAGCTCATTTCCAGACTCCTGACATCAGCTCCTCTGGAGAAAATGGATGCTTTGGAGAGTGGACCCCACTGAGGTCTCTGTCCTCCCCGGGCTCCATCCCCAAATCTCCAGGAGTTTCTGAACCTGATGCTGGGAACCCTAACTCCTCATCCCCACTGCTGGCCAGGTGGGACCTGGGAACCCTGGTGTAAAGTACTGGGTTTGTTGCATGGAAACTCAGACTACAACATGCGTTCAGACGCGTTTATTGTGCTTCACACACAAGACTGAGAAAGAGGCCCCGCAAGGGCCAACTATATGCACCCCACCCAGTACACCCACGGTCCCATTGAAGGGTTTGAATTTCCCACCAGATGGTCTATTGGTGGACACCAGGTGATCTAGGATCCGAGGTCCCATTGTGTTACTGCGGCCCTGATAGAAACCCTCTGGGGCTGCATGTTTGACATCCCTGATTTAAAGATTCCCTTTAAATACTTTTTTTTTCCTTGCAGGAGCTGCCCACACCTGATCTCCAAGCAGCAAAATTGCTGCTTGGAGATCAGGGACAGCATGTGCCCCCCCACTAGAAAAACAGCATTTAAAGTGTTCCCTTTAAATGCTGTTTTTCTACTGGGGCTGCTGCAAGATTTAAAGGGCCCTCCAGCTGGTTGGCAGGCCACATGCTCCTGCTGATCAGCTGGAGGGCCCTTTTAATGTCACAGGAGGGGAGTGGACAGAGGGGCAGTAGATTTTTAGGGGCATGCCTCTTGCTTGAGGGGCAGAGCCCCCAAATGCCCCACTGTATGAGCCAGATTACAACTCAGGTAGAGATGCCTACTCTGGGTTGGGAAGTTCCTGGAGATTTGGGAACAGTACCTGGGAAGGCAGAGATTGGGGAGAGGAGGAATCCCATTGGGTTATATAATAATACTAGGAGCAAGGCCCGTTGTGGGAAGAAATACAAGGAGCTCTAGAAGAAAGTTGCAGGTCAGCGTCCCCCCTCCCCAGTGCTCGGGCCCGTGCAGCTCGTGGATGTTGGCATCGCCCTTCTCCCTGGCTGGCAAGTGGGAATGACCTGGGGGGAGTTGCTAATAGCGACGTGGCCATGTCCCGTTCCCCACTGGGACTTGCAGACAGCCACTGGTGGGACAGAATGTCAACTGCACCGCCCACCATCAGCAGATGCGCTCCGCTGCCCCTTGCCCACCTGGAGGTGCTGACGCGTGGAGGAGTGTGGGGCCGGGTGAGGCAGCAGAGAGGCTGCCGACAGCAGAGCAGGGGAAGTGGCGGGCAAAACAGCCAACTGCGGCCTTCAACACCGTCATACAGTGATGGGGCAGCGGCAGGAAGTGGGCAGCCAGGGACAGGTCTGCCCCGGGAGCAGCAAAGGCTGTGGGGGCCAGAGAAGCAGCCACTCAAGGCTGTCCTGAGCAGCGCGAAGGTGCGAAGAGCCGCCAGGGGAGGAGGAGGCTAGAAGCCAGGGCCCCAGCCGAATGACCCATGCTCTCTCCTGAAGGGAAATTCTCGCCTGATTTTTGCTGCGTGCTGCTTCTGTGGCTTCTGTGACTCAGCCAATGCAGGCAACACAGCCACCATTGGATGGAGGCCCCGTGTGAGTGACACATCAGGGGGCCAACTGATTCGGGAGTGTGTCGAATGGACCAAAACAATAGAACCCACCCTCTAAGGCAGCCATTTTCTCCAGGAGAACTGACCTCTGCCATCTGGAGATGATTCATCATTCCCAGAGATCACCAGACCCTACCTGGAGGCTGGCAATCCTAAACCCAGGTTACTTGCCAAACCACTCCCCTCTCTGTTCAGAGGCCAGCAAAGGCTCATGAGTGGGGCCTCGGCCATCACCAGCTCTGTTCACCAGTATATTTGAAGCACTGGCATCCTCCACTCTCCAGGAGTGCCGCATAACAAAGCTTTTATTGTACTGAATTGTACAGAAGAAATGGATAATTACCAATTGGAGAGATTTCATTTTCAGCATCAAATTTCAGCAAAATTCAACTGTGGCACTGTTCAGGGAATGGAAAGACCAGCATAAATAGGAATTGGCATTTTGGAATAGGAATAGGTATTTGGTTTTACTCCAAAAGTTCAATTCATTTTCATTATTTTGTTACAGTCATTCTTGGTTCCAGGGCTTCAGTAGAAACCTTTCTGGATGTGATTTTTTCCCATCTTCTCAGCCACACTTCAGACAGACTGAAGAAAGGGCACAGTATAGACAAAATGTATGACCACTAAAAGCAAAGTGCAGAGAAACTATGACCTTCTTTCCCCTTTGCTGTTTATTCCTATTTGTTTTTATTAACAAACATAACAGATGGGGTCCTTTCGGGGGGTCCTTTTTTAGTAATGTGGAAATAAATGCATATCCACAATGAAAACCCCAAGAGCCAATGTGTTGTAGTAGTTAAGAGCGGCAGACTCTAACCTTGATAACCAGGTTTGATTCCCCTCTCCTCCACATAAAGCTAGCTGGGTGACCTTGGGTCAGTCACAGCTCTCTCAGAGTTCTCTCACTCCCATCTGCCACACAGGGTGCCTGCTGTTGGAAGAGGAATGGAAGGTGATTGTATGCTACTTTGAGACGCCTTAAAGTAGAGAAAACTGAGGTATAAAAACCAATTGTTCTTCTTTTTTGTTCCCTGCAGGCTGACTCCAAAAAGATTTCAGTAACTACCGTATGCGCTGCCATATGCACTGCTGCCCTTTTTGCCAATCCCATAGGTACTGTTGCCGTAGCTGGTAGTGCACTTCTGCTACGCGAGCTCTGGAGAAGAAGATAGCGTGAACATGAGTGACATCCACACCAAGAAGCAAACTGGGTCTTTCAGGCAAACACTGAACCAGCGGCTCCTGCAAGCAGATCCTCACTCATTCACCCCACCCCACTCCCACATTCTATAGCTTTGTCTTATAATTGCAGATTTCTAGCTAACAGTTCCTTGCAGCAGTGGAATAAAGCCCCAAGAGGCATGCAGTGTCATCCCAAGCAGAGTGATATCCTTCTGATGGGCATAGAAAATAGTAGCTCTTCTAAGGATGGGACTATTCATGTCTCAGCCCTCTTTCTGTAAAAGAACTTTATACCTCCCGCCCAAGGGACGATTCACCTGTTACAAAGACATCTTCTAGACCGCCCTAGTGTTATGCATCCCAAGCTAAGTCCTTTTACAAGGACAGTTCAGGCTCAATACATAACACCCCTCCCACCAAAGTTCAGAGCCTCTTCAACTGGGATTATTAGGAAAGGTACTGAATATAAAATGGCCAATATTGTATTTTCCTTGTAGATAGATCCAGTTGATCAGCTGTGTTGGTCTGAAGCAATAGAATCAATTTAGAGTCCAGTGGCACCTTTAAAAGAGCCAGTTTGGTGTAGTGGTTAGGAGTGCGGACTCTAATCTAGAAGAACTGGTGTGTTTTTTCCCCCAATTTATTTTAGGGGTTTTCAATACCAACAAACACATATTCTTTACAAAGTCATTTCCATATATTTACAGAGTCTTTAGGTCTCAATACATTTTTCTATCCAACTATAAAGTTTAGACCATCTATTTACATGTACTTTCGAGTCTTGATTTTGCAGTCTTAAACTTAAATCGTCCATATGGGAGAGATCTAGAAGTCTAGAAATTAATTCCTCCTTAGAGGGTATAGTGTCGGATTTCCAATTTCTTGCCTACAGAATATGCGCAGCTGAAATTATATAAGATAACAAATATCTATCATTGGATTTGTATACCTTCGGTATTATATTTAATAAAAAGTCTCTGGTTTTAATACAAGTTCTTTGTCTATGATTTCTCGCAAGATCACCAATACCATTTTCCAATATTTTTGTGTTTTAGTGCATTTCCACCACATATGGTAGAATGTTCCTGTATTGGCTTTACACTTCCAACATTGATTTGAATAGTTTTTAACACATTTCGATATCTTATCTGGTGACCAGTGCCACCGATAAAACATCTTATAGACATTCTCTTTATATGCGATTGTCCTCATATTTTTCACAGACTTCCACATCAAATCCCATTGATCTAACTCTATATTTGCTCCTATATCTTTCATCCAATTAATCATTGTATTTTTTACTATCTCGTCCCTTTGGTAGTCCTCTAACAAAAATTTGTATAGTTTTTGAATAAGCTTATCACTTGACGAGAGCCAGATTTTGTCTATTTGGTTGTTTTGATCCTCAAAACCTCTTAGCATATCCTTGCCAAATCTGTCTTTTAACATTATGTGTTCCCACCAAGATAATTTATTTTGTCTTAGTTTGTCTTCTGCTTTTAACTTATCTAACTGGTTTAGCAACTTTTGGTAACTCTCTTTTTTCTGCAGTGTTATTAAGACTGGATTGATAAAGGCCTCCAAGGGTGATACCCATCTTGGTTTTTTTTAAATAAAATTTATCTCTTATGGAACTCCATATTTTATTTAATGCTCCTCTCAACAAGTGTCTTCCAAAATTATTATAAATTTTGTCTTTCCTGTACCATATGTATGCATGCCAGCCCATAGGTAGATCATGACCTTCAAGAGTCAGTATTCTTTCATTTTCCAGGTTTAGCCATTCCCTTATCCAAACCAATGCTGCTGCTTGATAGTAAATGTACCACTTAGGTATACTCAATCCCCCATTTTCTTTTCTATCTTGCATATTTTTCCACTTTATTCTCGGTTTTTATATTGCCAAATAAACGGCTTTATGAGATTGTCAAATTCATCAAAAAAAAACTTTATTTTGCAATAATGGTATTGTTTGAAAAAAATAGGATTCTTGGCAGTATGTTCATTTTAATTAAAGCTATCCTTCCCATTAGGGAGAGGGAATGGTCTTCTACTTTGACAGATCAGTAGCTATATCTTTTAATATCTTATAATAATTATCTTGTATAATGGAACTAAATTTGTTAGTTAACATAATTCTCAGATATTTAACCTTCTTAACTACTTCCATTGATGTTAGCTTTTGTAGTATTTGCGTTTTTTTTAGGCAACAATTTTTTGTTATAATTTTAGATTTGTTATAATTTATTTTCAGTCCTGCTACTAGACCATATTGTTCAATGGTATTCATTAAGTTTATAGATGATATTTCTGGGTCTTCTACAATAACTACCAGATCATCTGCGAATGCTAATAATTTGTATTCCTGACCTCTCACCCTTAAACCTTTGATTGCTATATTTTTCCTAATAGAAGCATTCAGTGATTCTAGTACAAAAATGAACAATAGTGGTGACATCGGACAACCTTGCCTTGAGCCTTTTTGGATTTCAATATTGTCTATCATGTTGTTGTTAATCATAACTTTTGCATATTGTTTTTTGTATATTGCATTGATCATATTATAGAATAGTGTCCCACATTCAGCTTTTAATAATTTCTGTAAGAGAAATTCCCAAGATAGGTTGTCAAATGCCTTTTCCGCATCAAGGAACATCAACATAATCTCCTTCTCTGGGTGTTCTTCATGATATTCTAACACATCAATGATTACCCACAAATTATTTCTCATATATCTCCTGGGGAGAAATCCCATCTGATCATGATGTATGGTTTCAGCTAGCACCGCTTTTAACCTATTAGCCAACATATTAGCAAAGATCTTGTAGTCTGCATTTAGTAATAATATGGGTCTATAATTTTTAATATCTCTTTTATCTGTGTCGGGTTTAGAAATCAGTGTTATTAAAGCATTATTCCATGAATCTGGTACTACTCCACTTTTCCCTATTTCCTGACATACTTCTTTTAATTGCGTCGATGTTTCATCTTCAAAGATTTGATAAAATTCTGCAGGAATTCCATCAGGACCTGGAGTTTTTCTCTTTTTTGTCTTTTGATTGCCTGAATTATTTCACACATAGTTATACGTTCAAAGCCTGCTTATGAGATTCCTCAAATCTTTTACAGTTTTTAATCAAATACTCTTCTATTGCTTCTTGGTCCAATTTATCTTGCTTATATAATCTTCTATAAAAATTCACAGTTATATTTTTTATTTCTTGTAAATCATATTTCTCCTGATTTTCCTCATTTCATAGTGAAGATATCATTCTCTTCCCCCTTTCTTTTCTAACTTTATATGCTAACCATCTATTGGGTTTATTAATATTTTCAAAATAATATTGTTTTGTATATTCGATTTTCCTTTCTATTTCTTGGTTCAGCAACAGATTAAGCTTATACTGAAATAAATTTAGTTTAATTTTTTTTTAATTATCACCTATTGCATTTTTCCATTTCATTTCTTGTATTTTAATTTGATTTATTAATTGTTGGTATTTCTTATCTCTTTGGGGGTTTTTTGCCATGCATTTTGACTAATAAAACAGCCTCTCATGAATGCTTTAAATGCATCCCATCTTACCCCTAACAGTGTATCTACAATATTGTTTATTCTAAAAAATTATTTTATTTCTTCCTTACATTTCTTTCGAAATTTTTCATCTTGGAGTAATTTTAGGTTCATTGACCATTTGGTCTTTTTCTTCCCCTCTTCTTTAAGGGTAAGTTGCACCAGGCAGTGTTCAGCAAAAGTATTGGATAGTATTTCACATTCTTTCACTTTGAAGATCATAGAAGCAGATATCCAACACATGTCTAACCACGACCAGGATTTATAATGAGCTGAATAATATGTATAATCTTTTTTTCTGTATATATATCTACTATATTATACTCTTCCACTATCTTAAAAAAATCTAATGGCAAAGTACTGCCTCCTCTTAATTTTTTTTGCTCCTTCTTCTATCTTAGGGTCTAACACTGCATTGAAATCTCCAATAATACAGATTTCATTAATTTCTACTAAATTAATTACTTTCTGAAGTTCTTTAAAAAGGGGGTTTGATTATAATTAGGGGCATATATATTAATAATTAAGGTTTTAACCCCATTTCTCAAAATTGTTAATGCTACTAATCTACCATCCTCCGAACTACACACAAGCTCTGGATGTAAATCTTTTACAAACATTACCACCCCTCTTTTTTTAACTTCCGCAGAAGAGTTGAAAGCTATTCACAATTTTTTACAGTCTAAACATTTTAGATCTTTTTTTCCTTATATGGGTTTCCTGGAGACAAATAATTTCTGACTTAAGTTTTTGAAGTTGATGAAATACTTTCCTTCTTTTTGTGGTATATTCAAACCATTGATGTTAATAGATATAATATTAAGTTGTGTTGATAATGTCATTTTTGTTTCGCTCCTTAGTACCTCTTGTTTCTATCCTTGAATTTATATCTAGTCAGGTACTGATAGGTATTTTTATTTGTCTTTTTTCTTGGTCTTTTCTTTGGTGTCAAGTCTTTTCACTTTTTTCCTTGTCGAAAGGATAAAAGTTCTTGTTGTTCCTTCTGCTGTTGCTGTTGTTCCCCCTCTACTTCCCCTTCAGCTGCTTCTACAACTTCACCCTCTTCCCCTTCACTATCTCTTTCTTTTTCCTCTTCCTCTTCATTCTCATCTTCCGTTCTATCTCTTTGAAGTCCTAATTCCTCTCCATGTTGGTCCAGAAAGTGTTCTATTTTAAATTTGATTCCCCACTCCTCCACATGCAGCTGCTGGTGTTACCTTGGGTCAGTCATAAATTCTTTCAGAGCTGTTCTCTCAAGGGCAGTTCTCTGGAGAGCTCTCTCAGCCCCACCGACCTCACAGTGTGTCTGTTGTGGGAAGGGGAAGGAAAAGGGATTGTAAGCCACTCTGAGACTCCTTTGGGTAGTGAAGGGCAGAATATAAATCCAATCTCCTCCTCCTCCTTCAAGACCAATAAAGTTTTATTCACAGTATGAGCTTTCATGTGCACACACACTTTTTCAAAATTAAGGATTATTTTTTTAAAGTGTGCGTGCACTTGGAAGCTCATATCTTGAATAAAACTTTGTTGGTCTTAAAGGTGCCACTGGACTCTCTGTTTTGCTTGTGCAGAGCTATGGTGCAGCTTTGTTTACAGTAGTGCGTAAAGTTCTGATTGCCATAGCCCATTCGTGATATTGCAGAGTTGGAAAAAGTACAGAAGCAGGAGCCAAAAGTTTTTAAGGTGTTGGAGCATCAAAAATGAAAGACTGAAGATTTGAGATAAAGGGCGTGGCGTTGGAGCCGAATGGAACAGACACTTAACTGCTGAGCTCCATCCCAAACTCCCCTGCTTCATCAAACTACCATCTTCTACCCAACAAAAAGCTATTCCCTAACATGGGAAAACCTTCTCACATAAAAAAAGGATCCACTACAAACTCTAAAGCTGTTCAGGACTATTTCCCGATTCCACAATCAAGGACTCTGCCAAAGGCCCCAATTTCACCCAGAGGTAAGATGGCAGCAGGTGGCGAGATCCCTGAAGGTGAAGGCCTAAGAATTCTTTGACTCTCTTCAGACTCTAGAGCGCAGCATGACCTCGGCAATTCAAACCTTTTTACAGACCATTACCACTCAATTGCAAGACTTAAAAGAATCACTTAACAAAGTAGCCCAGAAGGTAGACTCTGCAATGGCTCACAATCCAAGAGGACGCTAAATACCTGTTAAGCAGAGAGGAATGGGCCACCGATAAAATCCTAGCGATAGAAAATCACCGATGAGCTGGAAACCTGAAGTTTCGTGGTTTTCCTGAGCAATCTGAACAAAACTCAGAACTAAGCTCTTTTTTGGCAAATTGGCTTGCAACTGCCCTTAATTTAGAAAAGGGAGTTGCGCCACTAATAAACTGGGCCTATAGAGTGGGGCCAGCATGTCAAAACCAACGGTTATTGCCAAGAGACATCATAGCAAAATTTACCTGCTCCAGAACCAAGGCAGCCATATTGGAGCACGCCAGAACACAAGGATACCTGTTATATGCCGAGCACAAAATCTTAGTTCTGCAAGACTTGTCTCTAGACAATCTACAACAAAGAAAACTTTTAAAACCCATCACGTCGGCTCTGCGAACAGCCAACTATAAGTATCGATGGCTGGCATTGTCGCACAAACTGCAAGTGATACATGACGGCACAACCTACCAAGCCTTTGATCTGGACTCGGGCATTCAACTTCTTAAAGACCTGCAAATTGATCCCCCGCTGCTTCCTGAAAAGCCTGAAGAAACCGGAGTTCCAGCACAGCGAGCAGAACGTTGGCACAGACTTTAAAACTAAGGGAACGTTAAAACACTATAGGCTTGAGGCAACGTCGGTCTCATTAAGTTTCTTACTTGATGTTAAAGAAATTTTTTCTTGTTATAAGAAGGATCAGTGTCAGTTCTTTAATGGAAAAGCACACTTAGCAGTTTAGCTAGCGTTTTTATAGGGTAGAAGAGAAATTATCTCTTAATTGGATCAGATAGAATATTGTTTTTCAACACTATTTAGAAGCAGGGGAGCGGGTGATGAGTTTTCCAGAGTTTTAGCTCCCTCTAGTGTCTAAACTCTATTAATATCTTTTTTGTTAAAACCCTAGGTAAAAGAGTAGCAGGACAAAGTTTATAGCCCTGCGCAGTTAAAATTGTTAAAATTGTTATATATATGGTTCGTAATAAGTTTCCTTTTTGTTTTGGTTTCTGTTTGGTTTGGAGGTTATTTAACTACTAGGTTGGACAAATGTAAAGTACTTTTTTCTTACATGACTTCCCTTAGGCTGGAAGCTGCTCTTAATATTTTGCAAGGCTCTAGTCTTGTTAGAACGAAAACCGTGACTGATAATACCTGTTTTTCTTTTTATGTCTATATCAACATTTATAGCGATTTATTTGTTATAGACTGGTTTGTTTTTGCTGCATCCGCTCTTTTGAATTTCCATAATGTCTCAATCTAATGTTAAAATTATCTCCCTCAATTGTAGAGGGCTGAATGCAATCATTAAGAAAAAGAGACTTACTACGGCTCTACTGAAACAAAAACCTTAGGTAATCTTTCTTCAAGAAACATACCTTAATGCAAAACAATCACTTGTATTTAATTCGTCTAAATTATCTCAACAGTTCCAAGCACATGGAAATTCAAAGGCCAGAGGTATGGTAATTATTTTAAGTAAGTCCTTTTGGTTCACTACTGAAACAGTAGAAAAGGACCCACTTGGTAGATTCCTATTTGTGAAAGGTAGTTATTATGGGAAACCTTTGACCCTTGTTTCTATTTATGCACCAAACAGTGGCCAAATTTCTTTTCTTTCAGATACATTTTCAAAACTAAATTCATTTAGCAATGGTCCTTTTATTATTGGGGGTGACTTTAACTACATCTCAGATGCCTTTTTGGATAGATCCTGTCCACATTCATCAGCTCATAGATGGGCAAAGCTTAAACAGCCTAAACATACCCAATTTCAAGCACTATTTCAGAAGTATGCACTTTGTGATATTTGGAGGGATAGACATATTAACGAAAGAAACTACACATTTTATCCCCCAAAATACAAGATTCACACTAGGATCGACTACATTCATGTATCAGCATCCATAGTCAACTTATTCCCCTCAGCAGACATAGGGACCAGGTTGTGGTCTGACCACTCTTGGGTTGAAGGTAACATGTTGTATAAGGATAAATCAAACTGCAATTATTCTTGGAGCTTAGACAATAATCTTTTATTGACAGAAACAACAGCAAAAGAAATTGAGAAATACATTAAGAAATATTTTGATTTTAATATGAACTGTGGTGTACCCAAACATATAGTTTGGGACGCTTTTAAAGCTGTCCTCCATGGTAAACTAATGTCACTTTCTTCCTCCTTTAAAAAAAGAAAGAACCAAATTAAGTCAGAATTACAGGCTAATATTAAAAAATTAGAAGTCGAATTTAAAAAGCCTATGACCGTAAAAAAACATATAGGAAACTACTTTCAGAACGGAAAAAAATTGAGTCGATAGAAGTGCCTCAAATTCAAAAACAAATCATGCACATCAAACAGAAATATTGGCTTAGGGGCCCACAATCTATTAAGCTGTTAGCTTGGAAGGTTAGGAAAAAACAGACAGCAAATCTTATTACTCACATTAGAAACAAACATGGCATTTCTCTTTACTCTATTCCTGATATTTTAGAATCCTTCCTACAGTATTACACTTCATTATACACCACAAGCAAACCTTCATCTCACGATATTTCATATTTTTTAGCAAAACATCCTCCCTTACAATGCTTATCACAACAACACACAGAAATGTTGGAAGCTCCTATAACCCCACAGGAAATTCAAAAAACTATAAGAAACCTCAAAATTAACAAATCCCTGGGCTGCAGTGGTTTTACGCCTGAGTTTTATAAGAAATATTCACCCTACCTGCAAACTCATTTGACTGATACATGTAATCAAGTAATGTTAGCAGGCATTATGGCTGATACTTGGAATATGGCAAGAATAATAGTGATACCAAAAAAAAACAGGGACCAATGGGACCCTACTTCATTTAGGCCTATATCTCTCCTTAACACTGATTATAAATTTTTTACTGCAACTTTAACAGCCAGATTGAATAAATTAGTAGGCTTCATAATACATCCAGATCAATCAGGCTTTATTCAAAATCGAGATATTTCAGACAATACCAGAAAGATCCTAAACACCATTCAATATTGCCGACATAGACAGGTAGATTCATCATTTATTTTATCTATAGACAGAGAGAAAGCCTTTGACAAGGTAGAACCTCTTTATTTAGAACATATACTTGAACACTTAGACTTTGGTAATAATTTCAAAAGAGCAATCCGTACACTGGCTGAGTCCAGACTGGCAGTTTGCCCCGGGAAGGGACCCGGGCTGACAACGATTCAATACCGGAGTAAATGGGACGTTCACACAGGCACATCTGCCTGGCGTCCCCCACCCGTAACCTACCGGTGCTGTTGCGCTTCACTGCCGGATTAAAAAACACCTGATAAAAGCCGTCGCAAATCCAAAATCCCGCGTTCGTTGTGCATTTCTCCACTTCCGGGGAGTCTGAACGCGCAGGTGAAAAGCCGGGCAGAAGCCGCGTTGGGCACAAGGCAGCAGCAGTGTGATTGGCTGTGCTCCGCTCCACTGCCCAATGCGGTGCCGGCATTGCAAGGCCAAAAAAAAATCGGCAAAATGCGCTTATGCGCATGAGCGCATGAGTGCTCATGCGCACATACACCCATAGACCCACAGCTGAATTAATGGGGAAATGGCAAATATAGCTCACCTCTGGCGCGGCAGTCTGAACACTCCCGCGCGCCTCCGTCCCGAATCTTCCAGCAGCGGCCCCCGCTGTGTGGACGGGAAAACCCGGTATAGTTTAATCCAGGGTTTTTTGCAACGACTGGCTACCGGAGCAAACTGCCAGTCTGTACTCAGCCACTGTACCACTCTCCTAGAGCACAACTCAGAGTAAATGGACAAAACTCAGATACCTTCCACCTTTCCAGAGGGACACAGCAAGGGTGCCCACTGTCCCCTCTCCTGTTTGCCATTGCTATAGAGCCTTTGACTTAGGCTATCCGCACTCACCCAAACCTCATAGGTATCACAGTAGGAGACCAAGAAATTAAATTAAGTCTTTTTGCGGATGACATGGCAGTCCTCGCAACCAACCCACAAACTACACTACCTGAACTGGAAAAATTGTTAAATTCTTTTGGAAATTTTTCAGGTTTGAATGCTAATCCCACTAAAGCCTTGTTATACCCGATTACACTCTCTCAAACATACAAGACATATATTAAGAATAATTATAACTACACTTGGGTAGAAAAAACATGGCAGTATTTGGGAATAGAAATCCCCCTTTGTTTAACTGACCTAGTCAAATACAATTTTTTACCACTCAACAAAATAATAGATACCTTTTCTTCTCATAGTGACTCCTCCAGATCCTCCTGGATGGAAAAGATACAAATGATTAAAACATTTATTTTCCCCAAATTTTTATATTTATTTCGTACATTACCTATAGATATTCTACAACGTTTATTTAAACAATGGCAAAAAGCTTTTACAAGTTTTATTTGGAACAAAGCTCCCTCTCAAGTTAGCTATAAGCCTTTGACAAGACCACTCAAGCTGGGAGGTTTAGCCCTACCAGATCTGAAATGCTATCATGAAGCAACTACATTATTGGGTCTCGTTAAACAATATAATCAATCATTCCTATCTGATTGGAAATTAATGGAAGATACTTATTTAAATGAAGCATCCTTCCAGAATATACTATGGGAAAGCACAGCAAATAGACCTTCAGATATTTCCAATAATATCTTTTTACAAAATACACTTAAGGTATGGGATAGAAGAAAACACTTTTTAGCTCCAAAGGTTTCACCCATCACTTCCTTTTAGGGCAGACATCTTTTCAACCTGGCCTACCTAAATAATCTTTTACAATATGGAAGTGTAATAACATCTCTAGACTTTTTAATATATTGCAAGACAATGAACTACTACCCAAACTAGCAATAGAAAAGAAATATAAATGTTCTATTCCATGGTATGAATATTATCAAGTGAAACATTTAATAAGTTCTTTGCTGACTACATCAAACTGTAACTTTATCTGAACGGATTTTGAAAATAGACAGAACCCACTTTAAAAACCTTACCTCTGTTCTATATGCTGACCTAGTGGTACCTCATACCAATCAAATGCTTAGTTACCAACCCCAATGGTAATCTGATTGTACTATTACTATTAATGAAGAATTGTGGCAAAAAATATGGTCCTCCCCATCCACTACTTCTAAATCTTTGAATATACAGCTGCAAAGCTATAAGGTGTTAACTCGATGGTACATAACTCCAGCAAAACTACACAATATCACAAAAACATACTCACCAGCTTGCTGGAGGTCTTGTGAGGGATACGGGTCTTTTATACACCGTTGGTGGTACTGCCCTGTTGTGAAAAAATTCTGGATAAAAGTTTCAAAAGCTATTAGAAATATTACTGGCCATTACATCCCTCTTTCCCCAGAAAACATATTTATTAGACCTTTGGAATGACCAAACTATTCCTAGAATTAACAGAGATCTCATTTCAATCTTCATGGTAGCAGCAAAAACGATCATAGCCAATACGTGGAAAAGTACAAATGACTCTCTCACAATGGCATAAAAAACTTTGGGAGTTTTACTCAATGGATAAGCTATCAGATAAGGTCTCTACCTTTTCTGTTGTGTCTGGACATAGTGATTTTCAGTTAAAATCATTTCCATTTTTAGAATATGTTTTTAACAAGGATTCATCTAAAACTATTCAGGTTCCAAAGAAATATTATGATATTATTCATATGATGTAATATTCACAAGTTCAATTTAAGATGTAAATGATATATATGATAGTTTCCATTATTGTTGTGGTTTTTGCATTTTTTTAAGGTTTTGTAGTTATTATGTTGATATAAAATGAAAATTGAAATAAAAATATTTTTTTTAAAAAAGGAAGACTGAAGAGTGTGAAATTTTTAAGTTTTGTAAAAAGATGACTGGGGTGGGGGAAAAGCATAATAGATGTTTATAAAATTATGTTTGTGCTAGGAAAATTGGATAGATAATTTTGTCCCTCTCCCATTATGCTTGAACTTGAAGGCACCTGGTGATGGGCTGATGGGTTCTGGGTGGACCAAAGAAAACACTTCTTTATTCAACAGGCAATTAAATTGTGGGATTCACTGCTGGTGGACGTAGTGATGGACGTAAGCATGGGTGGTTTTTAAAAAGGGTGAGACAGATGCATGGAAGAAAGATTGATCGGTGACTACTTGACCAAAAGCAGTAAACCTCTGAATCCCAGTGCTGGGAGTCAACATCAGGAGAAGTCCTTGGCCTCTATTGTTTCCCTAAGAAGCAAACTCTTTTTAATTGGGAGAATTAGTGAAGGAGACAGAGCTTGCAAGAGGGGGTAACTGCAAGATCTCCACCAGCTTTATGGGGATTCTTCCCTTGAGTACTCTTGAAATAAACCAGTCCAATTTAAATAGAAAAGATTTTATTTAAAGAGAATAAAAGAGCAACATGTACATAAGAGCACACGGGGAAACACACATACAAGACCACCAAAGGTAAAAGGAAGTAGCAGGAATAAAGATTAGTTTTCTCTTGCTCAAAAGCCAGTTGACTCCGACTCTAGGGTTGCGCTGCTCACCTCCATTTTCAAGAATGGCTAATATTTACCTATCTAGAAGAATTGAGCAAACTTCAGCGGACAGTGGAAGACAGGAGGGCCTGGCGTAATCTGGTCCATGGGGTCGCGAAGAATCGGACTCGACTGTGCGACTGAACAACAGAAGAATGAAGTCTGTGGAGGAACAAAATGGAACGGCCTGCGTTTTGGTCTGGATCCAGGAGAACCCACACACACAAACTGTAGCCGGGAAAGCTCAGTTATTGCAAAAATTATCCTTGGGGCAGAGTGATGTGATTGCCCCAAAATAATAGCTTAATGTGTCTCCCACGAGATGGACAAAGACATGGGAGAGATCTGAGGGCTTTTCCTGAGGTGAAACAATGACCTGGACAAAGCTCTGGTTACTCCATCGGGGGGGGGGCAAACTATAGTTGCCAATGGTCATTTGATTAACCTAATCAAAATGAAAAGCACAGCTTGATGACTGGGTCATTGTATTGGATGGGACAGCGGTCAGTATTAGATGAGGCTATTGCAAGGTAAATGTAGGAAGGGGAGATGAGGTCATGAGGTTGATGGGATTAAGTCCAGGTGGACAGGGTAAGTTCTGGGGTGAGACAGCCCATTGTTGTGAAAGCCCATTGTTGTGAAAGCCTATTGTTGTGAACTTATGCATACCTTAGTGTGGGGAGGGGGTCGCAGAAGGTCAGACACCTTGATTTTACACCTTCCAGCCTGGCATGCATTTTTTGTACATTTTTATCAGACTGCCTGGCATGCGAGATCTTGGAGTGCTATTAAATGAAGGGCGCTCACGTGCAAACTGCCCCTCAGTGAGAGGAGAGGGTCTGCCTGCTTATAATTCAGCCTGTGTTTTGACCCTCCAGGGAAACTGGTGGGCTGCTGTGCAAAACAGGATGCTGCAATAAATAGATCACTGATCTGAACTGCCATGGTAGGCCTTGGGGGGCGGGGAGAGAAAGGGAAGTGGAAATCTATGGACATTTCAACCATGGTTTTAAAATTCAGATGTGGGAAAGCATTTACACACTTTTGACATGTGAAAATGAGAAATGATTGTAGAAAGTTTGTTCAAACCTATAAGATACAGTCTTTCAAGCTTCCATCTGAGTTGGTCTTGACTGGCAACTTGGGGGAGATCTACAGGAGACAGGAGCAAAAGCTTCACCTTTACATTAGAGTATCCAATGCAATAAATAAAACAGAAGAGTATAAGGCTGTGACCTGAGGTGCTGTTTGATCTGGTGTTGTTACTGTTCCCTTCCCGATTTAAAACATATATCGAGACAGCAACATCTGTCTTGCTTTCCCCAGTCGTGGGCACCCCATTCTCACCTGTCTTCAAGTTGGAGTTATTTGGCACCGGGAAAAGTCCAGTTCTTTCTGGTGTCAGCGGTTTCACCTTGCATCTCCAGAAGTCTGATCAATCCATTGCGCTCTCAAGCTGTTTGGGAAGTCTGAACATTCCCTTCTGGTTTGGGGCTCCCCCCCTTAGGCAGTTAGCAAGCACCTCCCCCCACCTGGAGCTTCTCAAAACTCTGTTTTCTTTTTAAAAACTTCCAAAGAAAGATGCCTCTGCATTTCAGCTTTTTTCTGTGCTTTGCGGTGCACAGGGTGGGGAAGGGGTTACTTGAAAATATTAGGGGTTTTTTCAGGGAGGGAGGGAGGCAGTCTGAGAATGATGCCTGTGACTCCAGCTTCACAAAAAGCTTTTAAATAAAAACACCAGCAGCACACAGGATAAGGTTTCTCTATTCTCTCCCCCAGCTTAAAAGCATTTGAAACATTGAATTTTTCAAAAGCACAGTTTCAAAAACACATCCCCCACACTGCACTACATATCCCAGCAGCCTCTTCCAGCAATCCCATTGGCCACCAGCTGCCACCATCCTGCCAGGAGTCTGAAGCACTGCTTCCCATAAGCGCTTATGTGCATGCTCAGAAGACAAATAATTTTTTTAAAAATGCCCGACCACCTCACTTCATGGCTGCCGCATCTGCTCAATCAACCACAGGTGAATGCGTGGTGAGGCCGGTTAAGGAGGGATGTCTGATCAAAACTCTCCATTATGAAGAAATCCAGATAAATTAGAGGCAGTGCCAGACAGCTCTAAGCCTGTCATCTGATCACAGCCTAAGACTGCAGCCCTACTGCAATGCATTGGTGCTAAAGCCTTGGAGAAGAGGAAGAAGAAGAAGAGGAGGAGGAGGATATTGGATTTATACCCTGCCCTTCACTACCCGAAGGAGTCTCAGAGCAGTTTACAATCCCCTTCCCTTCCCCTCCCCACAACAGACACCCCGTAAAGTAGATGGGGCTGAGAGAGTACTCTCAAGAACTGCCCTTGAGAGGACAGCTCTGAAAGAACTTATGACTGACCTAAGGTCACACTAGCAGCTACATATGGAGGATTGGGGAATCAAACCAACTCTCCAGATTAGAGTCTGTGCTCCTAACCACTTGTCATGCTCCTGGTGGCCCTGTGCTGGTTGTCTGCCAGATGCCGTTCCATCTTCTCCGCTAGGTCACCTTTGAGGCGAATCTCCAGGGTAGGGGGAGATAGCCAAGGCATCGAAGCGGGAGCTTGAGTCAGAAAGATGGGTCGCCAAGAGGGTTCCTTCACCGCTCTCCCCATCTCCACTTGCTGACTCATGGCCGCGTTTGTGGCACCTGGGCTCCCTTCCCTTTCTTGGCATCTCTCTCTTTGCCCTGTCACTATCAGCGGTCTCTCCTCCTCGACCTGCTCCTAGCTTCCACCTTTTGTTACTCCCCCACACCCTTTCCACCCCTTCCTCCTGGGCCCCGCCCCTTCAAAGCTCAGGACGCCAAGTCCACTTCTGGATTCTTCCCCTGGGAATTGTTGGCCTCCCTCATCATCGGCTCCTCTGTCTGCTGGCCCTCCTTTCATCTGGTCTCGCCTCTGCCCGGCTGGGCTCCAAACCACCGGGCGGGGAAGGGGGCATGCCCGTCTCGTCGTCTTGCCCTGTGGCCAGTCCTGGCTCTCGGCTGGCATTTCCCCTTGTCACTGTGGGTCCGCGTCCTTGTTGCCTCCCACTCCTCCGTCTCTGCTGGTGAGCTGGGGTGCCAGGCAGCGACGTGGGGAGGCAGTGTTGTTGGCGGGGGGGCTTGCCTGGCGGGTTCTGGGCTAGCCTCTGGGGCGCCCCGCCTCACACCACTACACCAAACTTCACAAACATACAATAATGTGTACAATGTGATTGCAGATCCAGCCAGGAAAATTCTGGGGAAAGTCCTAACATCCTTTAAAAACTATTGTGAACCAAGAAAAAGCACACACCTGCTTTTGAATATTACCAGTTTTGGCAGCTCAGGTTCAATGATGCAGAGGGCCTTGATAGTTTTGTCACATAACTGAGGTGCAAAGTTCAAGATTGTATTTTTGGAGCAGCAGAGGGCATTACAATTAGGGACAAAATTCTCTTTGGCATTACTGATAATAAGCTGAAGGAGGAGCTGCTAGAACATGCTGATCTCACCCTTGCAAAACCAACTGATATTTGCAGAGCTCGGACTTTAGCTCATGCAGAAGTGCTAGCTAGGGCTGCTGCAGGGGCTCCAGTGACTTTGCACGCAAGAGCACGGAAATGAGAGCAAAAGCAGCCAAGATACCAAGAAACTATCACACACAGACAGCTTACTGCAGATCACACACAGCTTACTGCAGATTTTCTGAGCAGTAAGCCTTTAAGGTTGAAATTTCAAAACCATCACAGCAAACTCCTTCCTTAAATTCATGTAGGTATGCATTTGTATCATACCACAACTTCTCTGTGCCCTGAGCTCAGGCTAAATTCTCATGAGCCAAAGCCAGCATTTCCCTGACTTGAGTTCTACAGCTTGTCCACATAGTCCACAATGGTTGCCAGTTGGGATGCTGATTCTGCCTCCCACTGTGCTTTAGCCACTTCTTGGGGGTCCCCACACATCAGCTCAAAAGGACTGAACCCCAAACTACTTTGCTTCACACACACACATATACGGTATGCAGAAAGTAGCTGCTGCAGGTTTTTATCCCAGTCACTGGATGCTCAGCCACATACTTCTTAATTCATAGGTTCCATACCTTTTGGAGCCTGCGGGAACATTTGGAATTCTGACTCAGCATGTTGGACCCAGCCACAAAATGGCTGCCGCAGGAGGCACACTTGGCCACAAAATGGCTGCCACAGCTGCCCTGCAGTCTCATCGTCAGTCTCACATGGAGGATCCTTGTGCTGTGTTGGCAGCTGCTGCGGAAACAATGATTTAAAAAATCTGCACAGCCAATTGAATCTCCGGTGGTCAATCAGAAAGCTTACTGGGCAAAAGCCTCACCTGCCCCCACACTTTAAGGGTTGGCTTGGTAAATAGACGCATAATATCCTTGCCCATGTGCTCCCATGGTGCTCCTATCATAGGAAGGATCAGCCATGGTGCTTTTGCTAGGGTTACCAGGTCCCCTCTGATCACCAGTGGGATGGTGGGCATAGGGGTTGCCAGATCCAGGTTGGGAAACTCCTGGAGATTTGAGGATGGAGCTGGGGAGGCCAGGGACCTCAGAGGGGTACAATGCCACAGATTCCACCCTCCAAAGCATCCATGTTCTCCAGGGGAACTGATCTCTGTAGTCTGGAGAGGAGAATGTAATTCCAGGAGATCCTCCCAACAGGAGGCTAGCATCCCTAGTCATCATACAATTAAGAGGAGCATGAGGACAGAGGGGATATGCAAGCACTGAGGAGGGACGGCATGAAGAAGAAGAGGAGGAGGAGCAGAGTGGATTTATACCCCACCCTTCACTACCCAAGGGAATCTCAGAGCGGCTTACAAACTCCTTTCCCTTCCCCTCCCCACAACAGACACCCTGTAAGTTAAGTGGGGCTGAGACAGCTCTGACAGAAACTGCTCTTTTTCAAGAACAGCTCTTATCAGAACTATGGCTTGTCCAAGGTCATCCAGCCAGGTTCAAGTGGAGGAGTGGGGAGTCAAACCTGGTTCTCCCAGATCAGAGTCCGCGCACTTAACCACTACACCAAACTGGCTCTCAGGAAGAAGTGTGTACACAGACGGGCAGGACACTTGTGGGTACCCTGAAGTGTACAAGAAGATGATGTCAAGCCCTGTATCATTCTCTGGGACCAGGAGTCTAACAGCAAATTCAACACAATTTGCCAAGACGACACATATCTGGCTGCAGTCAGGGGTGCTATGACACAGGGATGCTCGTAGCTCCAACTGAATATGCTTTCTTTCCCGGCCTTCCCCACCTTTGCCTTTTCTTCTGCCTTGAAGCTGACGATGCACCTGGGGCACCGCATGTATCTGAAGTCATACTTGTTTCTTTGGTGCTTATCATTCCTCCCCACTTTCTCAAGAGGCTCCTTCCTCTCTGAGGCACCGTAAGTCTGACAGAAGACTGAAGGCACCAGATCCTGCAACCTCATGGGGGGCGGGAGTCCTCTCCTCCAAGGGAAGACAGTATTGCTTTGAACAGAGGTGAGGAACTGCAGGGAGGGGTGATCCCAACTGAGCCTGACAGCCGACAAACTCTTCCTGCCCCCTCCCTAGTTTAAAGTGGGCTTGGGATAAAGCCCTCGCTTCCAAACAGAATCCAGCCTGGTTTGTGATCAGGAATAAACAGCCTGTACAGAGACAGGAAGCAGCTGTATAGCGAGGAAACAGCCAGAGGAGGAGCAACTGTAGCATCCGCTTCCCCGTGCCAAAAGCACACAGACGAAAACTTTTAATAGCACACGGAGCAGTTCTGAGTGGTCGTTTAGGAATGCACAAGACCAAGGACCAGCTGGCACAGAATGTCTTCCGGCCAGGGACAGGGAAAGACACAAAGCATTTCTGCCACTCCTGCTTTGTTTACCAGAAAGTAGGAAAGCCCCAGGACTGCGCGAAAGCCCCACTGCAAAACCTGCCTATCATAGGAGTAGTCTTCCCTCTAAGCTGAGTTAGTGTGAGCTAGCTCACAGGTTTTTAACTTCCAGCTCACAGATTTTTGTCTCAGCTCAGGAAGGGATGGCTCCAGAGCAAACTGATTTATGCAGGCGCCAAATCGCTCGCTCACAACTTAAATGCCAGGAGCTCACAAAGTAGAATTTTTGCTCACTGGACTCCACAGCTTAGCGGGAACGTTGCATAGGAGTACCATGAGAGTGGGTGGGCATAGATATTAGTGGCGGGCCTACATTTTTGGGACCCTGAAGCTTGAACTGTTATGGGGGCCCCTTATCACATTTTGAAATTTGACCAATTACCGGGACATTTTGAAGTCATATGAAACGGGTATTAGAGCATGTTCTAAGGTCAATATTAAGTACTTCAACCCATTGGCTTACGATTCTGTCACTAAAATAGCCTTAAAAACACACCATCAATTTTGTTGAAATATTCACTAATTTTTTAAAAAAGTTGCTTCAGGGCCCCTCCAGGATTAGGGGCCCTAAATCTTTTTATATATATATATATATAACTCTCCTAAAAAGGAGAGAATTTTATTCTTTTTATAAGAAAAGGGTAGGATATATAGATGGAGAAAGAAAAAGATGGAGTGAAGTTTTTTCTGTTAAAAAAGGTTAGTTTTAGTTAGTATTCAATACCGTTTTTGGCATCCATCACGGTTAGAAGATCTTCTTTTTAACTTTGCAAAGTCCAAAATAACTCTGTTAGTGAAGTTAGTAAAGTCCATTGGGGTTAGTTATTAAACAGCTCCTTTCAGATGTTACACGAACAGTTACTTCTCAAGGTGTCTTCTTTTTAAGTCTCTCCAACTATAGATTGAGTCCTTTTTGACCTTGATGCCTTCCATTCCGTCACCTCCTTCCCCTGGGCTGCTGTCTTCTTCACTACTTGCATTAATCCAAATTTTGAGTGCTGCGTCCTCCTCCATGCTGGCGTGTCTCGTCAGAAGTTTTTGTGTTTTAATGATGGAGTCCATCTTCTCTCTTTTCTCTTTTTCCTTATACTTCTGACCTTCAATTTTCAAGGGCTCCATAAACACTACACATGAAATTAGATCTCTAGCATGTTGCCTGCTATGCTCAACAGCCCCTTCTACTGGCAGATTATTTTTCTTCATAAAAGCGGAGTAGGCTTTGGAAGCCATATCCACCTCTTCTTTTAATTCTTTCGCTTCACTGCCAGTTAGGGGTGCCAAGACATTCGTCAAGGTAAATTCGAGATCTTCTTTCTCTTCTTCTTTTACGCCCTGAGAGTCAGATAGGGGCCCTAAATCTTAAGCTCCACTCATTTCATAGCAGATCCGCCCCAGATATTATGGGTCCATTTAGCAAGCCCACCCAGAGTGGGAACTGTTTCATTCTGGTTCTGGTGGGTCGGGCAACTTCCTTCCCCGAAGCCCAGTCTTTTCAGGACTAATGCAAACTCTGGCAGACTCCCTCGTTCCCGTATTTGCCAGGCTATGGATGCTGAAGAAGCAACGCCAACTCTGGGGGCAATGATTAAGACAGGGGTCCCCAAAGTGGTGCCCTGGTGTCCACTGATGCATTTCTCGGTACTCAGCTAGGGTGTAAAGTACTGGGTTCGCCACATGGAGGACCCGAACTATGACATGCGTTCAGATGTGTTTATTGTACTTCACACAAGAACTAACTGGCCCTGCAAGGCCAACTATATACACTCCACCCGGCACACCCACGTTCCCACTGGAGGGTTTGAATTTCCCGCCAAAGGTACTATTGGTGGACACTAGGTGAACTAGGATCCTAGGTCCCCTTTGTTTTGGGGAACTAAGCTCCTTATAATAACCATGGACCCCCGGTGGCAGTTTGAGTACATAACACCCCTCCCCCCATAGTTCTGACCCCACCTATGTTACATAGTCCTGCAGATAGGCGGGAGGTTGGCACTCTCTGAGGAAATGCCGTGGAGCTGGTACTGGGTCGCTGATGACCATTTCCGGTTGACAGGCTGTGACCAGTGGCTGCAGGGGCTGTTGTGGTGGTGGAGGTTCCTCTGGTTCTGCTGGTGCTGGCAGCGGTGCGATTGGGGTGGCCTCTCCTGTGCCCAGGGGGTCGGGCTGAACTCTGGCATCTGAGGTGTACGGTCTGGGCCCTGCAGCTAATGGGGGTGGCTCTCCTGTTTCTGGAAGCTGTTGCCGCCTAAGTTGGTTGAGGTGCTTCTTCAGGAGCTGGCCGTCCTCCGTAAGACACTGGGCTGGTGACTTTGACAACCCCGCCTGCAATCCAGGGGGGTCCCATTCCAAAGTTCCAGATGAACACTGGGTCCCTGGAAAGAACCCTCATGGAGCGTCACATTGTTCAACCATCCTCTTCGAGCCCGGCGCTCGGTCTGGGTGTAGGTGATCTGACAAGGTCGTGGGGTGCCAGCCCATCAGCAATTCTGCGGGGCTGTGGCCGGTGACAGGGTTAGGTATTGTCCTCTGGGTCAGGAGGAAGCGGGCCAGCCGGAACTCCCAGTCTCCATCTGTGATGCAGCTGAGGGCTTCCTTCGCTGGCCGTGCACCATCATCTCCGCCTGGCTGTTGGTCTCAGGGTGGAAAGGGGCTGATCTTATGTGCCAGATCAGGTTTCTCTGGAGAAAGTCCTGAAACTCCACCGACGTGAAGGCTGTCCCGTTGTCGGAGACTATTGTGTCTGGCAGCCCATGGGTAGCGAAGATTTGGTGGAGGGACTGGAAGATGGCCTTCGTGGAGGTGGTGGATACGGGGCTGATCTCCAACCATCTGGAGTAAGAGTCTGCTGTCACTAAGAACAACAATCCCTGGTACAGTCTGGCAAAATCCACTTGCAGCTGGGACCATGGTTTGCGAGTTGATTCCCAGGGCTGCGTGGATGCGCTTGGCGGGTTTGGCCAGACTTCCTGGCAGGTCTGGAACCTCCGTACCCAAGACTTAATCTCGGCATCGATCCCCAGCCACCAAACATAGTTCCAGGCCAGGTCCTTCATCTGCACTATACCTGGATGCAGCTCGTGAAGTGCCATGAGGACCCGTTGTCTCAGTGCACTGGGGACCACGACCCTGTCCCCCACAGGAGACACCCTTTGAGGGCCAATAGTTCATCCTTGTGGGTGACAAAAGCTGCAAACTCAGGGCCCGGGGAGGCCATGGGCCAGCCCCTCACCAGCCAGCCCAAGACCCGGGAGAGGATGGGGTCACGGGCCGAGCGGGCAGCGATGTCAGCGGCATGCAGGGGAGGTTCTGGGAGGTTCTCGAGCATCAGGACCCTAGGGGCAGAAGCAGGATCGGCATTGGTGGACGGGAGCAGCAGCCAGCTCAGGGTGTCAGCATGGCCCATAGCCTTGCCTGGGTGGTGTTCCAGGTGGTAATTGTAGCCCACCAGAAAAAAGGACCAATGGAGGACGCAGGGTGATAGCACTTGGGGTGTCTGTTTGTTGGTAGCAAAGAGGCCGAGGAGCGGCTTGTGGTCTGTCACAATGGTGAAGGTAAGGCCATAAACGAAGTTGTGGAATTTCTTCACACCCGCCACTATTGCCAAACCCTCCCAGTCTATCTGCGTGTCATTGTGCTTGGCGGCCGTCAGGGTCCTGGAGTAATAGGCCATGGGAATCTCCCAGCTGTCGGGAAGGATGTGGCCCAGGACTGCGCCGACGCCGTAGGGGGAGGCGTCACATGCGAGGACCACTGGCAGGGACTCATCAAAGTATGCCAGCACCTCATTTGAAATTAAAAGTGCCTTAACCCTCCTGAACGCCACCACTTCCTTCTGGCCCCAGGACCAGGATGCTGACTTGTCCAGAAGGTGGTAGAGTGGCTCTGCAACAGTGGCCTTGTGTGGTAGGAGGGCGTGGTAAAAATTTATGAGTTGCCTTTACTTTGTCTTTGGCTGGATGGAGGTCGGACGCATCGACTCAGAAGTCCAAGAAGTCCACCTCTGGAACCCCGAGGAGGCATTTCTCTCATTTTACTTTGAGGCCAGCAGTGTCGAAACGGTGAAGGACAGCACATAGACAGGAGGTGAAGTCGTCTGGGTTGGCCGCAGCGATGAATATGTCATCAAAGAATGGCATCATTCCAGGGATCCCTTTTAACAAGGAGTCCACTAATTGTTGAAAGGTCCCCAGGGCCACACTCACCCCGAACTGTAGCTGCTTGACCCTGAAAGCCCCCCTGTGCATCACGATCATCTGGGCTGTGGCCGTGGCCTCATCTACCGACAGCTGCTGGTATGCCTATGCCAGATGTAGCTTTCAAAAAACCTTAGCCCCCGCCAGAGAAGCTAGCACATGACTCACAACCAAAACCAGGTAGGAATGGTTGTGGAGGGCCTTGTTCAATGTACAGTTGTAGTCTGCGCACATGCGGACATCTCCATTTGGCTTAACAGGGGTTACAGTGGGGTTCTCCCAGATGGCGTGCGATACTGGCTCCAGGACCCCTTGTGCTACTAAACAGTCCAACTCCACGTCAATTTTGGGCCTTAAAGCGAGCGGAGCAGTGCAGAAATGCATGTGGATGGGGGCCACAGCGGGGTCAAGTTCTAGCGAAACCGGGGGCCCCTTATAACATCCCAGAGCCCCATCAAAAATGGCGGGGAACTCCCCACAAGCCTCCGCTAAGTCCCATGGTACTTTTATTCACACACCCCCTAGTGATGCCCAGCAGCATGAACTTGGCCCACCCCAAAAGTCTAACAAGGTTCCCCTCTACCACGATCAAGTCCAGAAAGCCCTCAAACCCCTGGTACTGCACCCACCCCATATATAAATTGTGGCCTTCCAGTGTCAAAATTCTACTATTTTCCAAGGTTAACCATTCCTTGATCCAAACCAGCGCAGCCACTTGATAATATATATACCAATTGGGAACTTGTAATCCTCCCTTTCTTTTTTATCCTGTAAATTCTTCCAAGATATTCTAGATCTTTTGTAGTGCCATATATATCGTCTTGTGATTTTATTCAATTCTTCAAAAAAGCTCTTATTTTTTAAAATCGGTATATTTTGTGCAAGAAATAAAAATCTGGGCAATATATTCATTTTAACCAAAGCTATTCTGCCCATGAATGACAAGGGTATCTTGTTCCACTTCCCCAAATCTTTTCTAACTTCATCCAATAGCTTGTTATAGTTGTCCTCTATCAATGAACTACATTTATTTGTAAAGTTGATCCCCAAATATTTTACCTTCTTCACTATCTCCATATTTGTAATCTCCTGCGTTTTCTGTATCGTTGTAGGGAAACAATTTTTAGTTAAGATTTTAGATTTACTATAATTTATCTTGAGACCTGCCACCTGCCCATACTGTTTGATAGTATCCATCAAATGTATGATAAATGCTTCTAGTTCCTCCAATATAAATACAAGATCATCGGCGAAAGCCAATAATTTATATTCTTCCCCCTTTATTTTTAGACCCTGTATGAGTGGGTTTCCCTAATTGCATCATTTAAGGATTCTAACACTAAAATAAACAGTAATGGCGACAACGGGCATCCTTGCCTCGAACCCTTCTGAATTTCAATATTGTTTGTTACTTCCCCATTTACTATTACCTTTGCGAAATTTGTCTTATAAATAGCACTAACCAAAGTAAAGAAATATTGTCCACAATCTACCTTTCTCAATTTTTCCAATATAAAGTTCCATGACAAGTTATCGAATGCTTTTTCTGCGTCTAGGAACAGTAACACTAGCTCTTTGTCTGGGCGTGCCTCATAAAACTCTAACACGTCCATTATTATTCTCAGATTATTTTTCATCTGCCTTTTGGGCAAAAACCCCATTTGATCTTGGTGAATAACTTGCGATAAGACTTTCTTTAACCTATCAGCTAAAATACCTGCAAATATTTTGTAATCGGCATTAAGTAGGGATATAGGTCTGTAGTTCTTGATTTCCTCATGATCTGAATTGGGTTTGGGGATCAGCGTGATTAAGGGAGCGGTGGCGCAGGGAGTAAAATCACCTGCAGTAACAACTAGCGAACAGCCACTATGGCTGTTCGAGTCCCACCGCGACCGGGGTGAGCTCCCGGTCCTAGTCCCAGCTCCCGCCCACCCAGCGGTTCGAAAGTAAAAAAAAAAAAAAAAGTAGATAAATGGGGACCTGCCTTTAGAGAGGCGGGGGGCACCCTCCCTTCTGGGGGTGAGCAGCGGCAGTTAAACTAACGGCGAACATCGGCGGTGGCAGAAAATGGCGGCGGCAGCAGCGGGCAGCGGACGGTCGAGGCCTGGCAGTGGGCAGAGCCGCGGACGAAAGCCGAGATGTGCGGACGGCGGGCGGGCACGATGGAGCCAGCTGAGTGCGGACCAAGAGCCGGGCCGACGCAGGCCTCCGCACTGAAAAAGGAAAAAAACCCGGCCGCGGAAGTCTCCTAGCCCAGGGATGGAAGATCTTTGCCGGGACTCGAAAGCCCGCGCCTGGAGCCCCGCCAGGAAAAAGAAGAAGAACTGGAAGCCCTGCCCTGCCCTGCTCAGGGTGCCGATAGGATGCCCCTCCCCCTGTAATTGTGGCCCTAGTTAGGGAATATTAATACACTATGTAAACCGCTCTGAGACCCCCTAGGGGGTCTGAGCGGTATATAAGTTGAAATTATAAATTATAAATAAATAATAACGCATGGTTCCATGATTCTGGAATCTTCCCATGTCTACCTACTGTCTGTAGTAATTCTTTAAACGGGATACTAATCTGCTCTTCAAATATTTGATAAAATTCTGCCGGGATACCGTCTGGTCCTGGCGATTTCTTCTTTTTCTGTTTTTTAATTGCTTCCATCACTTCACACATTGTTATAGGATTATTTAGGGTCTTTATCTGTTGTTCACTGAATTTTTTCCTATTCCCTTCCAAGTATTTTATTATTAGATCATTTTCTTGTTCTTCTCTATGATATAAATTTTTATAAAATTTTTCCACGATGTCTTTCAACTCTTGTATGTCACTTTTTACTACCACTTTATCATTTTTTAATTGTCTTATTATACGTTTTTCTCTTTCTTTTCGTACCTTATATGCCAGCCATCTATTTGGCTTGTTTATGTTTTCAAAATAATACTGTCTTGTGTACTCCATTCTTTTCTCTATCTCATAGTTCAACATTATATTCATTTTATGATGCAGCAACTTTAATTTCATATGCGCTGATTTATTAACTGCTCCATTTTTCATTATACTTTCTTGCACTCTAATTTCATTAGTTATATGATTCTTTTTTGCTTGTTTAACTCTCCAAGCATTCTGGTTAATAAAAATGCCTCTCATGTACGCTTTGAAAGTGTCCCAAACTATTTCCATTGGAGTTTCAGAGTTGATATTTATCTGGAAAAACTCTACCACTTCTTTTTTACATTTCTCAACAAATTTCGTATCTCTTAATAATTTTAAGTTTACAAAGTTCCTATTATCCCTACGCCTCTCTTTTAACACCAACAAAACAGGACTATGGTCCGCAAAAGTATTAGGTAATATTTCACATTCAATTGTTTCTCGTAACATATTGACCGTCATCCATACCATGTCTATCCTAGACCAGGAGTCATGCCTATTTGAGTAATAAGTATAATCTTTTTTACCTATATTCCTGACTCTCCAAGCATCAATTAGATTAAATTCTTCCGCCATTTGCATAAAATCTTTCATTATTACATTTCCATTTTTCCGTCTTTTCCTATTCGTCTTTCTGTCAATATTCAGGTCTAATACAGAATTGTAGTCACCCACGATAACAATATTATTTACCTCTATTGAGCTTAAAACTGTCTCTAATTTTTGGAAAAAGACTTTTTGAGTATGACTTTGATTAAGCGCATAAATATTAACTATTAGTGTCTTTACTCCTTTTCTTACCACTGTTATTGCAACTATCCTTCCATCTTCAGCACAATAGATCAACTCTGGGTCTAGTGCGTCTTTCGCATATATCACAACTCCTCGTTTCTTTTCTTCAGCAAGTGCCATAAACTCTTTGCCTAATTTTTTACATTCTAAGTATTTCGCATTATCCCTCTTAATATGCGTTTCTTGTAAACATACGACATCTAATTTCATTTTTTGTAGCTGATGGAATGTTTTTCTTCTTTTTTGCGGGCTATTAAGACCATTAATATTTATAGAGATAACTTTAAATTTTTTAATATTAAGCATCTTACTTTTTAGTGTTTTTCCCCTCTATTTTTGTACTTGAACCTAGTCAAATATTGATACGTTGTTTTATTTGGTTTGTTTTTGCTTTTTCTTGGTGATTTCCCTATTCCTTTTTGAGCCCCTTGCCTAATATTCTCTTCTTCCATCTCTTCTTCTTCTTCCACTTCCTCTTCCTTCTCTTCTTCTTCTGCATCTTCCTTTCTCAAACCTAAATCTTCTCCAAATTTGTCTAAAAAGAATTCAACCTTAAATGTAGAGTCTATCCTATGTCTTTGACCATTGTATGAAAACAAGACTCCTTCTGGTATCAACCAACGAAAAATGATCCCATTATTTTTCAGAAGGTTAGTTAAGGTTGTGTATGGCATCCTCCTCTCCCTGACTCGCCATGGCATTTCCTTTAAAAAGATTATCTCTACCCCTTCGAAAGTTGCCTTGTTTTCATTTGACGCTCCTAAAATTCTTTCTTTCAACTCTCTTTTATAGAATTTAACATGTACCTCCCTTGGTTTCCTATTCTTTTTGCGTACGCCAAGTTCCTTCTATAAATGGCCTCTATTCCTTCATCTAATTCTTCTTTTGTTCCTATTTTCAGTTGTTCTGTCACTATAGTCACAAATTCCTCGAGATTCTTATCTATGGTTTCAGGTATATTTTGACACCTTATGATTAGTGCCGCCTTGTCCATTTCCAAATTAATAAGAGTCTCTTCCATTCTGTCATTTTTACTCTTGATTTCTTGCATATCTAAATCCAAATCTCGCTGCCTTTCTTTTATTTTCCCTTGGTTAACTGCCATTTTTGTAATTTCCTGTTTATTATCTTTTTATTTCCTCGGTTTCATTTTTAATTTGCGTTGTTAGCTCCTCCATTTTCTGCCTTAGCGGCTCTATTTCTCTCTTAATCAGTGCTGGTAATGTATTTTCTATTGTTGTTTTCATCGCCTGGGAAACTGCATGTGACACCGCCTGTGTCACACTTTCTTGAATCATCTTGTTAAGTTCCTTCATGCTCACTTGTGAGGAACTCATGTTAACAACCTTGAACTGCCCTACTCCTCCTACTTGACCTGGAGACGACACTGATACTTTCCTACCGCCTCCCGAGGCCATAGAATCTCCCTTAATTTGCTTTCACGATAATTTCTTTCTCCTCTTCTATCTATATCGTCTTATATTTACCTCCACTTATATATCTTAGATTTTATATATATTTACTCCTTCTGTCTTTGAATTTAAACTAAATTATACCTTCTATCGCCTTTAAGTCATATCCCTTAACCACTATTCAATATTTGTACAGTCTTAAGTACTTTATCCTCTTTACCCACGTGTTATTGCATTTATATATATTTAACTTTCAACCACACACTGTCCCGTGTTCTCCAATCCCTCCAATCTCTCTCTTCAGTAACTTTCCCCCCACCCTTCGCCAAACCGTTCTGCCTTCTCTGTTTAGGTATTTTACCAGTTCTTTAACTCTTTTCTATATCCACACTATAACGGAGCTCACACAACCTTGTCTGCACTGCTATCTCAGTCTTTGCTGCTTCAAAACTTCTGCCACTGTAACGATCGCTGTCACATCCACCGTTTCTCTCGTCGCTCCTCAGCTCCTCTTTCCACAGCCCCGCCGTCTCTTCACTCTTCCCGTCGCTCTCCGGATGCGTCACTCAGTTGCCTCTGACTCTCCTCCGTTGCTTCTTTTCGATGTCTCCACCTTCCCAGCCAGACGCTCATGCTTCCTGGATACCGCTGCTTAGTCACTCTGCATCTCTTAAAGGGGTATGTATCCAGCTGCACTGAAAGCCAACCAGAAAAAAAGAGAAAAAATTTGCGGCGTCTCTTTCTTTTTTGCTTAGCGCTTTACCTCTGTCCCTTTCTCTAGTTCTGCATAACAATGCACTCCCCCTTCTCCAAGCTGCTTTACCTTACTCTTCGTTTCTTTGTTAAACCGGGACCCTCTTACTGGCACCTATCATTCCTCCCACCCCCAAAGACCTCGCCACCCCCACAATTAGACACTAAACTCCCCAGTACTTAGCTTTGAAATTTCTCTCTGCACTCCTTTTGACTCTTCGGACTTCCGCGGCTCCTCTTGGTATGGAAAAGATAAAGTACATTCAAATTTTGGGAGACATATGTTAAGAGGAGCATTGAATAAGATATGGTCTGACATAAAGGAGAGATGGTACAGAAAAACTCCTAGATGGGTCTCCCCTCTGGAGGCATTCATAGCACCCACGTTATTAACAACGAGTAAGAAAGAAAATTATCAAACATTGTTAGGTAGAAATAATAAATTGAAAGCAGAGGAAAAACTTGCTAGTGGGAATAGATTGTAATGGTGGGAACAGATAATGTTAAGGGACAGATTTCAGAAGGACTTAGTAAGGGGGTTTGAAGACCAAAACAACGAACTTGATAAGATTTGGCTCTCATCAAATGACAAATTAATACAGAAATTATACGGTTTCCTGTTGGATGAATACGAGCAAGATGAGGCAATTAAAGTAGTGATGGTTTCTTGGATGAAAGATCTGGGTGACAATGTAGAAATAGACCAGTGGAACAAGATATGGAAATCAATTAGATTTATGAGAGCTGTTGCATATAAAGAAAATGTATATAGAATGTTTTATAGGTGGTACTGGTCTCCAGTTAAATTGGCTAAATATTATACAGGTTATTCCGGTCAATGTTGGAAATGTAAAGCTAATGTGGAGACCTTTTACCACCTATGGTGGAAATGTGATAAAGTACAGGGATACTGGAGAATGGTGCGAAAGATGATTCAAGAAATTTTGGAGAAGGATGTCGCTCTAAGACCGGAATTATATTTGTTAAATATAATTACCAGATGGATTCAATCAACAGGAAACCTACTTAATATCCTATATTGTAACGGCTGCTCGTTTATTACTGGCGAAAAGTTGGAAATTAGATATTATCCCCTTAAGAGAGGAACTAGTTTTGAAATTGTTAGAGTTAGCACAATTAGACGACTTAAGTTTGAGGTTACAAAACAAAAAGGAAACGGTACATGATGAAAGATGGATAAGAGTGTATAACTGGATAGAAAACTTAACGAATGTATAAGACTCCAAATTATATGTAATCTGAATGATGGAATGTAAGGTAATGATAAGAAAATGAAAATAATTTTTTTTAAAAAAAAAAACTGATACTGCACCCAGAAGGTCCCCACGCCCCAGATCGGGACTGGGTTCCTCTGAAAGTCCACTAGGCTCAGGGTGAGGGACATAGGGTGGGGTCCCCCTTTGGGACAGAGTCTGTTCAGTGTGTCCACTGAGATGATGGATGCAGCCAACCCCAAGTCTACTTCCATAGAGCAGGGGGACCCCTAGATCCGGACATGGACTTGGATCTTCGAGGCAGCAGACAGGTTGGGGAGGTGTAGTACCTAGAGGGATGGCTGGTCGGTGAGGAGGTAGAGGTCGGAGGTTTCTGCGGTGGTTTCATTGATCACGGCAGCATGGTGGCATGGCTGTGCTGGAGATTGGTGGTGCTGGTTTCCCTTGGACTGGCAGGCTCGTGCAAGGTGTCCTTACCTCCCACATGAGTAGCAGACCGCATCACGGAACCTGCATGACTTTCACTCGTGCATCGCCTCAGCTAGCGCACATTACTCGGCTGGCCGGTTTCCCAAAGGATCCTAAGGTTCCGGTGGCTCCCGTGGGCTTCCTTCTGCTGGTGGGGC
>JAPDNY010001969.1:0-11553 GCA_029375565.1 Gekko gecko | reverse complement strand
TGGCTGCGATCCATTTCACTGGTCGGTTTCACTTCCCAACACTTCACTTCCCAATCATTTCACTTCCCAAATGATAGGTGCAAGTGCCCCACTGTTAGGCTGAAGTGGCTGCTAGACATTTAACCAATCGGTTTTGTTTCCTGCCACTTGGAAAAAGGGGGAACGCAAATCTGACTGGTGAAATGGCTGCCAGCCATTTAAACCTAACAGCAGGGTGGGTCTGCTCATCAGCAGTTAGGTTTAAATGCTTGCAAGCCATTAAACGGCCCCATAGCCAGGATTTTTCAGGGGTACTGGGGCATGGGGTGCTAATTAAATTTAGTTTAGAGGAGGACTTTTGTACATTCTGATATTAGCTAGTAGCTTGTTCATAATCTGCATTTTTATTGCTGAGAGTTTTATAACCTTGTAAAGGCCAATGGCTAATCACAATAAACTGAACTGAACTGAAATTAGAGGAGGACAAAATGGGGCAAAGCGGCTAGAGGCTAGGGCTGCACCGCTGGTCATGCTTACTTGGAAGTAACTCCCCTTGAATGCAGTGGTAGAGTGCCCAGTGGCTGCTGCTGGGCTCACTGACAGCATTTCAACTCAAAAGGCTTTGAGCTAAACCCATCTCCCCATGAGTGTGGGCTTCCCCCTCCACAATGGAAGAAGAAGAGGGGAGGTGACGGTGATGGAAGCTTGGAGCAGATACCTCTGAGAGTGGCTGCTGATGTGGAGTCAGGCTTGGGGCTGTGGCTGACCACCCCTCTCCTGGCCAATCTCTGGCTCTTGTCTCTCCCTCTCTCTCTCTCATCTAACTCCTCACCCTGGAAGAGGGCCTGGGCAGACAGGCAGCCAAAGAGAGTGGTGGGTGCTGGTGTGCGCAGCAGTTCGTGGAGTTGGGAGCACTGCAGCACCTTCAGGTCTCGGTGCCTAAAAGGTACATCTGCTGCTGCTAGGATGGGGGTCCTGCAAAATCAAAAGAGGACAGAGCCCCATGCACCCCACTGCTGGCTATGGCCCTGCCATTAAACCTGTAAGTTTCACACATACAACACTTCCAAGTGGGGGAAGCAAAACTAACGGGTGAAACGGCTCACAGTTTTAGCCTAACAGCTGAGGGGTGCACCTAGCCCTGCTGCTAGGCTGAAATGGCTGCCAGCCATTTAAACCTAACAGTGGGTCATGTCCATCCATCAGCTGTTAAGTTTAAATGGCTGCAAGCCATTAAACCCATCATTTTCACTCCCTCCTTCTTTGTAGAAGGGGAAAGCAATCCCTCCTTTCTCCCAACTGCAGCCAAGAGAAAGGGGATCTGAACTGGCTAGTTCAGTTCAGGGCATTTTGGCTCTGTTTGGAGTTTGGTTTGGGAACTACCTTGAACCCAGAACCAAACTGGAATTTTTTAAAACAAAAATCGTGCCCATCCCTATTATTTGTGCATCCTTCATAACTTGGAAAAATCACTGACCACTTCAATGGCTAATCCATTTAAAATTGAAATGGTCGTGGGAGGGGGGACCCAACAACTGTCCTGCAAACTTACAGACACCGGCTTTGGTTTCATTTGAAATAACAGAACATCTGTCCAATAAAAGATAAACTAGTAGAAGAACTGATGCCAGCCGATTCCCAGGTTTATGTAACATCCATGATATAGCTGACCAAAACTGCTGCAATAATGTATTTAATGGATCAAATTATTTAGAGAATTATAGCATGAAGACATTTTCCTAATAGAAGTAAAAGCCATTCTTCAAACATCTATATAAACATTATCCATAGCGGAAATTTACTTTTTTGTGATTATGGGTGGATCCTAATGAAAATTTACCAAGTGAGAATCGTCATTATCAAGCCAATTGTCAGTACCATCCTGTCAACTTGGTAAGCAAATTTTACCCTGCTCCACAAAATTCCCATCAGGCACAAACAAGGGGTAAAAGTCTTTTCAGCATTTGGCGGCGCCATGGAGTGTCCTTTCTGGCATCACCTCAGTGGAGTGTGGTGTTACTTCAATCTTTTTACTACTACTTCTTTCACTTCTCCAGTAATAACAGAAGTCTGAGATCATGTTGGAAGAGCTGGTGATCCTTCCCATGGAGATCCTTCCTGTTATTGCACCACTCCCTCTTTAAAACAGGAGCCATGCAAATGGCACCACTGAAACCTCCCACATAATAATGGACTTATAACATTATTGGAGAAGTGTAGAAAGAACTGGCTCCTATGGTACCAAGATAATCTTACGGAGGAACTTTCATGAACAATCAGCTCTGCAAGTCATTGAAATGGCAATGCATTTCATCAGTTACTGTTTGGTCAACTGTTATTTAACAGTATTCACCTGACAAAGTACTATGTCTCCTAGTATGAGCCCATGTGGCAACTTTGCCCAGCGGACTGATATGGTTTGGTCCTTCTGATCCTTTCAACAGCACGTTCTCTTACTGCCACTGGTGGGCTTTCTTTGCCATGGCTTCTGTGTTATGGAATACATTTCCAGAGGAAACCAGAAGGAGGGTTTGTTTGGAGGGCTTGTACGACAGAACTATTTAGAGGAATCTTTGGCTTCTAGAGATAGTTGCTTCACGGTGCTTTCAAAAGACAGTGGTCAGTGATGGATTTTATTTTTAAGTTTTTCTGCTGATTGCTTGAATTCTGGTTTGTTTGTTTGTTTGTTTAGTATTATGTTACCCTGCTCTGATTGTATTGGCTTCTAGTTATCTGGGAGAAAGGTGGGCGTAGAAATGTTTTAAATAGTGTAAATGAATGACTGAATTGGGGAATAAGAAAAATTGTTTTTATACCCCACTTTTCTCTACCCGAAGGAGTCTCCAAGAGGCTTACAATCACCTTCCCTTCCTCTCCTCACAACAGTCACCTTGTGAAGAGAAGTCTGAGAGAACTGTGACTGGCCCAAGGTCACCCTGCAGTCTTCATGTGGAGGAGCAGGGAGTCAAACCCAGTATATGTGTTGTGTTTTTGATGACCCACGTAGTTTTAATAACAGATGTGAAGAAGGTAACCTCAGGAGGCAACATCAGGGAAGGCTGCAGCCTCTATGCCCTGCTGTTGCCCTGCTGTTGGCTGTCCAGAGGAACTGGTTGGCCACTGTGTGAGACACGATGCTGGCCTAGATGGACCATTGGCCTGATCCAGCAGGGCTCTTCTTATGTTCTTATGAAGCTGTTTACCTGAGACCTTGAAAACTAATTTAACATCTCTTGTAATATAACCTTCATTCCAGCTCTGGCAGGCTGTCCTTATTTATAATTTGACTTGCCTTCTTTTAACTGTGCCATAATTACAGTTCATCTCAGCAAGTGGCAGAGGATTCTTATGTTTTGAAAATGTAACACTTCAGAACATAATGAGTCAGTGCCTATGAAAGCCCTTTTGGCTACTATTAATTCTAACTGTTCTCAAAAATTCCAAATGAATTACCTTAGGTGGCCATTCCAGTGCCTAAAAGTCTCTTAAGTATGCATTTCCTCAGATAAAGACAAGGTCTGGGACTTCTGATCATAGCTACGTAGTTTGGATTTGGCAAATATTGTGAATTTGGAGATGAAAAACTGCACGTTGAATAATACTGTCTGCAGCATTGTGACAGATTCATTTGGCAGTCAAGAAAGAAAGATGCACCAGGGAAGATGGCCTGCATACCAACTCTCCTACAGGGTTTGTTCCTCACAGTCCCAACTGTAATATTGAGAAGGTGCCTTTTTCTGCTGAGGTAGGTATTTAAAAAAGTGCTTTTAAAAATTATGGAAAGAATTGAATCTCAGCTCCCTACCCTAAAACCTTTCTCTTCCCTCACCCCTCCTCAATCTATACTGAAATCTGACCCTGGAAATGGTATACCAGGGGCTAGTCTTGAAACAAGAAGGGAGATGTAGTTGGGTAATAGATTCTGGTATGAAGGAGCCAGCCTCACATTTTCATCCATTTTGGGACTCACAAAATGGTGCTGGGGGGAGCAACAGTGGGAGGGCTTCTGGAGTTCTGGACCCAGTGGTGGACCTCCTGGTGGCACCTGGTTTTTGGCCACTGTGTGACACAGAGTGTTGGACTGGATGGGCCACTGGATTGATCCAACATGGCTTCTCTTATGTTCTTAAATTCAAATTGTATCAATTACCGCCTTAGCATCATAAGGCTACAGACTGGGGTGATGGGCATGGGTGCAATACATGTATAAATTATTGGGAGCGTCCTAGGGTTGCCAGCCTCTAGGCGGGGCCAGAACATATCCCAGAATTAAAATTGATCTCTAGACAGCAGAAATCCATTTCCCTGGAGGAAATGGCAGTTTTGGAGGGCAAACCCTACGGTATCACATAGGCTTGCCAAGTCCCCCCGGGGGCGGGTAAACCCCCGCCAGGACAGAAGCTCCAGGTGCCAAGTGAGACTCCCCGCTCTAAGGAAATTTACACTTGGCAACCCTACTCACATCCAGCTGAGCTCCCTCCCTAGACTCCATGTCAAAACCTCCAGTAATTTATTAAGTCAGAGTTGGCAACCCTTGGAGAGTGATATGGATGTTATATGCAGCCCCACCCCCACCCCGACCTCTCTGTAGTTAAACTTAAACTGATCCGAATGGTCAAATTAATTTTGGTGTCCTGGTGTTATAAGCCTTTTTTTCCCCCCTCCTCTCCTGATTACTTTTGAGGAAAATGCCTTGTCTGCCCTATAACCACACAGGAGACATGAAGTAAAATAAAAACAAACAAATGTTATGTATTTCCCAGGAAAGGGTTAGAGGCTCAAAGAGTTTTTGAGGCCTGAAAATATTTACAGATGTAACTCACAGCTTCAGCTGAGCTGTAGCTTCTAGAAACATTTACCAAAAAAACCCAGCTCTTATGATAGTGAGAGACTAACATCCAACCTATCTGAAGAAGGGAGCAGTTACTCACGAAAGCTCATACCCTACCCACAAATTTTGTTAGTCTTTAAGATGCTACTGTGCTCTTACTCTTTGGTACTGGCTACAGACAGACTAACATGGCTACCCATCTTGATCTAATATCCAATATGTCTTTTGAGAGAAAAATTCTGAAAGACTGGCCTCAGAATGCTGGATCTCAGATTATAGCTATCAGAGCGCTTGGAAATGAAATCGCAACCTGTCTGTAACTTTTTTCGCCCTTGTCTGAGACCCTTTATATGAAACACCTGTAAAAGCACCTCTTTATAGAGTTCTGAGGTGATGTCTGTCATGCTGCTTTCTGGCCTTCCTTAGAGTTTCCTACTTATTTTTGCTGCCACCAAGGGCACTTGCCTTAGAATTCTTACTTGGACTCAAAGAACAGGGTGGCTTAGTTATATTTGGTAGACCGACACAATGGTCAGAGTGTAGGGGTGGCTCTGAGGTAAAAGGGGGTGTTTTACTCTGAATAAAATGGTCATTTTCTCTTAAACATAGAGTTTATTTGGAAATATAACAGCATAACAGTTTTAGTAAAGGTGGTGAGATCTCCCTCTTCCACCTGTGCAGATCCACAGGTAAATCGGGAGGAAGGGTAACTAGCAGTGCCATCATAAACAGTATGACATCTGTTAGTTGTTGTAGATTTTCCAGGCTATATGGCCATGGTCTTGGCATTGTAGGACCTGACATTTTGCCAGCAGCTGTGTCTGGCATCCTCAGAGGTATAACACAGAAAGATGGTGTTGTATAGTGGGTTAGACGCATAAAGAAACCACAGACAGCGATGTAGTGATCAGCATGGTTCGCTATTATACAACACGAGACACTGATAACTGGTCCGGAGGCCAACTATATACATTAGGGAGGGGCTGCCCCCTGGTACCATTGGCAGGTTTGAACTCCCGCCGCCATTCCCATTGGTCCCCCTACGCGGGAGCCAGGAACCTCAGTCCCATTGTTCTCAGGTACTCAAGCTCTGGCTCTTCGTTGATGGCACGATGTTGTCTGCAGACACAACAGATGGAGTACTCTCTGTGTCAAGGTGAGAAAAAAATAGACTGCACAAGACGGATATGTGAACCGCACTTTCTCCAGCCATGAAAGCCTTCGACAACAGTATGACATCGTCTAAATAAATTTAAGCCAATGAGCTTAGAAGGGTGTAAACTCTGTTTAGGATTGTATGGTTAACTACCTACCCTCTCAGCTGCTTTACCTACCCCACAACCTTTGGAATCAACTTTCCTAGGGTTATACAGGCCTGTAAGCGGGGAGTAAACCAGGGACAATCCAGGACTGTCAGTGCTTTTTCCACCAATGGATCACAAGATCCAACCCTGTTTCTTTTCCATATGTTCATAGGACAGCATAGACTTCCCAGACACAATTCATTAGTAAATTTAAACATTTTAACCTGATATATATATATATATATATATATATATATATATATATATATATATATATCTCCAAGACATTTATTGTTTACAAATATTGAATTAAAAATATTGAATCTGATAATTTCTAATGCTTTGGAGGGAATCATTACAATGTTTTAAAAGTATAATTTCTTTGACAAGAACAGTGCAAATGACAAATTGTAAGCCCTTGTAAAACATCTTGGTGCATGCTTTCAAGTTAAAAATGAATGCAGTGCTTCATTGTGTATGAAAACATGCATTTTTTTCCCAAATGTTCCTATCAGTTATGGTGAGATTGATCTTTTTTTTAATGAATAATAATCTGCTCTTCAAACTGATGAACCCCATTAAAATAGAATGCTATGGAGACTCAACCTGATATATGATTCATTTATAAGACATTTCAACTGAAGTGTAGAAAATTATTGGTTGTTGCAAATCCCTGGATCGAAAAGTGTTTGTTCCCCCACAGCATCGATAAAGAAAACATTTGTTTAATGTAAAAATAAATAGATACTGAACAAATCATCTCAGACCACAAAGACTGTTAGGACATCATTCCTTAGTACATTAATACGTACCCTTGGTAAGTGAAGGTATCTGGATCAAATTGTTTGCAAGTCAATGCTCAGTTAAAATGTAATCTCTTATAAAGCTTCCAAATTGCTAGTCTAAGAGGGTGATGCCCTGACCGCACACACTGAGTTCAGTTGAATTATGATAGGAACTAGGTTTTACAAAATGTTCTTTTGGGAGTGGTTTCATCCTGTCATCCACATGAGCCCAGTCTCAGAGCCAGATATTTTTTTTTGTGTGTGGGTGGGCACCAGGGGCTCTAACTGAGCTAATTAATTTAATTAATGCCTATGCCAGCTTGGGGAGGGGTGCTGCCCCTCAAAGTCCCCCCCCATAGCCATGGGCCTGCATGAGCCTGACCTCAAGGCAACACATAGTGATAAACATTTTGTTATAGAGAGCTTTGTTAGACCTGTCAGCAGCATTCGACATGGTTGACCATCAGCGACTGATCCACCGCCTTACCGACATTGGGGTCCAGGGGCTGGCCTTGCAGTGGCTTGTCTCCAAGGGCAGGGACAAAGGGTGACACTGGGGGATCAACTATCCCAGAGGCACCCACTGGACTGTGGAGTGCCTCAAGAGGGTAGTGTTGTCCCCGATGCTCTTTAACATTTATATGTGCCCCCTTGCCCAGATTGCCCAGAGGAATGGGCTGGGATGTCACCAGTATGCAGATGACACCCAGCTCTATCTGTTGTTGGGTGATCAGTCCAACTCCAAACTGGAAGATCTAGACTGGGTACTACAAGGCTGGTTGGCTTAGGTTGAGTCAGCTGAGATTGAATTTGATGAAGATGGAGGTCCTTTGTCTGAGTCAGGGTGGTCCAAGGGTAGGGATCCCACTTCCGACCTTTGATGGGGCTCTTTTGGTGTCAGCCCTGGAGGTCAGGAGTCTGGGAGTGCTCCTGAATGCCTCCTTAACAATGGAGGCCCAGGTAGCAGCCATGGCCAAATCAGCCTTTTATCATCTCCAGTTGATCAGGCAGTTGGTTCCCTTCCTCAAACACAATGACTTGGCAACAGTGATCCATGCAATGGTCATCTCAAAATGGGATTATTGTAATGACCTCCACATGGGGCTTCCCTTGTTTCAAATCCAGAAGCTGTAGCTGGCGCAAAATGCTGCGACCAGGCTGTTGATAGGACTCTCAATTCAGGAGCACATCCAGCCTGTACTAAAGGCATTGTGCTGGCTGCCGACAGCATCCCAAATCCGTTTCAAGGTGCTGGTTCTTACCTTTAAAGCCCTTTATGGTCAGGGGCCTACATACCTGAGGGATGTAGAGAGCACTGCGTTCAGGGGCCCAGGACCGATTGGCCCTCCTGAGTCCTAAGGAGGCCAGGCTGTCGATAATCAGGGCCAGGGCTTCCTTGGTGGTGGCTCCATCCTAGTGGAACGAGCTCCCAGCAGAGATCAGGGCCCTATGGACCATCTTACATTTCTGCAGGGCCTGTAAAATGGAGCTCTTCCACCAGGCTTTTGGAGCCGCCATCACCGCTAACAACTAGGATAGAAAGTTCTGTTGCCTCTGGAATTCATGCCAGCCACCTAAAAGACATCTGAAGATCTATGAGCTGGTTATGGGAAGAGAGAGCGGATATGGTAGCCATCGTTGATTGAATAACAACAATACTAGCACTTATTATGGTATTGTTAATTGGTTCTAATGCTCTTTTAAATGTTTCAATTGTTTTATTGTAATTATATGTTGGTTCTATGTAAGCCACCCTGAGCTGGCCTCAGCTGGGAGGGCTGGGTAGAAATTTGAGGAATAAAATAAATAAAAATAAAAATGTCAGTAAAACGTTGAGGAGGCAGAGTGGGTTGTACTGTTGCAGGTTGCTAGGCAGGATGACGGAGGATGACAGAAGACAGGAAGGCCTGGCGTGATGCGGTCCACGGGGTCGCGAAGAGTCGGAGTCGACTGTGCGGCTGAACAACAACAACAAAAAGGCAGGGATGCGATTTTTGAATGCTTCTCAACATAAAAAGCTCCCTACACCTTAAAGACAAAGGCATACGATCACTAGGGAGAAAGGTATTAACCCAGCCAGCTTCCGGCTGTTCTCACTTTCTACTTGCGTTATTCCCCCCTCCCCCCATTTAGAGTAGTATTATAAAAGTGACATACACTCCCTCATCTAAGTCCAATACGGCACAGTCTGTTTCTCACCTCATTTTGCTGTATGTATAAACAAGGTCAGGTTTCCAAATCCAATAAATGTGATACCTGAGAGAAGAACTATACTTTCACCTGTATGAGACAGGGTTGTGTGTACACTAGCTGTAATTCCTCAGAAGTATGGTATTCTACTTCCCATCATCGACTTTCATTTCTTTTAAATAAACAGCCTGTCTGGTGCTTATGAACTCTCTGTAGCCTGAAGAACAACTGTATAAGATTACTTGATTCTGTATTAAAACATTTATAACCCACCTTTCCACATGGCTCAAGGTAGCTTACACTAACAGTTGATACCATGTGCCAGTTATAAACAAAATAAAATGAGCCCCAAACCCCAGGGGCCTAGGGTTAATGCTTCAGTGATCTTTCCAAGGATAATGTGTCCACTTTATAGAATTCAGCTTTTATTGAAACACAGTTTAGAAAGGCTTGGGCATGGACTTTGAACAGTTTCAGAACAGTTTTAGAACAGCTAGAAATAGTGCATTGACTGCCATGAAAATGCATTCAGGCGGGTAGCTGTGTTGATCTGAAGCATCAGAAAACAGTTTGAGTCCAATGGCACCTTTAAGACCAACAGAGTTTTATTCAAGGCTTTCATTCAGCTTTCGTGTGCATGCACACTTCTTCAGATACAATGAAATGGAAGTTACCAGTCCATACATATAAGCAGAGGGTGAGCCGTAAATTAGCATACAGCATAATGAAGACGTTTTAACAGATTCAAGGACCAAACAGGAATAACAAGCTTAGTTTATATGGTTACCATTTCTTTGGGTTTAATTCTAGGGGGAAACATTGTGAAGGAAATAAATAGGTCAAAAATGGAGACTGATGGGCAGATGTATCCTTAATTGTGGAATGATGCGTCATTAACTGAAACCCCGCCATTACACTCCACCCATCTCTTCTCAAGCATGGAGGGAACTTTACAGCATCTTCTTTGAAGTGAGGTGATCGGCTGTGTAGAGTGAAAATGCAGTATCTCTACAACAAGAAGGGAATCTCAATGGGTGATACGTGGACTGTGTGCAAGAAACAAGCAACAAAGGTACATTTACTGCAGGGAGATTTCCTGAAGTGAAACCTGGGTCTAAAGACTAGAAAATGTCTTCCTTAGAATCTGAAACAACAAGTCCCAGATCTTATCTGAAGGGTGTCTACTGCAGGACATAAAAAGGCAAAAGTATGAACTGGTATCAAATATGACTGAGCACTGGAGACGTATTGCAGGAGTGTACAGAGCACATTTTTTTCCAGCAACGTGAGTAGGAAGTTGTGTGGCACAAACTCATTATGTCAGGTTGGCCTCACAGACAGTGTTACTATGACTCATTGCACTTTCCAGCAGTCTTGCGGAGGTTTTATTTGGCCCATTGGGGAGCCCCATGTGGACCCCCCCTTTTGCAGGCTCTAAATTATGCACTGGAATGTTCATATAGTTTTGGGGGACAGGAGTAAATTACTTTCTAGTTAATCATAGGTGTATCTTTTGTTTGTGTTGCCCTTACAACAAAATCAGCACAAACTAGATGTATCTAATCCCTATTCCTCCCACAGCTCAAGTCAGCATCAAGCTCAATAAACAAATAATCTATTTTGTCAAAATATCTGCAAAGTGCTTTGTTTTTTCTGAACCCAGCCATCAAAAGCCTGGACAGTTCCTATAATACAATCAGGAGAATCACAGACCTTCCCAAATCCTCTCTTCAACTCCTCTCCAACTATTCTCCAATCCCCCTGTGTACCTGTCACAGTTCAGCTGGGGTGCAGGGCCAGCTCCAGGTGTCTGGGCACCCTAGGCAAGACAGCCTGGGGAACCCCCACTGGGGATGCCAACCTCCCGGTGGGGCCTGGAGACCAGGGGGCGGCGGCGGAGCGCTGGCTTTCCTGGAGGCTCCACAGCTGCGGGGCCCCAGGAAAGCCAGGGAAGGGGGCTGGGGTTCTTGCCGGCGCCCCCTCCTCCCAGCGCCGGCTTTCCCGGGGCTCTGCAGCTGCGGGACCCCAGGGAAGCCGGGAAGGGGGCGGGGGGTCTAGCCGCCACCCCTCCCTCCCAGCAACAGCTTTCCCAGGGGCTCCATGGTTGCAGGCCCGCCAGAGAAGCCGGGAAGGGGGCGGGGGGTCTAGCCACCGCCCTCCCTCCCATTACCGGCTTTCCCGGGGGCTCCACTGGTCTCTGCCAGTTCAGACCCCATCAACGTGTATTTATATTTAGGATTTTTGGCTCCAATGTGCATCACTTTGCACTTGGCCACATTGAACCCCATTTGCCACATTGACGCCCACTCACCCATCCTCGACAGATCCCTTTGGAGTGCCTCACAATCCTCCCTGGTTTCACCACCCTGAACAACTTTGTGTCATCTGCAAATTTAGCCACTTCACTGCTTCCCTTGAGTCTTGAGTTTATAGTCTTGAGTTTATAGTCATTTTGAGAGTGTTT
>JAPDNY010001968.1:0-11561 GCA_029375565.1 Gekko gecko | reverse complement strand
CCGGCAGTCTTGATGGTCCCCCTTGTTCCTGATTTCTTCCCTTCTTCCGGACTCCTTGGTCTTCTCTAGGATGATTACTTGTCTGTTCTGAAGTCACTTCCTGTTTTGCCGATTTCTGCTGCAGCAGCTACAGTACTTTTCCACTGTAGTTCTCGCGGAGTTACTGTTAGTTTCTATTTTAAAGTCAACAATCTAACCGCAGGAATGATCAACAATTCGGCTTTTTGGCCTTTTTAGCTGTTTAACTGCACTTTTTCCGCTCCAATGTTAGTACGACAGATACAGCACGATCATGCGCTTCATCGGATGTTGTTTATTTTCGGCCGAAACGCGTCTCCGGTGAGCAATTTTAAAAAGTTACCTTCAAAGTCCATGTCTTGTTATAGCAGTGTTTCCTTGATAACAGTTTCCGTAGAATGTCTTGGAGGTCTGGGTCATGCGTTCTTATGTTGAGAATCCAACTCGGTGGGGTCTTGTAGAGATTTTCCGAAGTGCCTTCTCTGGGGGAGGGGATCAAGGCTGGTCGCGACGCTCTTTAAAGCCCCGCTATCAGCCGATCTCAACTCCTCTCTCGGGCCAGGCTCGCTGCCAGTCACCCCCTGCCTGGGGGGATCTGCGGTGGGCTATGTGAAGCCCACCTTGTCGTCAAGACCCTCCGTATGCTCTGGGAGCTCTAAGAGCAAGCCAGAACACGTTAGGACGCCATGAATCCCAGACCGGAAGCCCCGCTGCCGGGTTTTCCTGACCCCTGGAAAATCAGGTATTTTCCTAGCACTTTCACTTTGAATGGGCGATTTCACCCACCTGAACAGCCACCTCTCGCAATGATTGCAATTAGGGCCATCTGACCATTCTATACGCGGTGAGGGTTTTTTCTTTTAAACAGCTTCTGGCTGAGTGCTTGAGCAATCCTGTGCTTAAAAAAGTAAACGTTCATGCACTCATCAAGCGTGGAGAAAGCCTCCGCCCGCCCCAGGAGTGAAGCAGGAGGCAGAATGGAAAGTTGCGAGTGGGGGAGGTGGTGGGGAAAGAAGTACCGAGCAGGCTTGCAGGCAAGTGGGCGGCCGACCCAAAGCTGCGGCATTAGGAGGGGAGGTAAGAAGGACCCGGCTTGCTGGCAGCATGGAGCCGGGGCTGCTAGGAAACGGCTCTTGGTGTAGCCTGGCATCCCCCTCTGCCCAGATGGTATTTCCCAGGAAGTGTGAAGTGGAGCAACCTAGCTTTGGAGCTGGGGCTGGTCGGGCAACAGGAGGCGGCAGAGAAAGTTGCTGAAGGTGGGCAGGGGAAGGAAGTGCCGGGCAGGCTGGGTTGTGCCAAGAGAGAGGGGCTGGCTGCATGTAAACAGTGCCCAGAGCCTCCTCGCGCAATGCTTCCAGTTCAGGGAGGGATATGTGATCATCCCAACCCAAAGAAAGATATTCCTGATTATTTTATACCAGGAATAAATCGCAATTTCCTTGCTGTGTGACCACGCCTAGGGAAGAGTGATTAACAGAAGAAATAGAATCAGTGTAAAAGACAGATGTGTCATAAGCACGCACCACAGAAACCACTGCATTGTTGAGGAGGGACTGAGTCTCAAAGTATATCTTTTACATGCACAGGGACAACCGTGTAAAGAATCGTAGGTAACCAGAATCTAGAAACATCTTATCCCTGTGTGGGATCCTGGAGAACTACTGCCAGCCAGAACAGATTGTACTGAGCTATATGGACCAGTGATCTAACTTTGTATAAAACAACTTCTCCTAAAAGTTCTGAATGACTTGTGCATCTACTTCATTTATACCTCGCCTTTCTCCTCAGTGGAGATCCAAAGCTGCTTACATTGTTTTCTCCTCCACTTTATCCTCACAGAACAACCAGTGAAGGAGGCTAGGCTGAAAAGTATGTGACTAGCACAAGGTCAGTCAGCAAGCTTCCATGGCAGAGAGAGGATTTGAACCTGGGTTTCTACCAGATCCTAATCTGACAGTCTAGCTGATTCATCACTGAAAGTGAGGAAGGCATAGAAACAATACTAAAGTCATGTAAGTTTTTGTATAGAGATTCTTTCAGCTAATGCTTTTTGCCTGTTCTCAAGAGAACTCCTGGGGACCTGCTCCCAGAACACTACAGGATGCTGTACTAAAGAAGTAAGCCTGTGCCACCTACTGGCCAAGATAGATTCTTACTGTACAAAGTGAGTAAAAAAACTGGGAGATGGCAAAAGGGCAAGAATGTATTGTGTTTACTGATAGAAATATAGATTCAAGTGGGTAGCCATGGTGGTCCAAAGCAGTAGAAAATAGTTTGAGTCCAGTGGCACCTTTAAGACCAAAAAGGTTTTATTCTGGGTATAAGCTTTTGTGTGAAGTGTTGGCCTTAAAGGTGCCACTGGACTCAAACTTTGTTCTGATAGAAATAAGAGTACGTAAGAGGGTAAAAATGAAAGCTGAATCACTCTGCAGCTAAGTTTTGGCTTCTCGCTTATATTAACAAGCAGTTATCCCAATCTGTAAGATAAAGGTAAAGGTTTCCCTTGCTCAAAAGCCAGTCGAATCTGACTCTAGGGGGTGGTGCTCATCTCCACTTCCAAGGCAGTGCTGTCCGAAGACGTTTCCGTGGTCATGTGGCCGGTGTGACTAAATGCCAAGGCACACGGAATGCTGTTACCTTCCCACCGAAGTGGTACCTATTTATCTACTTGCAATTTCTTGCTTTCAAACTGCTAGGTTGGCAGGAACTGGAACCAGAGACGGGAGCTCACTCGGGAGCGGCACTTGGGTCTCCGAACTGCTGAACTACCGACCTTCCAATCTGTACAGTGCTCAAAATCAAGGCATATATACATGTCCCAGTCAGTGTATGCAGGTTACCCCTCACCTGCCAATGGCAGTACATCCAGGACTCTTGAACAGTGACAAACATGGTCAAATATTTTATCTGTTCAAAGCTCTACAGTGCAGAGCAGCTTCTCCTGTATTAGACAGAGAACCTCTGGAGTTTGCCAGTGTCCTAATGTCCAGAGAGTAATATAAAGGTGCCCAGTCATTCAGCACTCAGTGTTTGAATTTTGAAACCCTCAGCCCTCTTTTAAGTGTGCTTTGAACCACATCATGGAAAAGTCCAAGAGGGTACAGTTTCTCTCACCACTGCAAAGAAAGAAGCCATCTGTCAGGGTCAGAAGCAATTTCACCCCATACAGCTTTTGGATGGGTCACTTCCAAGGAAGAAACAACATACCACTTCACATACCGTTCAAACTCTATGAGATCAGGAGAAGAAGTAGCCGGTGACTGTGTAAGCCCTGCATTTGCATCTTCCTCTGCTGAATTCTTCTCATATTCCTGAATTACACACCATACTGTGGGGCCCCCCTGAGTTATGACATTTGAAGGAGGCATAGAACTAGAATGCAAAAGAGAGAAATGAACTGAAATCTATAGCTACTTTGCCATATATTTTAGGTTATGAAGAAAATCTACTGGCCTATTCTTCTGTTAGCCAGATTGTTGCAGAAAGGGACAACAATGGCAGGAAGAAACAAAAGAGCTAAATTTCATGAGCTGCTTGCAGGAGTCAGCTCTATGTTGATTTTTATTCTTGCTGTTGTTTCTACAACCTGACAGAAGTGACAAGCACATTCACAACTTACAGGGTAGATGCTGATCATCTTATTGGAGCTTCTAGATGCTGGGGGTGGGGATGAGGAGAATGTCTCAGAACTTCTATGTTTCTGGTGCCTTACCTGTAACTGTTGAGGTACATCTTGACATACTGCTCCTTTACTTGCTCCAAGCTTGATGGATTCCCATCCTCCAGGTTTAAAACTTCTGCTGTCAGCAGAAAGAACAACTGTCACTAATTACACATTTAGAAGGAACAGGAGTTTTTGTGGCATCTTAAAGGCTAACAAAATTTTATTCCAGCATAAAATTATGGTGGATTAAAATTCTGCAAGATTTACAGTGCCACAAGACTCCTGTTTATTTTGCTGCAACAGACTAACATGATTACCTCCCGGCATATTTAGGGGCTTGCTCAGCATTTCAAGAAAATGACAAGAGTACACTGTTTTGTGTGCTACAGACACAAGGATTTCTATAATAGTGGCAGATTCCAGAATGTTAAATATTAGCTACACAGCAAGTCAAAGGTGATCTATGGCATGTGAAAGATCATAGAAGAATCATCGAAGTATATTTTTACAATCTTGTGTAGTGCATTCCTAAGTCTGAGTTACACCTTTCTAAGACCATTGACTGCCAGGGATTTAAAAGGGTGTGGTGGCAGCTCAGAGCTTAAGAAAGATGCTGAAGCTGCAGACCAGAAGGTGTAGCTCAGCTGTTCAAGACCCTAGCACTGCATGACAGAGTGAGCTCCCGTCTCTGGTTCCAGCTCCTGCCAACCTAGCAATTCGAAAGCAAGAAATTGCAAGTAGATAAATAGGTACCACTTCGGTGGGAAGGTAGCAGTGTTCCGTGTGCCTCAGCATTTAGTCATACTGGCCACATGACCACGGAAATGTCTTCAGACAGCGCTGGCTCTTCGCCTTGGAAACAGAGATGAGAGCACCACCCCCTAGAGTCAGATTCAACTAGCTTTTGACCAAGGGAAACCTTTACCTTTTTAACTTTCTTTAGGATGGCACCATCGGCATTTTTCAATGTGTTATGGAATGAAGATGTTTGCTCTAAATAAACAAAATGGAGAGGTGGGCACACACCTAGGAATGACTCCCAGGCCTATTCCGCACTAATGCTTTGCTCTCCATTCTCCTTGGGTCTAATTGGCCCGATTCTGTTGGGGGAGTTCCGCATTAAGGAACTCTGACCCAGGTTTGTTGCCTTGCCCCAAATCTAGCGCCCCCTCCCCTCTCTTCCCCCTCTTTTTTTCTGATCAGGGGTGTGGTTGCGTTGTAATGCACCCACACACTGGAAAACAGGCGTGCTTTACACGTGCGTAGTTGTGTTGTGCCAAGTTGAAAAAGGGAGGGGAAAGGGAGAGGGGAGGCAGGGAAGGAGGGGGAGGGAGGGAGAGAAGCAGACATGCAAGGCAACACATGTAACCCCCACAAAAATTGTGTCCACACCACCATGCCACCTTCAATGCATCTTTTTAACAGTTGCACTACAGCCCGTAGGTTAGCCTCATGAAAAATTTTATCCACGCCTCCATGTCACCATTAATGTATCTTTTTAACAATGGCACTACTTTTGTACAAGTAGTGAATTGCAACACAGAAATGGGGAAACAGCAGAGGTACGTTTAAAAGGACATTTAAATGCCAGTTAATGACGAATTAGTATTGTGTTGCAACGCAACATGGGGGGGAGACAAAAAAAAACCCCTCATGCCAGGGCGGGAAAGGGAGAGGGAGGCGAGAACGGAGGGGAAGGGGAGAGAAGCAGAGGGGCATTGAAGGGGTGGAGAGAGGCAGGAAGGGGAGGGAAAGAAGCAGAGGGGCGTTAAAGGGGTGGAAAGAGGACAGCTGCAATTCATGAGTTCCCCACTACAATGCCCCGACTTCAACCCCACAGTAAAAAAAAGATCCTGGAAATAATGGAGACGGAAAATCCAGGGAGAAATGCCATTAGATTCGGGCCAATTGCCGATCTGGACCAACATGTGGGTAACTGATCAATTTCCCTAGATATTATTGGGGGGGGTGACACCGGGGCAAGTGATTGTACAGAATCGGCCCCAATGTTAACAAGATAAAAAGTAGACATAATGTTGGCTCGTCACTATTTAAAAAAGGATGGAAGAGGGACAGTCTTTCTTGGGGGTCATGCTGTGTGCCACTTCTAATTCAGGAGAGAAGATTAAGGGTGGAACTAGACACGATCACAGCAAATGTGGGTTCCCAAGCCCATGGGAATAATGGGATATGTGTGTGGGGGGGTGCACTTGCAAAGGAGGATTGTTAGGCAGGCAGAAGGGGTGTTTACTTCCTCTACCACCTGTGATTCTCTCCTGCAAATGAATTTCCATGCTATTTTAATTTATTTTTTTTCCTGCAGATGATCTCTGAAACTGGAAGTAAGGCTGGGGAGAAGTAACTGACTGGGGAGGAAACAGCTTATTGGTGGGGAGAGATTTACAAGGGACAACTGGCAAACATAAAAGGGGATTAAGCATTCTTCCTTTCCACCCATTTTCTTCAGCTGCCTCAGCTCTATTATTTTTGCAAGCACAAATTTGTTTCCCCCTCAAAATCTATTTCCATCCTGTATAGGCTGATATTGATCCCAAAGCTTGGTCATCTGTCTTATTTTTGCCAAAAATATATATGCAAAACTGGGGGATAGATTTGGGCGAATACTTGTGTACAATACCTTTCATCTTCAACAAGTTTTCCAAGGTTTGTTCCAGCTCCTGGATATAATTCTTAGCCTTACATAAAACCTGACACTAATCAAACACAGAAAACAATCAAATGGCATCAGACTATGGAAAGAAAAGACAGAAGTGAAGAAACGTAGTAACTGAAAGTGAAAACTTTTTTCCCCCCAGTCAGGAATAGGATTTCTTTCCATACAGACTCTGCAGAACACATAAATGATATTAAACAAGGGCAGATGAGGTTTATATGAGGTTTACAATGATCATATGATAGTCTGGTGGCCTGAAAATCCCATCATGTGTTAAACATGATGAACATAGCCTTTTTTGTGACTTGCAAACAGCGTGCATCTAAGAGGAGATGAATGTAGTCTGTTGTGTGATAATCACTATGTGAACTGCCTCTGTGAATCTATTATCGGATGACATAATAAAAAATAATCTTAAAAATTACTTTGCCACTTGGAAACAGTAAGCTTTCTCACTGCTGAGAAAAGGGTGCAGGTTTGGGAATGATGCAAGATGGGAAGCTAGAGGGGGCATAACTTTACTAGTGGTTTAATGTTTATTGCCTTGCCCAAGAGAACCTTGGTAAGCAGTGCTAGGAATCTCCCCTTATAATAATTATCTTTTGGTTTCGTAAGATTCCATGCACTCCCATTGGCTGTAAAATGCCCTCCCTCAGCCATTGGCCCATCAGCTGCCACTCAAGAGTACTCGCGTGCCATTGGCCGGGTGCTGGGTCTGCTCCTCTTCCCCACCCACTCCCTTGCACGTCAGATTTACTGGCAGACAGCTCTCTCTCCTAAGGAAGACAGTTCTCTTGACTCCTGTGAGGGACTGTCCCCTCAGTGGCTGTTGGTAGGCAACCAAGCTTGGTTCTGTGAGTAAAAAACAGAGGCCTTTCAGCATAATCCCCTCCCCCGCCCATAACCCCCTCTCCACTTTCCTGTCAGAATAAATGGAAAAAGGCGCTTTCTCCTGCTTAGCTTCAGCATGGCTGGCTGGCTAACGAGGTGGGCCAGCGACCATCAAACTATTTTCTTCAACTCCCCGCTGGGTGGCTGACTTTCCCCTAGGGTTGCCAATCTCCAGGTGGGACCTGGAAATCTCCCACTGTTACAATTGACCTTCAGATGACAGAGATCAGTTCCCCGGGAGAAAATGGTTGCTTTGGAGGGTAGACTCTATGGCATTATACCCTGCTGAGTCCTTCCACACACACCCCAAATGCTGCCCTCCACAGGATCCACCCCCCAATCTCCAGGTATTTCCCTAATCAGAGATGGCACCTGTACTTTCTCCTCTGTCAGTAAAAGGCCCTTTCCACACCTATGTTGGCCTTTGGGGAGAAAACTCCTTGGGCCCAGTCCTGATCAGGTTGCCAACTCCAGGTGGGCAATTCCTGGAGATTTGAGGGATGGAGCCTGGAGAGGGTGAGGTTTAAAGAGGGGTGGCACCTCAGACAGGTACGATGCCATAGACTCCACCGTCCAATCCAGCCATTCCCTGATGGGGAACCATTGTTGCCAATCTCCAGGTGGGGGCTGGAGATCATTCAAAATTACAACTGCTCTCTAGGAGGGAGGGGGAGGAGATGGAAAACTAAAGGTAGGTTGATGGTTGGCTGGGAGGGAGATAGGGTTATCAACTCCAGGTTGGGAAATTCCTGGAGATTTGAGGGGTTGAACCTGGAGAGGGTGAGTGTTGAGGAGGGGTGGGACCTCAGACAGGCACAATGCCATAGACTCCACCCTCCAAACTAGCCACTCCCTCCTGGGGAACCACTGTTACCAATCTTGGGGGTGGGCTGGAGATCACTCAAAATTACTACTGCTCTTCAGGTAGCAAAGATCAGTTCCTCTGGAGAAAATGGTGGACTCTGTCATTATACCCTGCTGAGATTGCCACAGCAAATTGTCACTGAGTGCCCAAAGCCGGGGCACTCTCCCAGAGCCTCTTTCTAGAGCCCGTTGTATTTATTTCCACAACAGGCCTTATTCCTAGTCTCTAATAATACAGAGACTCCCTCATGGATCACTGCCTTGTCGTGGCGAGGGGGCTTGCGTGGTTCAATGAGGCTGTGGGCTATGCCGTGGAGGGCCACCCAGGACGGACAGGCCACAGCAGAGAACTCAGACCAAGCGTGATCCCCTGGAGAAGGAAATGGCAACCCACTCCAGTATCTTTGCCAAGAAAACCCCATGGACAGTAACAAAAAGGCTAAAAGATATGACGCCGGAAGATGAGCCCCTCAGGTCGGAAGGTGTCCAATATGCTACTGAGGAAGAGCAGAGGGCAAGTACGAGTAACCCCAGAAAGAGTGAAGCGGCTGGGCCAAAGCCGAAAGGACGCTCAGTTGTGGATGTGTCTGACGGTGAAAGGAAAGTTCGATGCTGCAAAGAACAATACTGCATAGGAACCTGGAATGTAAGATCTATGAATCAAGGTAAGCTTGACGTGGTCAAAAATGAGATGGCAAGAATGAACATTGACATCTTGGGAATCAGTGAACTAAAGTGGACAGGAATGGGCGAATTTAACTCAGAAGACCATTATATCTACTACTGTGGCCAGGAATCCCGTAGAAAAAATGGTGTGGCCTTTATAGTCAACAAGAGAGTGAGAAAGGCAGTATTGGGATACAATCTCAAAAATGACAGAATGATCTCGGTCCGAATCCAAGGCAAACCATTCAATATCACAGTAATCCAAGTCTATGCCCCAACCACTGCTGCAGAAGAGGCTGAAGTGGACCAGTTCTATGAAGACCTACAACAGCTTGTAGAACGAACACCAAAAAATGATGTCCTCATCATCATAGGGGACTGGAATGCTAAAGTAGGAAATCAAAAGGTAACCGGAATAACAGACAAGTTTGGCCTTGGAGAACAAAATGAAGCAGGGCAAAGGCTAACAGAGTTTTGTCAAGAGAACACGCTGGTCATAGCGAACACCCTTTTCCAACAACCTAAGAGGCGTCTCTACACATGGACATCACCAGATGGGCAACACCGAAATCAGATTGACTATATAATTTGCAGCCAAAGATGGAGAAGCTCTATCCAGTCAGTAAAAACAAGACCTGGAGCTGACTGTGGCTCAGATCATGAGCTACTCATTGCAAAATTCAGACTTAAATTGAAGAAAGTTGGGAAAACCACAAGACCATTCAGATTTGACCTAGATCGCATCCCCGATGAATATACAGTAGAGGTGAAGAATAGGTTTAAGGGACTAGATTTGATAGACAGAGTGCCTGAAGAACTATGGACAGAGGTCCGTGACATTGTAAAGGAGGCAGCACTCACCGCCATCCCAAAGAAAAAGAAATGCAAAAAAGCAAAGTGGCTGTCTGATGAGGCTTTACACATAGCAGAGGAAAGAAGGAAAGCTAAAGGCAATGGGGAAAAGGAAAGATTTGCCCAACTGAATGCAGATTTCCAGAGAACAGCAAGGAGAGATAAGGAGGCTTTCCTGAATGAACAATGCAAAGTAATAGAGGAAAACAATAGATTGGGAAGGACTAGAGATCTCTTCAAGAAAACTGGAGAAATCAAGGGAACGTTCCATGCAAAGCTGGCCATGATAAAGGACAAAAACGGTAGGGACCTAACAGAAGCAGAAGAGATTAGGAAAAGATGGCAAGAATACACAGAAGAACTATACAAGAAGGACATCGATGTCCTTGACAACCACGATGGTATAATCTCTGACCTCGAGCCAGACATCCTGGAAAGCGAAGTTAAATGGGCCTTAGAAAGCATTACTAACAACAAAGCTAGTGGAGGTGATGGTATCCCAGCTGAGTTATTCAAAGTCTTAAAAGAAGATGCTGTTAAAGTGCTGCACTCAATTTGCCAACAAATTTGGAAAACACAACAGTGGCCACAGGATTGGAAAAGGTCAGTTTACATTCCAATCCCAAAGAAGGGCAACGTCAAGGAATGTTCAAACTATCGCACAATTGCACTCATTTCACACGCTAGCAAGGTCATGCTCAAAATCCTACAAGCTAGGCTCCAACAGTACGTGGATAGAGAACTGCCAGAAGTACAAGCTGGGTTTCGAAGAGGTAGAGGAACTAGAGATCAAATTGCCAACATTCGCTGGATTATGGAGAAAGCAAGAGAGTACCAGAAAAACATCTACTTCTGCTTCATTGACTATGCTAAAGCCTTTGATTGTGTGGATCACAATAAATTATGGCAGGTTCTTAAAGAGATGGGAGTACCGGACCACCTCACATGTCTCCTGAGAAACCTGTATAAGGGTCAAGAAGCAACAGTTAGAACCGGATATGGAACAACTGATTGGTTTAGCATAGGAAAAGGAGTACGACAAGGATGTATATTGTCACCTTGCTTATTTAATTTATATGCAGAGTACATCATGCGAAATGCTGGCCTGGATGAATCACAAGCTGGAGTTAAGATTGCTGGGGAAAAGATCAATAACCTCAGATATGCAGACGATACCACTCTGATGGCAGAAAGTGAAGAGGACCTAAAGAGCCTCTTGCTCAGGGTGAAAGAGGAGAGTGCAAAAGTGGGCTTGAAGCTCAACATCAAAAAAACTAAGATCATGGCATCTGGGCCCATCACTCCTTGGCAAATAGAAGGGGAAGTCGTAGAAGTAGTGACAGACTTCACATTCCTAGGATCCCAGATCACTGCAGATGGTGATTGCAGCCATGAAATTAAAAGACGCCTGCTCCTTGGGAGGAAAGCGATGGCAAACCTAAACAGCATGATAAAAATCAGAGACATCACCTTGCCAACAAAAGTCCGCATGGTCAAAGCAATGGTATTCCCTGTAGTAATGTATGGCTGTGAGAGTTGGACTATAAGGAAGGCCGAGCGCCGAAGAATAGATTCTTTTGAACTGTGGTGCTGGAGAAGACTCTTGAGAGTCCCTTGGACTGCAAGGAGATCGAATCAGTCAATCCTAAAAGAAATCAACCCTGACTGTTCCCTGGAAGGCCAGATCCTGAAGCTGAAGCTCAAATACTTTGGCCACCAAATGAGAAGGGAGCACTCACTGGAGAAGACCCTGATGCTGGGAAAGATTGAAGGTCAAAGAAGAAGGGGACGGCAAAGGATGAGATGGTTAGACAGTGTCATCGATGCAACGAACATGAAATTGAGCAAACTTCAGCGGACAGCGGAAGACAGGAGGGCCTGGCGTGATCTGGTCCATGGGGTCGCGAAGAGTCGGACTCGACTGTGCGACTG
>JAPDNY010001967.1:0-11562 GCA_029375565.1 Gekko gecko | reverse complement strand
AGCCGGAGGCTAAAAAACTGTGAGCTAGCTCACACTAACTCAACTTAGAGGGAACACTAGCCAGGCCCCATGGGGTGGGAAGGGGGTATAGAGAGAAAACCCACATGGGCAAACGGGAGAGGCAGCAGCGCAGTGCTGGGAAGATGCTCCCACGATGCTTAACTGCTGCAGGCGGGGTTGTTCTGCTGGGCTGACGCAGGTCTACATTCAACATCTAAATCACACATTCAACATTTCTTCCTAAAGTGCTGAGTGTTCATTTTCCCCATGTATTTCAAGTACGCCGACAGTACTTTGTCTAAACGCTGACACGCCATGTAGACTTCCTGGAATAAATGAAAGCCGGCACCAGTGTTCCCTCTAAGAGAGCCAGTTTGGTGTAGTGGTTAAGTGCACGGACTCTAATCTGGGAGAACTGGGTTTGATTCCCCACTCTTCCACTTGCACCTGCTGATGTGACCTTGGGTCAGTCACAAGCTCTGGCGCAGCTGTTCCCTCAAGGACAGTTTCTGTCAGAAGTTCTCTCAGCCCCACCTACCTCACAGGGTGTCTGTTGTGGGGAGGGGAAGGGAGAGGAGTTTGTAAGCCGCTCTGAGACGCCTTTGGGCAGTGAAGGGCGGGGTATAAATCCAATCTGTTCTTCTTCTCTTCTAAGCTGTGGGGTCTTGTGAGCAAAAATTCTACTTTGCGAGCTACTGGTCTTAAAAATTGTGACTGAGCGACTTCGGCGACAGCGTAAATTAGTTTGCTCTGGAGCCCTCCTCCCTGAGCGAAGACAAGAATGTCTGAGCCGGAGGCTAAAAAACTGTGAGCTGGCTCACACTCACTCAGCTAAGCGGGAACACTGACCGGGACTGCAAAACTACTGTGAGGTCCGAAAAGACATGCCTCTCTCAGGGTTCATGGGACTAAGACGGTCCTCCGTAGAATGGGGACGGGGAGTTCATCAGGAGAGCCACCATCGCACGGCACAGCCCAGAGAGACAAACGTTTCATCTCCTTGAGTGCCGATTGGGAGAACACGGCCCCGATCCCTTGAATCTTCAGAAGCTTGTAATACAGGTGCACAGCACCGGGGCCTTTGCTGAGTCCTGAGGTACGCCATCTTTCCCAGAACCCCCTGCAGGCACCAAGAGTGTGTGTCTGCTGGATTTATTCCCCTTTTGCCTGATCCCCGGGAGAAGTTCTTTCCCATGTTAAGTCGCAGCCAGCTTAGGGTGACCCCCCCCCGTGTGTGGTTTTCAAGGCGAGAGGCCTTCAGAGGCGGTTTGCCATCACCTGCCTCTGCATCCCAAGCCTGGTATTCGCTGGAGGTCTCCCATCCCAGTACTAACCAGGACCAGCCCCTGCTTGGTTTTAGAGATCTGACAAGACCAGGCTCAACGGGGCCATCCAGGCCAGGACCAGGAGACAAAAAGAGGTCGCTTCACCATGGCCTGCCTCCGTGTAGTCCACTCCGGACTTTCCTCGTTCGTCTCCCATCCAAGTACTAACCTGGGCTGACCTGGCTTAGCTTCTGAGATCCAGTGAGATCGAGCCGGCCTGCGCTCTCCTCCCGCCTGCCAGATATATCAGCAGGTCCCTGGTTTAAATCCGCCTGTGCTGCAGCCTGGGTAGGTGGCTTCAGGTTTGGTTCCCAATGTCCAGGCTAGGCCTGGAGATCTCCCAGAACGGCAACTCACCTCCAGACCAGAGAGATCCGTTCCCCCGGAGAGTGGACTGTGTGGCCTCATACCCGGCGGAGGTATCTTCTGGGTGTCCTGGACTTCCCCAGCCCTGGAGCTGGCAACCCTGGCCTCTGCGAGATTAGAAGGCCGGCCGACCTCCACGGTGTTCGTGGTAAGGAAGATGACAGGCATTTCTCCGAGCCCTCCGAAGGGCCAAAGGGCCACCAGACGGGAATGGCCACCAGTACTGACCCTCTTGCCATCTTCGCCGGGGGCCAGGGAGGCCTTGTGGACTGGGGTCACCCTGGTGTGGAGGGGAGAGAAACAAAAGCCGTGAGCCCGGGCTGGCTAGCAAGAGAGACACACCGGCCACCTCTCCACGGCAAACCTGGCCAGCCCTTTCCCAGGAATTCTGGGAAATGTAGTTCCGTGAGGGGCTCGTAGGACTCTGGGCAGCTGCGGAAATTTCAACGGGTACATGCAGTCGGGAGGGGATGCACTTCACCAGTTCTGAATTTCTGCCTGAGGTCAAGTGGGGCGGTGGGTGGGGGAAGAGAGGAAGGCAGTCCTGGACCATTCCCAAGATTCCTGGGGCTGAGACAATGAGAAGGGAGCCAGTTGAAAACCAGTCAGAGACTGTAGTGCGGAATTTGAGTGCGACTAAACCCACTTCAGGTAGTTTTGCTGGACAAAAGCAGAACTTAATATTGTCAGAGGACAGGTCTCAGAAAAGAGGGCATTGTCCACTTCCAAAGCCGCTGAATCGGTGGGGGAGGCAGAATAAGTGGGGGGACTCCACCCCACCCCAGCTTCTCCTCCTCTCTTCCCCGACCAGACTCACCCAGGCCTGCTGCAGGAGGGCCTGGGCTTGAGCTTCCTGGGCGGACGCCACCGGCCCCTCGTCCCCGTCGCTGCTCTCAAAGCCAAACTGGGGAGAGAAGGAGAAAGCGCCATTAGATCCCCTGGAGACAAATCCCTTTCGGGTCACGTCCCCCCACCCCATTATTCCCTGTGGGTGCAACCCCCGTGGTCTTTGCAGTGAGGCCCACAAAGGCAGAGGGGCTCGGGATGCCAATTGCCATGTGGCACCTGGAGTTCTCCCACCATTACAACTGACCTCCAGACGACCCAGATCTGTTCCCCTCAAGAAAATGGCAGCTTTGTGAGGTGGACTCTGGCCGGGAGACATCCGGAGCTATGATGCGGCCCCGGCTGAGGGAAACTCCCGGCGTTCCAGAGACGCCCTCCGCAGCGGCCTTTCCCTCAGTCAGGCCCTTCTTGTACCTCAAGACTGTCCCCTCTGACTGGGGAGGCACATTTGAGGTATCAAATACTCAAAATGTAAGTAAAACTTGCATCTGCTGTATGGTATAACATTGTAAAAATACAAAACATGAAAACAGAAAAGAAGAAGAGGAGATTGGATTGATACCTTGCCCTTCACTCGGAGTCTCAGAGCGGCTTACAAACTCCTTTCCCTTCCCCTCCCCACAACAGACACCCTGTGAGGTAGGCAGGGCTGAGAGAGCCCTGAGAGAACTGCTCTTTCAAGAACAGCTCTGACAGAACCATGGTCATCCAGCAGCTGTAAGTGGAGGAGCGGGGAAACAAACCTGGTTCTTCCAGATTAGAGTCCGTGCACTTAAACACTACACCAAACAACAGTGCACAGTCTTCAATCAGAATATGCGGGAGACATTCAAAGGATCAGCACATTTCATAAGAAGATCCAGGACATGATTCAAGCATATTTACTATATTTACCACTGAAACCAAAATGTATTGTTACGCTCGTTGACCAGAACACATTAATACAAGTAATGCACATTTATACCCAAAGCTGAGAACATTTCAGTTCTCTAGACATAAATATCATATTTGTGAAATACATAAATAAACCACTTATGTAACATAAAATAGTAAGTGGCTGTGGAAGGTCAGTAAGTTAGCAGTTCGAGACCCGAGTGGCCACATGACGGAGTGAGCTCCCGTCTCTAGTTCCAGCTCCTGCCAACCTAGCAGTTCGAAAGCAAGAAATTGCAAGGAGATAAATAGGTACCACTTCGGTGGGAAGGTAACAACGTTCCGTGCGCCTTGGTGTTTAGTCATGCCGGCCACATGACCACGGAAACGTCTTCGGACAGCGCTGGCTCTTCAGCTTTTGAGAAGGGAACCTTTACCTTTACCTAACTTAAATCACTTATAAAACCATCTCTAAAATATTAACTAGCATGACTTATCCATATTTTCCTCTGCTTAATTGCCAGCCAACCATACTTGGCAATTTTAAAAGTGACATCTCCTGCTTCTATCAGCAAGCATTTTCTTGAGGTGACCTTTTTTTGACCTTTTCCTGGGAAATTAGAAATTACTGGTACTATCAAGGACTCCCGAGTCTGCTGACAGATTGTACAGTTGAAAAATTATGTGCCTTAATGTCTCCACACTCCCATCCCCATATGGACATAGGCATTCTTCTAAAGGTGCCTTCTTATATTTGCCTTCCAGTACTGCAATAGGCAAGGAGCTGCGGTGGCTCAAGTGGTTAAGACGCTGAACTGCAGGCTGTGGAAGGTCAGTAGTCCAGCAGTTCAAGACCCGGGTGCTGCATGACGGAGTGACTCCCGTCTCTAGTTCCAACTCCTGCCAACCTAGCAGTTTGAAAGCAAGAAATTGCAAGGAGATAAATAGGTACTACTTCAGTGGGAAGGTAACAGTGTTCCGTGCGCCTCAGCGTCTAGTCATGCTGGCCACATGACCACGGAAACGTCTTCGGACAGTGCTGGCTCTTCGACTTTGAAACAGAGATGAGCACCGCAACCCCAGAGTCGGATTCGACTGGCTTTCGAGCAAGGGAACCTTTACCTTTACCTTTTACTGCAATAGGCAGCACATTGTATCTGAAGAGAGTGAAAGCCCTCTTATAATTGGGATTCTCTAAACTGTTGACATAAGGCATCCATAAAGGCCTATTTAGGGTGTTCAAATCAATTATGGCTGCTTTGCGAGGCGGACTCTGGCCGGGAGACATCCAGAGCTATGATGCACCCCACGCTGAGTGAAACTCCTGGAGTTCAAGAGACGCCCTCCGTAGCTGCCTTCCCCTCAGTCAGGCCCTTCTTCTACCTCGAGACTGTCCCCTCTGATGGCGGAGGCATCTCCAGGGACCGTGTGGGCAAAACTTTCTGACACCGCTATGTGAGATGGTCACGTTGAAAAGCAACTACCGAGATCTTCTTCGGAAGCCCTGGCCTTGGTGTCCCACCTGTGAAAGTGAGGCAGGTAGGGACCACAGACATGGCCTCCTCAGTGGTGGCCGCTTGCCTCTGGAACACCCTCCCCCAGGAGGCTCACGTGGCCCCTACCTTCCTTGCCTTTCGGCACTAGCCTTTCTGAGGTATTTCTCAGTACCCAATAAGAGGCTTTTAACTAAGTGTCAGGTAGTCCTGCCATGATGGATGGAGTAGGGAGGGAGGATGGGCCTTGTGTTGTATTGTGGTGTGTAGGGCGGGAGGTTGGGATCATGGGGGGTGTTGATTTATGCACCTGGAGTGTTCGAATGGAATGCGGAGGGCGAGCTCTGCAGGCTCTATCTCTGGTAGACTTAACACCCTGACCTTGGTGGAGACAGGCTGTATGCTTCCTATCGCTTTCAAAGCTGCAGCTTGGCTGGGAACAATGGGGGCGGTGGGAACTTCATTAGTATAGTAGCTTTCGGTTCTCATTCGCATACTAGGCACTCATTGGTGGAAGGGGGGGTCCCCATTCACCCCCTTTCTGGTATAACTGCTTGCTTTTTGTAATCACGTTATTCTGAACAATGTATCTGCTCCAGTAACCTAATATTGCAGCTTTATAATAAAATGCTATTCTTGCTTCAATGAACAAGACCTGGTGTTTGGCTGACTAAGTTAGGGTCTCTGACACTAAGGTTTTTGGTTCTCTCTTAGCAGTTTTAATGCTCTGTTTCTGGCCTCTGGACTTTCTTACATCTTCCTCTGTGGTGTTTTGTGTAGTTTGGTTAAGTGTGCGGACTCTAATCTGGGAGAACCGGGTTTGATTCCCTGCTCCTCCACTTGCAGCTGCTGGATGACCTTGGGCATGCCATAGTTCATTCAGAGCTGTGGAGAGGGGGAGGGAAAGGCATTTGTAAGCTGCTCTGAGACTCCGAATGAAGGGCGGGGTTCTTCTTCTTCTTGCAAAGCTGTTCTTAGGCCCTGGCTTGTTTCATTGGCTTCGTTCTGCGACATGTTGCATTTTAATTTTTTTTATTTTACTGTTTTTAACTGTAAGCTGCCTCATCTGGAGAGGCAGCCATTTCCCAAAGAAAGATACAACAACAGCGGAATTATTTCTCCACAGAAATGTCCTTCACCCAATTCCAAAAAGTACTAGGAGTGATTCCTACCGACGTAACTGCTAAAAAGTTTTAAAAGTTGAAAAAAACTTTCTTAAAAAAAACAATAATTTACAACCAAGAATATTGGCTCAGAGGTGACCATCGCCTGCCTCTGGGTGGCAACTCTGGATTTCCGTGGTGGTCTCCCACCCAAACACAGACCTGGGCCGACCCTGCTTAGCTTCCAAGATCTGATGAGATCCGGCTACCCCACAAAGGCCAATGAGGTTACTGTGGCCAAAGTTCTCCAGAACTCAACCCCACTCCTCCGGCATGGAAAGATGTGCAGAGAAGGAAAGGGAGGGAGAGGAGGGAACCACATGGGTGCAGGTGGCGGGGGGGAATAAGTTACAACCCAGATAGCACAAAACGGCCAGATCCAGCAGTAGGCTTTACTAGAGAAATTAACAGAGGATCCGGTTAGCAGGAGACTTGGGGGTCAAAAGTCTGTCAGTCTTTCCAAGATTACATGTGGTAGTGCTGAACCTGGTATGGATTGGAGCCACATACAGAGGGTAGACTCAGGTTCAACATCCCGCTTTTCAGAGAAGAAGAAGAAGAGGAGGAGGAGGAGGAGGAGAAGGAGGAGGAGGAGATTGGATTTATACCCCACCCTTCATGACTCGAAGGAGTCTCAGAGCGGCTTACAAACTCCTTTCCCTTCCCCTCCCCACAACAGACACCCTGTGTGGCAGATGGGGCTGAGAGAGCTCTGACAGGAACTGCTCTTTTTCAAGAACAGCTCTTGTCAGAACTATGGCTTGCCCAAGGTCATCCAGCAGGTACTAGTGGAGGAGTGGGGAATCAAACCTGGTTCTCCCAGATTAGAGTCCACGCTCTTAACCACTATACCAAACGGCTCTCCAAGAGGGTTGCCAAGTTTTCACTGTGCAGGGAGGAAGGCTGAAGTCCCTCTCCCCTCCCTTCCTGTATGTCCGGGGAGCCACAGGACGTGTGGCATCTCCTGATTGGTTCATCGTGGTCACATATGAGGGCCAGTCATGGTCACTGTGAGAACGCGCATTTTGTCTCAGCGGTCCATTTCTGGTAGACCAAACAGACATGGGAGTGGAATTCCCAGGCAACCGCAGGCTCACTTCAGACTGGGACCGTGGCACGTGAGGAGAAAGGGAATCGCCCCCCCCTCCCATTCTCCTGACCTGAGGAAGCTCTGAAGAGAGATGCTGTTTGCCCCCTGGGGAAATCTGCATCATGTACAGAGGAGGGCCACACTGAAGTTCCCCAGTGGCACAAACAGCCACTCCACCAGGGCTTCCTCAGGTCAAGAAAATGGTGCTGTGTGGCCGGGCAGGGAGGCCGAATCCCCATCTCGCAATCTGAATTGGGCCCGGGTATGCTTGGGAATTGAGTCCCCAGAAAAGAAGCTCCACCCAAAGTCCTTGTGGAAGGGAGGGCACCAGGCCTCTGAATCCCAGGCCCAGGAGGCAGCCTCAGGGGAAGGCCTCGGCCTCTGTGCCCCTGTTGTTGGCCCTCCACAGGAACTGGCTGGCTGCTGTGTGAGACCGGAGGCTGGACTCGACGGACCCTCACTGCTCTGATCCAGCGGGGCTCTTCTTCCCCACACTCAAGGCACTTGCTTACCTTCTCCGCCAGACGGGGTCCTGGGTGCGGGGACAGGGGGGCATTCTGGCCCTTGACGCCATCCGAAGCACATCGATGGGCCTTCTGTCCTGCGTGGCTCTTCTGGTGTATGAGGAGGTCTGAATGACAAGGATACGTTCTCCCACACGGCGAGCACTTATATCTTCGGCCCGCTCTATGAGTCCTCTCGTGCACCATCCAGGCCAAAGTCCCTTGAAATGTTTGCCCGCAATAAGAACAAACGGATGTCTTGTCCGCCATTTGCAGGTTCTCGACTTAAGTCAATGCTCTGGCGGAAGCTGTTTCCCACAGTCTCGGTCCCTCTGCGTTCTTTAACACCTCAAGAATCTCTCGCCCGACTCTGAACTTCTGGCATTTGCCTCCCGAATCAAGGCTAGTTCGGGGGTTTCCCTCCACAGGATCATTCAAACGACTTTGTGTCCCCGGCTGTACTTCAGGGCCCCAAAAACAAGCCCCTTCAGATCCTTCTCGTGGTTCCTCACCAAAGGCCACTCGCCCAGCTCCCTTCTGCAAACCGGCCTCCTCGTATTCCAGCACTCGGATATTAGATCCTGGAAAGAAATTAGGAGATCATCAGCAACACCCCCACAGCGGTGATGACCCCTCGTGTCTCCTGATTCAAAACTGAACCAGTCTCTGCTGCAGTGGCTGAGAGTGTCAGACCTTGACCAGGGAGGAGAGAAGAGCATCTGTAGGCAAAGTTAACATAAGAACATAAGAACATAAGAGAAGCCCATGTTGAATCAGGCCAATGGCCCATCTAGTCCAACATTCTGTCACACAGCGGCCAAAATATACCAGGTGCCATCAGGAGGTCCAGCAGTGGGGCCAGGACACCAGAAGCCCTCCCACTGCTGCCCCCTCCAGCACCAAGGATAGAGTGCATCACCTGCCCCAGACTGAGAGTTCCCATCTATGCCCTGTGGCTAATAGTCACTGATGGACTTCTGCTCCAGATGTTTATCTAATTCCCTCTTGAAACTGTCCATGCTTGCAGCTGCCACCACCTCCTGTGGCACTGAATTCCATATGTTAATCACTCTTTGGGTGAAGAAGGACTTCCTTTTATCTGTTCTAACCCGACTGCTCAGCAATTTCATGGAGTGCCCACGAGTTCTTGTCTTGTGAGAAAGGGAGAAAAGTACTTCTTTCTCAACCTGCTCAATCCCATTCATAATCTTATAAACCTCGATCATGTCACCCCTCAGCCGTCGTTTCTCCAAGCTGAAGAGCCCCAAGCGTTTTAACCTTTCTTCAAAGGGAAGGTGTTCCAACCCTTTTATAATTCTAGTTGCCCTTCTCTGCACTTTTTCCAATGCTATAATATCCTTTTTGAGATGTGGTGACCAGAACTGTACACAGTATTCCAAATGAGGTCGCACCAATGATTTATACAGGGGCATGATGATACTGGCTGATTTGTTTTCAGTTCCCTTCCTAATAATCCCCAGCATAGCGTTGGCCTTCTTTATTGCAGCTACACACTGTCTAGACATTTTCATCGAGTTATATATATAGTTATTCCCATTATCCCTGACCACGGGCACCAGACTGGATGAACAGTGGCTCTCCTCCCACGGGATCTCTGCTGTGTTTGCCAACTTCCAGGTGTGGCCTGGAGATCTCTCAGAAGTAAAAAAATTGTCTCCAGACTACAGTGATCAGTTCCTCTGCAGAAAACGCCTGCTTTGGAGGGCGATGTCTAGGGCACCGTGCCTCACAGAGGTCCTGGCCCCTCCTCAGATATTTCCCCAGCTCAGAATCAGCCATTTCTATCCCACCCCTCTTCCAAGAGCTCCACACGGGGCCCTTCCCCCTCATCTCCACAAACCGACCCTCCTGCAAGGTAGACCAGTTGGAGAGGGAAGGCCTGGCCCAAGGAGAGTCAAGTTTAAACTCAGGCCTTCCTCCAAGCAGTTGTCAAATCTTAAACTAGCACACACACCCTCCGGTCTTCCTCAGGGCTCTTAAGAACGTAAGAGAAGCCAGTGTCGGATCAGGCCAATGGCCCATCCAGTCCAACACGCTGTCACACAGTGGCCAAAAATACCAGGTGCCCTCAGGAGGTCCACCAGTGGGGCCAGGACACTAGAAGACTTTCTCCTTCTGCTGGAGTTGCCAACTCCAGGTTTCCGGGGGTGGAGCCTGGGGAAAGGACGGGTTAGATAGGGCTATGCTGCCACAGACTTAGGGTTGCCAGCCTCCAGGTGGGGCCTGGAGATCTCCCGTTTTTACAACTGATTCCCCACTGACAGAGATCAGCTCCCCTGGAGAAAATGGCTGCTTTGAAGGGCGGACTCTGTAGCATTGACCCGTGCTGAGACATCTCCCCTCCCCTCCCCAAACTCTCCACCCTCTCCCGGACCCACCCCCAAAGTCTCCAGATATTCTCCCACCCAGACCTGGCAACCCTATGCAGAGCCCATCCCCCTCTGAAGTCACCCTTTTCTACAGGGGGTGGATGGAACTGCAATCTCTGCAGTCTGCAGCTCCGGGGTTCTTCGAGCAGATCTCCAGGCCCTTCCTGGAGGTTGGCAATCCCATCCAGATCCTTCGCCCTTCCCAGCTGTTATGTACTGAGCCTGAACAGTACTTGGAAACTGACATAAGCTTGTCGAAGGCTTTCACGACCGGAGTTCATTAGTTGCTGTAGATTTTCCGGGTTGTGTGGCCGTGGTCTTGGCATTGTAGGACCTGAGTCTGACATTTCACCAGTAGCTGTGACTGGCATCCTCAGAGGTATAACACAGAAAGATGGACCTTGACACAGAGAGTACTCCATCTTTCTGTGTTATATCTCTGAGGATGCCAGTCACAGCTACTGGCGAAACGTCAGGCCCTACAATGCCAAGTCCACAGCCATACAACCTGGAAAATCTACAGCAACTAATGACATAAGCTTGTTTCACCAAAACAATAGATAGCCCAGATCCTGGAAGGAACCTATAGAACAGGAGTTGTAATGTAAATGGCCTATCACTGGGAGTTGGGTGTGTGCCAGACGTGGTGTTTTGCACGCATATAAGCAGGAACTGCCAGAAGTACAAGCTGGGTTTCGAAGAGGTAGAGGAACTAGAGATCAAATTGCCAACATTCGCTGGATTATGGAGAAAGCAAGAGAGTGCCAGAAAAAATATCTACTTCTGCTTCATTGACTACGCTAAAGCCTTTGATTGTGTGGATCACAACAAACTATGGCAAGTTCTTGGAGAGATGGGAGTACCAGACCATTTCACATGTCTATAAGGGTCTCTATAAGGGTCAAGAAACCTCTATAAGGGTCAAGAAGCGACAGTTAGAACAGGTTATGGAACAACTGATTGGTTTAGCATAGGAAAAGGAGTACGACAAGGATGTATATTGTCCCCTTGCTTATTTAATTTATATGCAGAGTACATCATGCGAAATGCCAGCCTAGATGATTCAGAAGCCGGAATTAAGATTGCTGGAAAACACATCAACAACCTCAGATATGCAGACAATACCATTCTAAGGGCAGAAAGTGAAGAGGACCTAAAGAGTTTCTTGCTAAAGCTGAAAGAGGAGAGCGCAAAGGTTGGCTTGAAACTCAACATCAAAAAAACTAAGATCATGGCATCCAGCCCCATCCCTCTTTGGCAAATAGAAAGAGGTCGTGGAAGCAGTGACAGACTTCACGTTCCTGGGATCCAAGATCACTGCAGATGGTGACTGTAGCCATGAAATTAAAAGAAACCTGCTCCTTGGGAGGAAAGCGATGGCAAACCTAGACAGCATAATAAAAAGTAGAGACATCACCCTGCCAACAAAAGTCTGCATGGTCAAAGCAAAGGTATTCCCAGTAGTAATGTATGGCTGCGAGAGTTGGACCATAAGGAAGGCCGAGCGCCGAAG
>JAPDNY010001966.1:0-11564 GCA_029375565.1 Gekko gecko | reverse complement strand
AACATACTATCCAAAAGTGGTGGAATTGTCCTCTGACACATTGAGGACACACTTCATAAAACTTCCTTGTAGCAAAATTCAGGGTGGTTATGAATAGGTATTAAGAGAAACCTGACAGAGATTCAGTCCACTCTGAATTGGTTGCCAGGTCCCCCTGGCCACCTCTGATGAATAGGGATGTAGGCCTACCAGATTCAGGTTGGGAAACTCCTGGAAATTTGGGGGTGGAGCCTGGAGAGGACAGAGACCTCAGCAGAGTACAATACCACAGAGTCCACCCTCCAAAGCATCTAGTTCCTCTATAGGAACTTACTTCTGTAGTCTGAAGATGAGCTGTAATTCCAAATGATCCCCATGTCCTAACTGGAGGCCGGCGTCTCTACCCCTCAACCTCAGCCAGGTTTCATCGCTGGTCCTATTCTAAAGAAGTGCTTTTGAGCATGCACAGAAAATCTTTCCTCATCAGTCATTCAACCCAACTAAGCTGCTTCTGTTGCAGGAAGGATCCCAACTTGGCTGAGTGGAGTAACAGGATGCAAGTCATCATGATGGAAGAGTCCCATTCTGTCCAAGATATACACTGTTTATTTACATCCCACTTTTCGGCCCAGTGGAGACCCAAAGCAGCATTCAACATTGTTCTCCCTCCCTCCATTTTATCTTTGCAACAATAAGTAAGGCTGAGAGAGAGGGGCTGGGCCAAGGTCACCTGTTCATCTTCCATCACAGAATGAGGATTTGAACATGTGGAATCCACTGCCAAGGAAGTGGTGGCAGCTACAAGCATGGAGGGCTTCAAGATGGGATTGGATAGACATCAGGTCCATCAGTGGCTATTAGCTGCAAGGTATAGATGGAAAGGGGCTGTGGTGGCTCAGTGGTTAAGACAATGAACTGCAGACCGGAAGGTCGGTAGTTTGGCAGTTCGAGACCCGACTGCCTCCAGATGGAGTGAGCTCCCGTCTCTGGCCCCAGCTCCTGCCAACCTAGCAGTCAGAAAGCAAAAAATTGCAAGTAGATAAATAGGTACCACTTCGGTGGGAAGGTAACAGTGTTCCATGCACCTCAGCATCTAGTCATGCCGGCCACATGACCATGGAGATGTCTTCAGACAATGCTGGCTCTTTGGCTTGGAAACAGAGATGAGCATCGCCCCCTAGAGTCAGATTCGAATGGCTTTTGAGCAAGGGAAATCTTATAGATGGAGCACTCTGTCTGGGGCAGTGATGCTCTGTATTCTTGGTGCTTGCGGCAACAGTGGTAGGGGCTTCTGGAGATCTGACCCCGCTGGTGGACCTCCTGATGGCACCTGGGTTTTGGCCACTGTGTGACACAGAGTGTTGGACTGGATGGGCCATTGGCCTGATCCAACATGGCTTCTCCCTTCTTACCACTACCGTTCTCTGGCTCTCTGGAAACTTGGCTCTATGTACATTAAGTTATCTCCTCCAAATGGACTCCTAAATCCCCAAACTTTAGAGGAATTAGGCTCACAAAGGCTCTTTTTTATCGAGAAGATGACATGTTTCTGACTCTTCAAAAGAGCCGCCTACATGAAATCTAGTATATTAATGGCGGTTTTAGCTGGTAGCAGAAATTTGCTTGGAGACACTTGGTTTTCCTTGGGGAGGAGAAGAACGCAGCAGTCGTTGGCCGTCCAAATCTCCTGGCTCAGAGGCGCAACAAAGGGATCGTGTGGGTGTGAAGGAGCAATTGTGGAAATCTTACCAATCGAGCCAGCCTTTTACAGGATAGGCACAAAAACACATTGATTCTTTTTTTAAAGGGCTTGTGGATTTAAACACAAAAGAACGCCTGCGACAAGCCAAACGGCCGGCTTGTCATAAGAGTTCCCTGGTTGCGGCATGTTCTTTCCGTGCCCCTGAGAGCTTAGAGAAATATTCTCTTAAAAGTTGGGAAATGTAAATTTTACATCCTTTGAGAAACACCTCTCTGGACCTGAACTCTTTCTACAGATGACAACAGAGTTCCTGAGCTAAGAGGATTTCTCCTGTTTGGATTTTAGTCAAGGATCTGGCACTCCCCGCACACACACTGAGACCTGATCGATGCCCCTGGGCCCTTTTGGTTTCTGGGGGCCTCAGAATTGTTGGAGTGAGTGACTCAGCATGCCCGGATGTTTGGGGGGGGGGGTGCGCTACATCACACTAAGTGTGTGTAGGTATTATCTCCTTGGGCCGGCCACAGTTCTTTCAGAACTCTCTCAGCCCCACCTACCTCACAAGGCACCTGTTGTAGGGAGAGGAAAATAAGGGGATTGTAAGCCACTTTGAGACTCCTCAAGGTAGAGAAAAGTGGGGTATAAAAACCAACTCTCTTCCTCTTCTTCCCCCCTCCTCCCGTTCTTCTTTTTCTTCCTCTCTTTGTCTTAACCTGGGAGCTGCCCTCTGAACCCTGCTCCCTTTGTCCTCTCACACTCTTCACATGGCCTTCCTTGGGGACGCACATCTCTGCAGGTCCCTCCTGTAGAGACAATGCCCTCATACTCCCACACACATGATGCCAAACAAGCTGGCCACTTGCGACAGGATGAGGCGTCTCCTCTCCTTTCGACTGCAACCTGAATGTGACCTGGATCTAGTCGAATAAATGTAAGTTCATCTTTTTCCCCCAATATATTTCTTGGGAGATTTCTTTACTGCACTCAGTGTCATGCTTCTGTGACTGGGCAAAACTCTGCTACATTAACCAAACATCCCAGTAGGAATACATGCAAAGAGGGTTGCCAGCTCTGGCAAGAGACAGTCCTGGAGACTTGTGGGCAGTACCTAGAGAAGATGGAGAGAAGAGAGGGAGGAGGAGGAGGAGAAGGAGAGCTGGATTCATGCCCTGCCCTTCACACAGAGTCCAGAGAGGCTTACAGTCTCCTTCCCTTCCTCTCCCCATGACAGACACCCTGTGAGGTAGGTGGGGCTGAGAGAGCTCTAAGAGAACTGCTCTTCAGAGAACAGCTCTGAGAGAACTTGTGACTGACCCAAGGCCACCCAGCTGGCTGCATGAAAAGAAGTAAGGGAATCAAACCCGGTCCTCCCAAATTAGAGTCCACGCTCCTAACCACTACAACACAGCTGGCTTTAGGGAGGGGAGTGACCTCAGTGGGGGCTGCGATGCCTCCTAGTCTGTCCTCTGAAGCTGCCATTTCCTCCAGTGGAACTGCTCTCTGGAGAGCAATTGGAATTACAGGGTAAATCCAGGTCCATACAGCAGTGGACTGGGAGGGAGACATGGCCCTAGAAAAGGACCCTGCCCACCCAAGGGAGAGAGGGAGGGGCAGCCTGCCCACAAAGCAGGCCATGCGTGGCTTCCTTTCCTCGGGACTGGCCCAGCCCAGCTGTGGAAGGAGAGAAGAAGAAGAGATTGGATTTATACCCCGACCTTCAATGCCCAAAGGTGTCTCAGAGCGGCTTACAAACTCCTTTCCCTTCCCCTCCCCACAACAGACATCCTGTGAGGTAGGTGAGGCTGAGAGAACTTCTGACAGAAACTGTCCTTGAGAGAACAGCGGTGCCAGAGCTTGTGACTGACCCAAGGTCACATCAGCAGGTGCAAGTGGAGGGGTGGGGAATCAAACCCGGTTCTCCCAGATAAGAGTCCGCACACTTAACCACTACTCCAAACTGGCTCTCACACCAAACTGGCTCTCCCTCTCAGGAGGGAGGCCATTGGTCCACCTGGAAAAGTCCCGGGGACTTTGAGGGCCAGTCTGACCCGGGCGACCCTCTCTGAAGTTGTTCACCCCAAGCACAGGAAGGATAACCCCGTGCACTGAAATTGAGAGGAACTGGAAGGGATCCATTCTGCCATCTCTCAAAACATCTCAGAGCAGAACCAAAAGGCTCCCCGCATCCCTGCCCTCTACCTGTGACACCCTTCTAAGCCCCTTGACTTCCACAGAAGGGTCTAACGATGCTCAGGTAGGGTTGCCAACTGATCTCCAGGTGACAGAGATCGGTTCACCTAGAGAAAATGGGTGCTTTGGAAGGGGGACTCCGTGGCATTATAATCCAAACCCCACTGAAGTCCCTCCCTCCCCAAATCCTGCCCTCCTCAGCCTCCGGCCCCAAAATCTCCAGGTAGTTTCCCAACCCAGAGCCGACACCTCTGCTGTGGAGGACAGCACCGTTACCCTTCTCCTCGGCCCCAAATGGCTTCAGGTCCGTCTGGCCCCTCCTTTGTGACAACGTCCTCTCCTTCCCCTCGTCTCTATCACCTTTTTGTTTTCCAAGCAGATTTTAAAAACAAATATAATCCATCTTCCCGATCTCTCGTTGGCAAGATTCAATTTTAACCCAGAGCGTCAGAGCAGACGAGCAGGACGCACGCGCTCATTTGTGGAGCTGGAGGAAGGTGGCGCCGCGATGCGCTCCTCGTTAATGAAGACCCGCCGTCTTCGAATCCCCTGGATTATACTCATGAATGTTCTTATTGCTTTAAGACCCGCATGCTCATCGCTCACCGTCTCCCTTCTCTTCGGTGATTCATTCCTTCTCGCTGTGACTCCAGCGCTAGTAATATGTGTCAATAAGGTTTTTGATTTCCCGGGGACCGGCAGCTCATCACCTGCCTTTCACTAAAAAAAAAAAAAATGAAATTCAGAAAATGGGTTTACTAATTCAGGAGTAATTTAAACCTTTGGGTGCGAGTAGGAAGAGGAATTATGATTTCTGTTTGGTTATATTAAAAATATATATAATCCAGATTGAGGAATACCTGATATTCAAGGAGACGTTTTTTATTTATTTTCTTCATCTATCTCCCACGTGAGACACCAACGCTACTTTCATCGTTCTCTTCCATATCATCCTCACAACAACCTGTGAGAGTGCAAGACTGCCCCGAGTCAATCCATGCGCTTCCGCAGCAGAGAGAGAGAATTTGAACCTGGATCTCCCAGTTGCCAAACTCCAGGTGGTGGCTGGAGATCTCCTGGGATTACAACTGACCTCCAGGTGACATTAGTTTTCCTGGAGAAAATGGCTGCCATGGAGGGTGGACTCTACAGCATTGTTGTCAGGCCTCCAGAGAAACCACTCGTCACGCAGTATTCCTCAGTCAAGGTTTATTGGCAGGGCTCTTGTAGCAGGAACTCATTTGCATAGTAGGTGACACACCCCTAATGTAGCCAATCCTCCAAGAGCTTACAGTAGCCCCTGTAAGAAGAGCTCTGTAAGCTCTCAGAGGATTGGGTAAATTAGGGGTGTGTCGCTTAATATGCAAAGGAGTTCCTGCTACAAAAAGAGCCCTGTTTATTGGTAAGATTTGATCTACTGTAAAGGTGAGCATCTTTGTCAGGACTGGCAAAGGCAAAGCAAGGGAATAGATATCAAAGGGCAAGACCCACGTTCCAAGCATACGTCATTCACACCAGCTTTACGATAGGTCATGACAGTTATCAGATCCAACTAGCTATTCTCAAAGTCTTATCTCTCCCCAGGTCGGCTCCCATGCAAAACCCTGAGAATTCCTTGGGGGCTGCGTTCAGAAGAGTTACAATCGCGCATCATTAGATCTACAGACATTCAAGCTTACACACCCACACACACACCCTTAGGAATTACATGTCAGGTGAAGGCAGGGATAAGGGGCACAGAGCAAAGCCAGATGTGCCAAGCAGGGGTACAAAAGCGAAAGTAAGCATTAGCGTTACAGAGATCAATAACCACCAATCAAGGCCCCGAGTATGACAATTGTACCCCACTGAAGCCCCTTCCCCCATCAAACCTCGCCCCCACCCCCAAAATTTCCAGATATTTCCCAACTCAGAGCTGACATCCCTATCAAACACAGTAGCCAAAATCCCCACACATGTGAGCTGAAAAAAATCAGGCTGATCAAAACCCCACCAGGATCCCATAGACCCAAAGGGCCTTCCTGATCCAGAATGGCATGCAGTTATAAACCCCAATTCATGCCAAGCACTTTTTGGAAAGTCTCCGAACCAGGGCCAGAAATCTCCAACTGGTTGTAGCAGCCTATTGGCTACATAATGTGCTGGACTTCAAAGATCCCTCTTCCCAGGCAAAGATTATCTCTGAACCAAGCCCAGAATCACTTAAAAATAAATCACGTGAGTTGCCCAGTTCCATGGGCCCTCCAGGTGATTTTTGGCTGATTCTGCATTGGCTTTTCTCTCCATTGTTTTACAAAACTCACATTGGAACAGAATTTCCCCTCTGCATTGCACGCTGCTTTCACTTCCTGTGATCATTGGATTTTATGGTACCCTCCACACTCCATGCCACTTTCGCTTTCTTTGATCATCAGATTTTTATGGTACTTTCTGCATAGATTTATGGCCGCTCAGGGGCGACTTTGCAGTCAGTATGGCATTGCCCCGAAGTATATGAATGTGGTTTTGAGCTGGACTTTTTCCTCCCAGTTGAGAAAATGTGGAGCGAATGCTAGATGCAGAATTGTCTTTCGTCCCTCTGTTGGTGGCCTCGGCAGCAAGCAGGGAAATCCCCATTCCAGGTCAACTACATCATGAGAAATGTAGGGTTGTTGTTTGGGGTGGGGGGGTTGCACCCCTACAACACAGAATTCTTATTGTTAAAATTTGTTCTGCTCACAAAAAGAGGTACATTAGAGCAATACAGTAGCGTGTGTTCTTGGGCTACACTCGCCTGCATGAACTAGAGATTGGGGCCCGGTGGGTTTTTTAAATAGGAAAAAGCAATTCAAGCATGCAGATCAAGGCATGTTCAAGGTCCCCGGATGTGTGGAGCAACTTAGAGCCAATCCCCACATGATGGAGGACATACCACATGTGTGAGAAATGAGGAACTCACATGTAACTTACGCAAGGTGCAGGATAGGGACCCTGGAGTGTGAGAATCGGCCTTTGTGCAGGAGTGGCCACTCAATGGCTCCAAGATAGTCTCAAAGCTATTCAGCCTGGTGTCCGATCTGAATGCTGGATTATCAGGTCAGGCCTGACCATCATATATTGTTGAAGATCGATTTGGGTGGGTAGCCGTGTTGGTGCGAAGCTGTAGTCCAGTGGCACCTGCAAGACCAACTAAGTTTAATTTAATTTAATTTGTTTAAGACCAACAAAGTTCAATTTTGTGAGCAAGCACACAAAAGCTTATACCCAGAATTAAACCTCGTTGGTCTTAAAGGTACCACTGGAATGTTGTCATATTGTTGAAGTTGGAGCTCCAGGGGAAGAGGGCCATGGTCTCAAACACCGTCGGACATTTTTAAAATGTAAACTCGATTCACGCATTTGAATTGCAGCTTTATCCCCCCCCCCCCACTCTTCCTACGGCTGTTCCTCAGTCTTGGCAGCCTCTCTGTCACACTTTCATCTCTTTCAGTTCCTATTATCCCAATAACAGATGAAGAAAGAGTTCAAATTACCGTCATGCCCCCAAATGGGGCATAATTCGATGTATCATGGCAAACATTACATGACAATTTTCCCTGCGTTTTGAGAGATTGCTGATATTTTCACCGAGCGTAGATCACTGAAGGTACAAATTGCTTTTACAAATAGACTTTTAACACCACACAATATAAGTAAAAACGGTGCCTGTAATATTCATTTATGAGCTGTGCAGAGAGGGATTTCACCAGCTCATTAAATAGATATGCACATATTTGGTGAAGGGCGGCAACGGAAACAAAACTGTCATAGGAGCTGGGGTGCCATGTACAGAAGCCCAGCCTCAAATTAATATTAGTCTATTCTTTGCATAGAATCACACCGTGCCTAATCTTTTGAATCCCTAATTTCCATACCTTTCTGTCTTTCAAATATCTACCTAAGTATGGTTGAATGACACAAGCGCATGCAGGTGTTTTGCATGGATTGCAACCCTGCTTAAAAGAGAGGTGGAAGCTTGTACCAAGTTGTACGGGGAAGCCCTTGGCCTCTCCAGCCTTATTCCCCACCCCTAGGGGAAAACAGTAGCTTCCAAGGGCTATTTAGACTAGGGAAACTGCACAGGAAGAAAGGGATAAATGCACACTTCCTCAGGGAAGAGGACTTCCACAGTTGCTGGGCGATCAACTGATACAGATCTCAGCCTGCTTGACCATATCCAGAACCTTTATGCCAAATTAGGCAAGTCATCCACATAGTGGGGGAAGGGGACATGGGGGCACCACCATCGCATACGGTGCAACACGGCTTCTGGGGAAAACCTGGAAGTGGCATCACATTAGCCTAGGCATCACCAGAAACTCTATGGCCAAACCATAGAGTTCCAGCCATTCCTAGAGTGATATGACCTCAGGTCTGAGTTTTCCCTGGAAGTGATGTCATGCTGTGTGCCACATCAGTGATTTTGATTTTTTTTCTCCTGCTGTACAAAGGATTGGCAGTGGGAAGAGAGAATTGCCAGCTGCATGTTTCCAGCCGTAGCAGAAGACCCGGCAACCATGACCTCAGCACGATGATACTACTGCGTCTCCTCAGCCTGGCCTGAGGATCTGTCAGTCAGAGATTCCAAAGACTGAACCAAGGTCATCCTGCACGCATTATATGGATGAACCACTTCATACAGGAGCCATGTTTCATCATTTCTATCCTGTACTGCCACGGTGATGTATGAAAGGTCAAAATCATGTGGAACGATCACATAGGTCTTTTCTACCTGATTCTTGTCAGGCCAGGAGATGAAATGGGCAATAAGGATGGAAAGACCTGCAGAACTGGCTCCACACATATAATCCTAGTCTATGAAATAATGAAACATTGCCCTGACCCGAATAGCCCAGGGTAGCCCAATCCTGTCAGATCTCGGAAGCTAAATAGGTAGGGCTGCCAGACCCCCCGGTTTGGCAGGGATCCCCTGCTTTTTGGGGGCTTCTACCTGCCGCCAGCAATCTGGCCGGCAAGGGAAGCCCCGCCCCAAAGCCCCAACACCCCCAGCCACCTTTCTCCCTGCCTCTCTTGAGACAGCTCGGAGATTATGCGTGCAGATCCTTCCGGCTGCCTGCACTTAAAGGGAACCCTTTAAGTGCAGGCAGCCAAGCAAAAAGGCCCAGTGGGAGTGGGGCTTAGAGCCAGGACATCCCCCAATGTGACATCATCACATTGGGGATGCCCCACCCCCTCCGGGAATGCCCCCCGAAGTCCCCCGCTGGGGGCAAAGATCGACTTGGCAACCCTATAAACAGGGTCAGCCCTGGTTGGTATTTGGATGGGAGACCACCAAGGAAGTCCAAGGTCATGGCAACACAGAGGCAGACGATGGCAAACCACCTCTGAACGTCTCTTGCCTTGGAAACCCCACAAGGTCGCCATAAGGCAGCTATGACTTGACAGCAAAAAAGAAAGAAAGAGAGAGAGAAAGAGAGAGAAAGAGAGAAAGAGAGAGAGAAAGGGAGAAGAGAGAAAGAAAGAAACAGAGGGAGAAAGGGAGAAAGGAGAGAAAGGGAGAGAAAGGGAGAGGAAGGAAGGGAGGGAGGGAGGAAGGAAGGGAGGGAGGGAGAGAGGGAGAGAGGGAGGGAGAGAGGGAGGGAGAGAGGGAGGGAGGGAGGGAGAGAGGGAGGGAGAGAGGGAGGGAGAGAGGGAGGGAGAGAGGGAGGGAGGGAGAGAGGGAGGGAGGGAGAGAGGGAGGGAGAGAGGGAGGGAGAGAGGGAGAGAGGGAGAGAGGGAGAGAGAGAGGGAGAGAGGGAGGGAGGGAGAGAGGGAGGGAGAGAGGGAGAGAGGGAGAGAGGGAGGGAGAGAGGGAGAGAGGGAGGGAGAGAGGGAGGGAGAGAGGGAGGGAGAGAGGGAGGGAGGGAGAGAGGGAGGGAGAGAGGGAGGGAGAGAGGGAGAGAGGGAGGGAGAGAGGGAGGGAGGGAGAGAGGGAGAGAGGGAGGGAGAGAGGGAGGGAGAGAGGGAGAGAGGGAGAGAGGGAGGGACGGAGGGAGGGAGGGAGGAAGATGACAGTGGTGCAGGATAATGCCACACAAAAGCAGGCCACTCATGAAACATGTGAAATGGCCTTGTGATGTAGATCTAATAATATGCTAAGGTAAGCGCTGTAAATCCTGGGGGAAAGTTATGGGTCCTCAAAGAGAATTCTCCTTCTCAATAACACCAGATTCTACCAGCAGCATCCATTACCCTTTTTCAAGAAGGTTGTTCTCAGAACTGGCGTGTTTGTGTCTGTCATTGTGTGAGGGCATGAGTTAGTGGGCATCGGAGCAACCCAGTGTGTGCTGTTTCAATGTTTATGGCTTGAAATGAATTGGTATTTGAGGGACTTTAGTTTTTTTTCTGTTTCTTTTCTTGCTGAGTGCCTGGCCTTTTATTGATGACGCCGGGTAAAACAAAATTAAATAATTAAAGTCCTCATAAATACCAAAGAAAAGGGCAGCTCAATCGTTTCTCCTTCCAGTTGTTTTTTTTAATGACAATTGTCACGAACGGCAAAATCATATATTTCTTTTGGAAATATGTTTTTTAAAAAAACATTCGCATCCCCCCCTCCTTATTTTTCTTTTCATGAATTTCACCCGTGATCAAATAAACTCCACACTGCATCAACAACCGTGCCGCCAAACAGCATGTGATCAACCGTACGCTACTTTTCTCACACAAATAAAACCCCAGATATCCACTGTAGGATTTGTTATGAAAGTCTTTTTTTTTAATTTGTACTTTACCGCAATTTCCCTTTGATGTATTAATTTCTTCATTAGCACCATGTCCCGGGCTCGCTTGCGCCAAAGGTGTTGTCTCTTCCTATTTCCCCCTGTTTCCTCCCTCTAATGATTCTCACGCTGGTTCTGAAATTGTGTTATTAAAGATTTAGCTTCTCCAAAGGCCACATCAGTAATTGCAAGACTTTAAAATCACCGCTAATGGATATTGGGGATTAATTCCATCCAGCTGTTAAAATGGAGGTCTTATGAGATGCGCCCAATTTATCAGCGGCATCTTGGAAATCACATAACATCCCGTGTACCAACTGCCGAATAAAATTAGAGCTGGGGTGGGGGGCGGGGGGAGTCTGTGCCTTTCCAACAACTGTTAAGGCGTTTGATTGGCATGGCTTAAATCAAAGACCTCTGAAAACCAACATGTAGACCTGGGGTCTGCAAACCGTGCTTCTCCAAGTCAAATGAGCCTCAGTATGGAACCAAAGAGAATTAAATCTTTAAGTTAAGGTAATAGCGGAGGGATAGGTAGGATGCTAGAAGAGTAAGACCACAGGGAGGGGAAAGCAAACCTGCTATCAAGAACCACAAGGGTAAGAAAGTAGCTTGATAAAAGGCCACCAAATGAGAAGGGAGCATTCACTGGAGAAGACCCTGATGCTGGGAAAGATTGAAGGTCAAAGAAGAAGGCGACGGCAAAGGAGGAGATGGTTAGACAGTGTCATCGATGCAATGAACATGAAACTGAGCAAACTCCAGAGGACGAGGGAAGACAGGAGGGCCTGGCGTGATCTGGTCCATGGGGTCGCAAAGAGTCGGACTCGACTGTGCGACTGAACAACAACAAAAAAGGGCTAATATTAAAAACCTAGTGTATGCTTACAAAAATACATGTATTTAATGGAAAGATAAAAATGCATGTATTTTTGTATAAGTATGCACAAGGT